>OX632360.1:3441316-4041316 GCA_951751655.1 Ophion costatus | reverse complement strand
TAACATTTCATATATTGTTAGTAAAACTATTCAAGAATGTTCCCAAAGTAGTGTAAATCATTCATTACTGCATTGAATTTTTTGTTTACGGTAATTGTTTTCGTAAGCGCTTTTCTCGTATCGACTTTTTTTTTCAATTTGTGTACATTATGGCTCGACAAGTTTCTAACCTATAATTTTATAAAGTGATAGATTCTTTATATAATTGCGCTCTATACGAATCGAAATTTGGGGTAATATCATTTTGTTTAAAATATATATTTATAGCAAAAAGTTATAGAATAGTGGCAAAAATGTTACCCTTTTGTTTAAACATCTCTAAAAAAATTAATTTTCAATTTTTGGCCAGAGTTAGGTTCATATAGAAGGTAAACATGTTATTGAAGTTATAGCCAAACCGTATTGATTTCCGATGAAAACTGTGGCCTCCGGAGTGTACACAAACAGCCAAGTCTGATGGCGACCTTCGACGGGCCACAGGTTGTATGTTCTATATTTTCAGTCGAAATACTCCGAGAAAAATTAAATATTTGTTCGAAAATACGTATAGAATATTCCCAAAGATCGAATAAATTCTATATTCATTCATTCCTTGGAACAAATATTATGAAAATCACTAAAAAAAAAAGTACTTCTAAACTGGTTTCCCGCCTAAAAAAGGGGTTGTTGACTCCGAAAATGACTCTAGGCCATCAAGGCGAGTTTGTGGTCACTCCACAAGATTTTTTCTTTCCAAGTTCGTATATTTTTAAATAACAAATCAAGCAATATTACAATTTATTTCTGTTATAAACAATGCATACATATAATTTTAGACGACCCTGGTAAAAAGTATGCTCTGAAAAATAGCATCACTCCTCGAAACCTCCGAGTGACTCTCATAACCTTAAAAATCTAAATCCAGAGCTAAGTTAAGTAAAAAGAGCGGAAAATAAATTATTCACTGCAGTAGCATCTTTACAATCTACCATGGAGCTAAATCCAATAGCCAACTCGCAGTAAATTAAGAACGAAGTTATTGTTTACGTTTGAGGCTACTTTGACCGGCCATATTGAAATAACACTGCGCCACCTCTAGGACATGAAAGTCTCCAATAGCTCGAACCTTTCACAATACAACATTGTCGATTGAGGTAAAAATACTTCTGCGATAAAAAATAGCCGGCTAGAGAGTCGGGGATGCCAATTGAGAATGTTATCGCGCACAGGCGCGTAGCTTTCCACTTTTCCATCTCGTGACACGTCGATACGATCCCAACGTTACTGTCACTTGCGCGTACCGTTCCGAGTCAGCTGTCCCAAACACTTCCCTTGAAACGTAGACTGTCGTCTTTTTTGTTTGCTTTATTTTCACCGATGGAATTAAAGTGCGCCGTGCAGAATTACCATTGGGGAATGCGAGGGTACAAAAGTATAGTCGCGAGACTCGCCAAAGCGGCTAACGATGAATTTGCCGTCGAGGACGAAGAGCCTTACGCCGAGTTGTGGATGGGCACACATCAGACCGGTCCGTCGCGTATTAAAAAAGATGGCGCCTATCTTGCGGACTACATAAACGAAAACAAACACGTCCTCGGGGCACGGTCAGATGGCGGTGAAAACTTCGAGCATTTGCCTTTTCTGTTCAAAATATTGTCGATCGGAAAAGCTCTTTCGATTCAAACTCATCCTGACAAGGTAAGCCTTCGTGAAAAAAGTTCGATACTTTTTTGCTCACAAGCGGCATCGATCGATGGATCGGCACAAGGTTATATTTTGTTCAGTGTGACGATTTCCGGTGTCGTATCACTACTAAATTGTAGTATTACTGATAATTAGTCATACTAATAGTAATAATCGTTTTGCTGTTTACTTCGACTCCGCCATATTGGATTTCGAGCGAATTGAAAATCGGCAACTAAAGGCACTTCCGTTGGTCGTTCGATCGACTTCCATCGATTGTGCCATTTTGAATCGTTCTTCCACCAAAGTTTCGTTGGACTGGCCATGAATTATTGTTTCGAGATTTTGGATCCACAAAAATCCAAATTCCGGTCCAATTTTGAATTCCGCCATATCGAATTTCGAGCGAATTCGGAATCGGTAGTCGAACGCACTTCCGTTGGTCGTTCGATCCGTTTTTATCGATAGCGCCATTTTTGATCGTACTTCCATCGATGGTTCGTTAGAGGGCCCATAAATTTGGGTTTCAAGACTTTGGACAACAAAAACTCAAAATTCCGAGCCAATTATGAACTCCGCCATATTGAATTTCGCGCTAATTGAAAATTGGCAACTATCAGTGTTCATCGATTCCGCCATTTTTTATCGTTGTTCCATCAGAGTGTCTCCAGTATGGCCCAACATTTCCGTTTCGATACAGAGATCTATAAAAGCAAAAAAAAAAACAACATCCGGTCGTAGACTCGAGCCGAGCGACTGCATCGTGAGCAGCCGGAAGTCTACAAGGACCCGAATCACAAACCGGAACTCGCCGTAGCGTTGAGTCGCTTCGAGGCTTTTTGCGGTTTCCGGCCGACAAGCGAGATCAAATCGTTCATCAACGATTCGCCAGAAATTCGTGCAGCCATAGGAATAAATAATCCGGAAAACGTGCCCCTGGACAAGGAGTCCGATGACGAGGAATTTTTGCGAGTTTGCTTCAAGGGAATTCTCAGTCGCGAGCCCGAGGTCGTGAGCGAACAGCTCAAGATTTTGATCGACAGATTATCGACGCTTGGTAAGAGACGAGAGGAAAAGCATTTTTCTGCACAAATCACAATTTGCGATCTTCCTGGCAATTTTCGTTCGCAGACGAGTCGACTCGGCGTTATTACCGTGCGGACCTGTTGGAGCGATTGCACGAGGATTTTCCCGGTGACGTTGGCTGCTTTGGGATCTACTTCTTCAATTGCGTGACACTGGAGCCCGGCGAAGCAATTTACATTGGCCCGAACGAACCTCACGCTTATCTCTCCGGCGGTGAGATTTCTCCCACTTTTTTCAACAAAATCCATTTGTCTGTGGTGATCAATCCAAACAGACCCAGAAGAACAGATCCAAGCTAAGCAATCACTGAAAAAACGTATTTTTTTCTCGTCTTTTGTACCTAAACGAGCTCAAACGAATCATTTGCCACGAAACATGATGACTGATTGTTGCTTTCAATGCAAACAAACCTACAGGTAGTTTGCAGTTGATCACTATAGAATGTACGCCTTCGGTCAAATCTTAACCCAAACAAAGCCAGAGATGACGATTTGCAGTTGATTGTTATCGAATAAATGCCTTCGTTGCAACTTTAACCCAAACAAACCCACCAACTTCTATAGAGCGCATTCCTCCATCGCAACTTTAACCCAAACAAACCTACCAACTGCTACATAGTGCATCTCTTCCCATGTCCAAGATGATTGCATCGAGTGTATGGCAATGCGAACAAACCCAGACATGATTAGCAATCCATCGCTATTGAATCTATATGTCTTCATCGCGACTTTAACCCAAACAACCCTAGCAACTGCTACAAAGCGCATCTCTTCCCACGTCCAAAAAAATACAGATTGCATCGAGTGTATGGCGTGTTCGGACAACGTTATCCGTGCCGGTTTGACGCCCAAGCCAAAGGACGTATCAACGTTAATCGAGATGCTGACGTTCAATTGCGAGCCAGCGTCGTCGAAACGTTTCGAACCAACAGCCGAGGACGAATTTACCCAAGTCTTTCGTCCGCCAGTGCCAGACTTTGCCGTTGCGAAAATCATCGTGAGTTCACTCAGCCTTCTTTCCGTATCTTCCCCATGGCGTGCAAACGTCAGTGTAACGTTGGCTTGTCAAGCTGTTCAGCCAATTTGAGTGTTCGAAAGGAGTTTTCGTCCAGGAAACTTTGCCGTTTGACCGACCACCTAACGCGTCATCTAATATCTACAATTCTAAAGATTCGAGGAATTTCAGATCACTGCCGACAGAGACGCGTACGATTTGATTCCAAGAAGTACCGCCAGCATATTGCTGACCGTAACTGGCAAGGCTGAAACCTCCGAATCCACGTTGCTCGTTTCCGGTTCCGTATTGTTCGTGCCGGCGGAGGAAAGAATGAGCCTGAAACTTTTGGAACTTCCCGTTACGATGTTTCAAGCGTTTGCCAATTGCTGATGTCCGGGATGAAAGAAAAAAAGACTAATGACAAATAAAAAACGAACGTGATGTATCACAGTCTTACGTGACGCGTTTGTTTGGCTTTCGTTCTTCTCGCGCCTCACGAGGTACAAGAATTCACCTATTCGAATTGTTTGGGTGTAAAAAAAATGAAAAAGGACGCAATGACGAGCGGTCAATTCGAATCCGAGTCGTCGACCTTCGCCGCCTCGACCGGCTTGTCGTCCTTGTAATGACGATACTCCGGCTTCAGTTCCCACATGTTCCTGTGCGGATTCTTCAGATTGTAGTTGCACACCTCGTTCAGTATCTCTTTGAGGTAGACCTAAGCGTGGAAACGAGCGTTGAAAATGTTTCCGCGGATTTTTTTTTTTCTTGCTACACTCGAGAGGTTAAAAGGGTCGAAATTTTCAGTTGACTCACGATCGGTTGTTTCGTTATTTTCACGAGATCCCGAATGTTGTAATACTGATGTTTCTCGAAGGCGGCGAACAACATATCCATGACGGCGTCCTTGTCGTCTCGCATTTTCTTTCCCTCCGCCTTTTTCTTCTCCGCGTACTCGATCTGCGAATTTCCCGTTGATAAATTAATAAACGAGTTAAGATTTTTTCGACAATGAAGTAACGCCTGAAGTTTTTACGTATATAAATATATAGTTGCAGATAAAGTTGATAAATAAATAAATTTTACATAAATCAAGTGAAATGAATGAAGTTTTTTTCGTAAATAAATCGTAGATAAAGTCAATGAATAATTAAGTCGTAAATACATAAAGTTAAATAGAGTTTTTACGTCAATAAGAAGATAGTTGCGGATAAAGTTGATAAATCAGTAGGTTTTCAATAAATTAAGTTGACCGAATGAAGTTTTTCCGTAAATGAAAAGGTAGCTACAGATAAAGTAGAATAAATAAGTAGAATAAATAAAATCAATAAGTTTTCAATAAATTAAGTGGAATGAATGAAGTTTTCGCGTAGATAAATAGTTGTATATAAAGTCAATAAATAATTAAGTATTTAATAAATTAATGGAAATAGTTTTTTTCCGCCGCTAAAAAGATAGTTGCAGATAAAGTCGACAAATAAAGTTTTAAACGAACACATTTAACTAAGTAAAGTTTTCCCGTAAATAAACAACTGTAGATATAGTTAACAAATAAATAATAAAGTTTCAAATAAATTAAGTTCTTTCCATTAGTAAATAAGTTAAGTTTTCACGTCAATAAACAAATAATAATATAAAATAGTGATGCTGTTTAAAAAAAAATGTTCATTTCTTCTCCTAAGATATAAGAGCTCATGCTCTAGAAAAGTTTGCACCAAAGGTTGACTTTGTCTGTAGTTCTTTCGAGCGTCAGGAGTCGCAAACTACGCAGCCCTTACATTGTGTTTGTGATCGGAGACCGGTTTGAAGTTCTGTACGACGCGCTCCAACTGCTGAATCTGCCTGACCGGAACGGAAGCCTTTTTTATGCTCTCCTTCTTCAGTTTCATGTAGCAGGAGTCGGCTGAACGAAATAAAACGAAGATTAGGTTGGAGGGTCGAATCAGATACCTGGGAAAATCGAGCGAGCAAACTCAATGGTCCAAAGAAACTTACCCGCTGGACGGCATTCCAACTTCTGAACTATTCTGCCCTCCATGTAGAGCTTCTCCGTCTCGGGCACGACCGAGTCGGAAGTGCCGGAAGCTTTGTGCGAAAAAAAAACGTAAATATTGAGACGTCTGTATCGGCGCAAGATTTTCTGTGCTTCCCTGTGCCCTTAAGGTCTTCCTTTCACGAATCCGAATATTTAACAATTAACTGATTTTCGTCTATAATCAAGTAAAAATATATCCGAGTATAGCGGTGAAATTTCTAGCCAAGTTATAGAACTTTTGATGATGGAATGGAGACTAAAAATCGTCTCATTTATACGGCACTTTATGGAGATGACACAATGGTCACATTTCTATGCAATAATTAATACAATAAGTTACAGTTATGCAACGGACGTTGGCTTTGGCTAACGCACACTTTTTCACATCTGCTTCTGCAGCTGGAACGGATGTGGACCCTGGAGAGTCTCTAAGGAAACGTTTGAAATGTACTTACGGACAACATGAGAAAAAACACCGAGCATCTGCGTTGTCACTGTCGTGACATCCAGTCTGTGCTGTTTTGGTATTTCCTGCTCACCCGGCTCCTTCAGCGCTAGAACTGTCTCGGAAAGTCTCAGCGAGACTTCCGCTTTTTGTTTGGGATTTCTAGAAACGATTTACTCAGGCTTGAATACGGAAATAGCTTGTTTGAGGTTATGAATGCCTTTTGGTTAATTTTATTTGGTGTTTCTAGTATACAAGGGGACAAATTTATGCTCGAGTAGAAAAATAGTATTTTTTAGAGGTTATGGACGGTTTTTCTAGTAAGGGGGTGAAAAAATTTATGCTCGAGTAGAAAAATGGTATTTTTTTGAGGTTATGAATGCTTTTTCGATCATTTTGTTCGGTTTTTCTAATAAACGAGTGCACAAATTCATGCTCGAGTAGAAAAAGTATTTTTTGGATGTTATGAACGCTTTTTTTTAGTAAAGAGCTGAAGAAATTTATGTTCGAGTAGAAAAAGAGTATTTTTTTGAGGTTATGAATGCTTTTTTTGTCAATTTTGATCGTTTTTTCTACCGAAGAAGTGGACAAATTTACGCCCAAGTGGAAAAATGATATTTTTTGAGGTTATGAATGCTTTTTCGTCGATCTTATTATGTTTTTCTTGTAGAAAAATGAAAAAAATTCATGCTCGAGTACCAAAATGCTTTTTTGTGAGGTTATGAATGCTTTTTGTAAGGTTATGTGTGCTTTTACGTCAATTCTATTTTGAGACTCCGATAAACAAACAAACAGGTTATGAATGGTTTTTTGTCAACCTTATTTAGAATTTCGAGTGAACGTAGAGAAATATTTATGCTCGAACACCATAACACTCTTCTGTGAGGTTATGTATTCTCATCCATCAATTTTATTTACGATTTCTAGTGAGCGACTAATAATATTAATGCTCCGATCCCCTGGCACCTTTTTTGTAAGGCTAAAAACTCTAATATCAATTATATCTCAAATTTTTAACGAGCAAATAGAAATGTTCACTCTCAAGTCGAAAAAAACGCATTCATTCAATTTCTTAATCAATGTTTTTCAAAAACAACCCTCAAACTGTAATTTTTCATAAACTCACTTGGTTATTTTGAGTTTTCCGACTTCTATGTTGCCCGGAGCCTTTTCCCATTTGTTCGCTATGTACTTCGGTACTTTGACGAGCCAAACTCCGCGGCCAGCGTTGCTGAGATCGAGATCTTTTTCGACGTGCGGCGGTGGCCCAGACATCGCGATTTTTCTTCGTTTATCGTTCAATATTTCTCGATCACAATTCTACCGTCGCAATATCGACTGGACTCGGGAATTCGCACGACGACGGGAGCGCGTAAAATCCGCGTGTGCTTCGCCCTACGACCTCCGACGTACTGTCGTCCGCTGTCGTCTTCGATCAGCTGTTCCGCGTACATAAATATACCCTTCACGTCTCCCGAGGCGAGATTTCTCACGACCTTATTCCATTCAAACTTCGCGTTCTGCACAACGTTAAAAAAAAAATTAACAAACGAAAAGTACTACAGTCCGCCCGAGTGTGCGTGCGTATCCTCGACGCCGCTCACATCGCGCTGTTTCTTTTTCCTGCCACAATGCGAACCTACGACAATGCAAAGTACAGGGATAACCTCAAAACAGCGACGCAACTAATTTTGGCAAGTTGAAACGCTACACGATATGAGATCCGAGAATTCTTTCGGGTATCGTCATCGGGCTATTAAAAACGCAATCGTCCACTAGCAAACTCTGCGACACGCATAATGTATCGGAATAACGTGAGTAAATAAATTTGATTACGATTACTACGGCTTTTCGTCTTTTAAATGTGAATAAATTCATCTTTTAGTGTGATTTGGGGTGAATAAATTCATTATAAACTTCATAGTGTTGTATAGTGCTATTATTCCGAATACACCGCCAAATTTTAAGAAATTAACGGTTGATTCATACCCACGTGACATTTGAAAAATGATCGACCATGGAATATACTTTTTATAGAGAATTCATCGTGTTTTCGTGTTTTATATTCTTCTTTAAACAGAAATACGGCTTTGAATGTTATTCAAAAAAATCTCCATGAAAGTGTGACAACTACTTGTGAATAACTACACAGCGCAATGCTCATCAACAAGTTGTATTCGAAACTACGATCTGCGCTGCTGTTTAAGAATGTTGAGTCCCTATGAAACATGCTAATTGTTCCTATGAAACATGCTAATTGCTAAATGATAATTGCTAATTGCTAATTCCTATGAAACGTGCTAATTGCTAAATGTTAATTGTTCAATAAATAGCTTCTTAATCGTCATGAAATTTTTACACGACCTCCTGAATACTTCATGTAAAAACATACCAAATTTTCAGAATTCTATCATCATACTTCAACCTCCTTAAGGGTTGAAATAAAAAATGATAAGAAAATTCTGAAAATTTCGTATGTTTTTGTATGTAGTATTTAAGAGGTCGTGTTAAAATTTCACGACGATTGGGAAGCTCGTTTTTAAAAATTAACATTATGATAAGAGCAATTTATAAAAGAAGTAAAAAAAAATTTATCAATAAACTTCGTTTTGTTTTCGTATATTGTAGATAGTACAAAATTGAGAGGTCAAAAAAAAACTTATTGCAAAGTTACATCAGTTTCCATAAGACAACATTTAATTTGTGAATGTTCATTGTTCAATAACGAGCTTTCTAATTGTCGTGAAATTTTTACACGACCTCTGAAATACTTCATACCAAAACATACCAAATTTCCAGAATTTTATTATCATTTGCGATTTGGGACTCAACATCCTTAAGAGTCGTCGACATCGATTCAGTAGTTCTTCAGATATAAACGAACAAATGTACGGACTACACAGTTTTATTATGTGCAGTGATTTGCTTTAAGGCGGGCGTTTACAACGTTACAACGTTACAACGTTAAAAAAATCCATCTTTTTTCACAACAGAACTATATATATAGAATATTTTCCCAAGCTTTTGAAGCGAAATTCGATAAACTTCAAACGTTACAGCCTTTCAATGCTGTGCCTCACTGCTTGGATTCCGAGTGTGCACCGCAGGTAGAAGCGAAAGTGCAGAGGAGCAGGCAGAGACGGGCAAAAAGTAATTGAATTAACAATTACAATTCCTAATGCAATTGATAATTTAATTACTTAGTAACAGATTACTGAAGTAATTAGTTACCACAAGTACCTAGTGCAATTTAATTCAAATTCTATATAAACGTCAATTGCGTTTTTCTCAAAACTGCATTTTCGCAATTGGCATGCAGGATGACTCAAAAACCTTTAAGCCGATTGAGTTGAAACTCGATGGAAATGTTGACAATATTGCTACCTTCTACTCGACGAGGATTGCTTTTGAAACATTCTAAAAAAAACTACTTTTTCAATCCAAATTTTACAGCCATTATGTGTAAAATTCTGATTGTTCTTTGTAAATGCGTTCCATTTTCTTCGATTTGCATTTTACAAATTCTAACTACTGCCAAATATAAATTATGCATGTTGTAACTGAAAAAATGTTAAATTTTTTTTGAAAATCAGTCTATGGGAACAATAGCTTCGCTATTTTGATGATGAATAGATTAAAAAGTATTGTTTCGTATACTTAAATATAGAAGGTGGGAATGTGAACCGGCCTATGGTGGAGAATGCAATAAGGGGAAAGGCCCCCTACAAATGAAAGCTACAATAAAACAAAAAAGATTTTTAAATACTCAAATATACTATCAAAGTACATTTCAGAATTATCATTTCTGAGTTTAGAAAATCCTGCAAAATTGCTTATCTTTTTAACGTCCAGATGTATGTCTCGCCTTAACAATGTTTCCTTCGGTTCATATATATATTCGTTCGACGTCATCAGTCAAAAGCAGATTATTTCCGACAGAACTCCATTGCACACCGATACAGAAAATTAATTCAACAAACTCTCAATTCTTTTTTGTACAAGTTGCACGTCAAGCGTAAAAAGTCTCCTGTAAGTTGATAATAATACGAACGTGTGTACCGTGTAGAACGGTCAGCCGGCCCAGAGCCAAGGACCGAGAACGAACGGTCGAAACGCCGGAGGGCACGAGGAAGCCGAATGGCAGGCACCTGCGCGCGTGGCGAGCTCCATCACCGAGCAATTCAGGGAGTCCTGGCTCACGGCTATCATCGGATGTATGCTATTCGCAGCAGGCATGTGTCTTCTCTTCTGGAACGAGGTGAATTTTTCTCACCGTCGCTAGATCTCGCCTCGGTCAATGATTCACCAACAATGTTCTGCGGAATGGGAAATTTCGTTTAGAACGAAACGGTATTGCGTGTTTCAGGGACGCGCGGCAAAAGTCGCTCATTCTCTGAACGAGGCGCTGGAGAACGTCGCTGTGATAACGAATCCGGAGCACATTCCACCGGAGTTCGAGGGTCGCTTGGTGCACCTGAGCGGCGCGTTGTCCATCGGTGAACCGCTGACGGAACCTGAGTACGGCGTGGTGGTCGCCAGCGTCAAACTCAAACGCAGAGTGCAGATCTATCAGTGGATAGAAATGGAGGAGGAAAGAAGGTGGACCTTCTCTCTTTCTCTCTCTCGCGCTCTTTTCGATCGAACAGATCTTTTGAACATCCAACGCCGCTTGATACCTTGCAGTTACGGAGGCGTCGTCGAGGACGAAAAGCACTATTACTACACGACCGAATGGAGAGACAAGCTCGTAGACTCGGATCAATTTTACATAAGGATGGGTCACGAGAATCCGAAAGACGTCGCAGTAAGGAGCCAAACGCAAATAGCCGACGACGTGAAAATCGGCGCTCTGACACTCGCAATCGAGGTGAAGAAAAAGTTCACGGATTTCGTGGACGTAACGAGCGACGAGAGGCCGGAAAGGCGAGACATCAAAATGCACTCGGGACTTTATTATCACAGCGCCGATCTGTGGAATCCACGGGTACGAAATCATTTTATCGCTCACATTTGATTCAGTAAAATCTTTCGATTTATTTGGAAATCATTTTGTGAGTTTTTTGAAACGAGTTTGTAGTTTGAAAATCATTTTATTATAATTTATTAGATTATATTGCATAATAAAAATTATTTTCTTTATTAACTGCAATAATTATATCGAATTAGCATTATTTTATTGATTAATCGAAATCATTTTATTGGATGATTAGAATAGTTATATGGAATAATTAAAACAACGGTATGGTATAATGCTATTGATTAATTAAAATAATTTCGTTTAGTTATCGATTGAAATCAATTTATGAATTATTAAAAAAATGATTTTATTGAATAATACGAATAGTTTCATTAAATAGTTAGAATAGTTATATCGTATAATTATATCGATGACTCAAAATCATTTTATCGATAGATAAAAGATTTATCAGGCTTGTTACGCACATGGAAAACGGAAAACTCAGGGAATTTCTTCCCTCCTGGAATAATCAGGGAAAAGTCAGGGAATTTTGGAAATTCTCTGTAATTTTCTCACAATTTACTTTTTGAATGAATTACGAAAAATGAAACTGCCTTGAGACTGACTGAGAAAAAACGACAGTATAAAAATAATTTTTTTTGTATACTTTTCATATTTATATTATTCCTCATTATACACAAAAGAAAGTTATGTCAGTGCCAAACACTGAGAATTACAAAAACTGAAAAATGATTTACTGCAAAGCTACATTTGTAAATTAAAATAAATGAAAAGTAAAGCTACAAAAATACATTTGCATTCGATCTGTCGATACACAACCACATCGTTATCATTATAGATAAGTATTTATATTTATTTTTTCTTTATTTTCGCCGGCGTACAAACTTTTGTTTATAATGAAGAACAGGTCCCGTATTTGCTTTCAATGTCTTTTTTTACTTTATAATGTTTGAATTATGTTTCGAATTTCAGTTAAAAAAATAAATATCAATTTGATCAAATTTCCATATATTTGGTCTTAAAAAAATTATGTTATCCAGTTCAACATGATTCTTCAATAGAAGGGTCGAGTTGAGAATTTTCTTTGTTTCTTCAAGTCGCTTAAGGAAGCTTTCCAGTGTGACAGCCCGAAAAATCGCTGTTTTTCGCGATTTTTTTTTTTAAAGAAAAAATAATCTAATCGGTCTGGTTTTTTTTTGTATATTAATTGGGTATTGAAGAATACAAAACAATTTTTTAAAGATCGATTTATTTATTAATTAATATCTATAAAAATGATGAAACAATTGTTGCAGAAAATGCACTTGGATGTGGTGTCCACGTTGGGGGTCACAATTTTGATCTGAAACAAAAAACACAAAAAGATTATTGATCGGTATATAATTGGCTTTCGTGCTATGGAGGCTTTTTTTTTTTTTGCAAAAATGGCGCCGGTTTGAACAAAAAGTATCGATTTTAGCATTTTTTTTGGCAGTTTTTTTTACAAAAAAATAGGAAGATGTCAAAAAAAAAAAAAAAAGCTTCCATAGCACGATAAACAATGACGTTAAGAATATTGTGTAAAAAATTCAACTCGATAGCTTTAAAACTCTGCCCTCCAAGTTGGACACCGTTTTGAAAAATGCTGTTTCGAGAAAAACGCGTTCAAAGTTTCGCTGTAGCTGTAGCGCTCCGTTGCCTTCTTCCAAGAAATGCTGTACAGTAACCGAAATAATCTGAATTTCGGCATGAAAATTTCAGGGAATATTCGGAAGAGTGTATACTATTCGATAAAGCAAAAAAAAAAAATCGATTTTTTGAAAATTTCACACTGGAAAGCTCCCTTAAAAATGTTGTTTTTTTTCACAAAAATCAGTCATTGCTATTTTTACGTATATAATTTTCCCGTATAGTGTGTAACGTTTACAAAGACTAATAACTCTCTAACTAAAAAAATATATGTCTGATGGAAAGAAAATGTTCTTAATTTGACCCTAATCTGGCTAATTTGCAAAGCCTGGAATTTTCGCAAAACCTGTATGGAAAACCTGGAAAAGTCAGGGAATTTCTGAGTCAATAATGCGTAACAACCCTGTTTATTGATTAATCAAAACCATTTTACTGACCGATCGTAATAGTTACACCGAATAATTAAAAAGAACTGCATCGATAAATGTGAATAATTGTATCGATCAATTACAACAATTGTATCGATTCAAATTAATGTGATTGATCAATCAAAATGATTTTATCGCACAATAAAAACAGTTACATTAAATCATTGAAATGTCTTTATCGAATTATTGTATCGACGGCTCAAAATAGAAAAATTCGATTCTGGAAAACAAACGATAAAATGATTGCACCTTGTCGATTTGAATAATTATATCGATTATTCAAATAATATCGAACAAACATTTTTCCAAATTCGAAAAAATTATAAAACACAATGTCTTTCGTTGCGATCTGCCACGATGGTGTTTTTTGTTTTTGCATAATTTCGTTGTTCATCGATATTCGATTGTCTCCGCAGGTTGGCGACATTCGCATATTGTTCTCGTACGCGGGTAAAGCCGGCGACACGTACACGATAGTCGGTAAGCTCTCGAAGGGCGCTATACTGCCGTACGTGACGACGCACGGTGAAGAAATATTGTTGCAGCGCAAGCACAGGATAACGGTCGATCAGATGTTCCATTTGGAGCACGTGCACAATTATTGGCGCACATGGACAATAAGGTACATCCACCTTGCATTCGTGAATCTCGAAACGTCAATTGCACGTAACTGCCCTCTTTCGGGACATCGCATTCTGCTTCAAACGCGAAACAAACGAAAATAACGTAGGCTGTGGTCGATTTTCAGGGGACTCGGTTGGTTGGTCCTGTTCGTGGCTGCGACCTGCCTCGCCAACATTCTACGCACCGTGATACAAAATTCCAACTTTTTGTGCGGCATCATCGCGATAGATTCGCTCACGATGTCCGTTTCGATGTCCATAAGCCTGCTTATAATAGGATTCGCTTGGGTCTGGTATCGACCGGTCGTCGCTCTCTTTCTCGCACTCGCTTCCATTTTGCCCTTCATATATTCGACCCTCGCGTCGAGACCAAGTAACGCACAGGAACGCGATAATTACAGACGACTCTGAGACACAGATGGACCCACGATAGAATAATCGTTGGTTCCAGCGGAAGAGCTATACAGAGTCTGTAATATATACACTTGAGGGCAGCGGCTCTCTCTCTCTCTCTCTCTCTCTCTTTCTTATAGTACTTAATATTTATATCTAAATGACATAGCGAAATAAACGTGACGAGACGCGTTTCAGAAAATGCCCGCCTTAAGGGCTTACGTCTAGTTCTCATTTCTGAAATTCGATTTTCAACGAAAAAGTCAACTTCAACCCTCCGCGGTCACGCGGGGTCAAAATGACCCCAAGCGCAGCTTTGACAGGAGCCGAAATGACTGTTATAAGTTGTTGGCGGCTAAAGCGACTGGCCTGCCTTCTAACGGTGCTCTGGTGTACCCTGTGTAAGTACATACTGGCCTCGGACGTGGAATTATTTTTTTCCTTGAACTATTTCGCACTATGGAGCTATTTTTTTCCTTAAGGCTTTAGGCCACAGTAACGGGTATAAAATCACGTGCGAATTTTACAATTTTTTTTCGTATGCAAAAGTGATTCACTCATAAAATTAATTACACATCGATTTAGCATGAATATCAGGCTGTTAGAAAGTATGCATATTTTTTTTCGATGTACAAAATGGCCGATTGCTAATATTTTCTTTCATGTTTTTTTAGGCGCTCCGCGGCGTGGCATTTAGCATCCACAACTTTTGACCTAGAACAAAAAACAAAAATTCTCGTCACTCTACATTAGAGTACCTAGAGAAGTACGTACGGAATTAAAAAATATTGTTTTATTCAAAAGTTGTAGGTAATTGAACTTGAGAAATGAATTTTTGGTGAAAAATTTCGTTATAACTGCTCATAATATGAAAAGTTTTCGATTAATCAAATATTCCGTACGTACTTCTCTGCGAAAAGCAATTAGGAACATAACTTTTAAATTTGAAGTAAATCGAGTGAAAATTGTTGAAGTTATTTGTCACGCCAATTGAAAGAAAAAAATTCAAATGTGAAAGTCGGATTCGTAGTAATGATCGTACGCCAAGAAAAACTTTTGTGTTACTACCAACTTGAAAAGCATTATCGATGATCATTACGAAAAAACTGCGTCAGCGAATGTTTTGTACAACTGAGAATGAAATTTTGAGTCATTTGTAATTGAGCCTATTGATATTCGTGTCATGAGATTATCTATTATTATCATTAATTAATATTGAGTGTTGTCTAAACATCGCAACGTCGCGGACATTGAGGTTGGCAGCAATGCTCTCCATTCGCCAGCCATAAGGTTCGTAATCCTTTATCAAACCTTGATGCTTCAACATTGACTATTAGAGTTTACGATCGGCAAGATCGGAGTTTCTTTTCCTAAATATTTACAAAGTTTTAGTTTGCGTTAATCCGTCGCTAGAAATGGTTTATTCTGGTGCTAAGTAGTAAGAAAAAATTACATCACCCGTAGCGCGAACGTCTTGCGCTTCTAACCGCACGTCGAATAACGTACGTCAAACTTTTTTATCTCCGGTGTTTTGAGATGAAAAAATGACAAAAAATTGGTCAAGACCCAGTATAATCCAGACAATAACATATATTTTTTCAAAATTTTATCTTGGATCGTAGCTATTGCTCTAACCTTCTTTGAAGCGAGTAGCTCGCCTCTGCTCCACCTAATCTTGCATTCAAATTCGTCAGCTAGTTCCCGAACTGACCACCAGCTAGCGTCCTCGTCGCGTCCAATGCCACTCCCGAGCGCCAAAATACCGGCTGATCCTCTTCTGTTTATCCAAAATACAATAACGGCATTTTCATCCCGTTTCCGGTCGTTTTCGACCCCACGATACTCGGTGTCCCCCCCCCCCCCCCACCGCATCGAAAAACCGCCGCGATGTGGAATCTTGCCCAGAACTGAATAAAAATAAGACCGCAAAGCCGACGAACAAGAGGCCCCCCCCTCAACGCGTGATAAATGCCACCGAAGTGTAAATTTCAAGAAGGTACGCCCGAAGCTCTCCGTCAATTCTCCGAATCCCTCGATCTTTTCCCGTAAATGTGCCTCCGCTCTTATTGTTTGTTATTCGCCAGGCGAGAAAGTTCTTTGCTTCCACGGTCCGTTGATTTACGAAGCCAAGTGCTTGAAGTCCTCGATAACGAAGGAGAAACAAATAAAGTACCTCATTCACTATGCCGGCTGGAACAAAAAGTATACAAGGCCGTATCGAGCGAGCGTCGCGTCGAGGTAACGAGCAGTTTTCGTTCATGAGTACAAGAGCGCAATGAATGTTTCCGCGACAGCTGGGACGAGTGGGTGCCCGAGAGCCGAGTGCTCAAGTACAACGAGTCCAACGTGCAGAAGCAACGCGAGGTCCAGAGGGCGCACTCCAATCAGCAGCCGGCTCACAGAAACAAGAAGAGCGCGACGGCAACCAAGACCCAGACGAGGAGGAGCGACGGCGCCAGAGACAAGGAGTCCGACAGCAGGGCTAGCACGCCCGTAGGATCCGCCGAAAGATCCGCCGGACGACTCGGCAAAACTCCCCTCGGCACTCCGACTCCCTCCTCGTCGCAGGAAGGCGCCTTCGACGCGACTCGCAAAAAACGAAGGTACGATAGTATCCGAGCTTCCGACGCGACGCGTCTCTTCCACTTTTGACAGTTTCAACCTTCAGCGGCCGGCTGGAAACACCCGGCGATTCGGACGACTATCTCGCCAAGGTCGAATTCAAGATCAAAATGTCGGACGAACTGAAGATCCTTCTCGTAGACGAGTGCGAAGCCGTCACGAAACAGAACAGGTTTCCCTCGTTACCGATGAGATTCACCGTAGACAAAATACTGAACGATTACGTCGAGTCCAAAGGAGGAGGATCCGGCAAACTTTCAGCTAATGATTGCAGCAGGTACGCCCTGTTTCTATTCATTCGCGCATGAGTCTCGGCGAGGCCGTTGGCTCGTTTCGATCAGTTTTGTCGTTACTGGTTCGATATCGATGTTTTGTGAATTATATTTAATATTGATAAGACTTTTTTTTTATATTAAGATGTAGTGTATGTGTAAAGAAAATCAATATGTGAAATATTTTTAGATAGTTTTGGATCCAGATCCTGAAAGAATAATTATTTTCGAAAATATCGTATAAAATATATTGAAAATGTTATTCAATGTAATATTTGGAATTTTACAATCATATTTATTGAATATTGGTATATATTCTATATCCGAATAGAATTTTAATGTGTATAGTTGTAATTTTATTATTCCAGGTATACCCCTTCAGGATGTTTGCATGGAAGATCCTTCCCCTATAAATATGTTTCCCCTTACAATATTTTATCATTTGTAAAGGTATACTAAACTGTAAACTACTAAACTAAAGTGTAAACTACTAAACTGAACTGTAAACTACTAAACTAAACTGTAAACTACTAAACTAAACTGTAAACTACTAAACTAAACTGTAAACTACTAAACTAAAGTGTAAACTACGAAACTAAACTGTAAACTACTAAACTAAACTGTAAACTACTAAACTAAACTGTAAACTACTAAACTAAACTGTAAACTACTAAACTGAACTGTAAACTACTAAACTAAACTGTATACTACTAAACTAAACTGTAAACTACTAAACTAAACTGTATACTACTAAACTAAACTGTAAACTACTAAACTAAACGGTAAACTACTAAACTAAACTGTAAACTACTAAACTAAAGTGTAAACTACTAAACTAAACTGTAAACTACTAAACTAAACTGTAAACTACTAAACTAAAGTGTAAACTACTAAACTAAACTGTAAACTACTAAACTAAACGGTAAACTACTAAACTAAACGGTAAACTACTAAACTAAACTGTAAGCTACTAAACTAAACTGTAAACTACTAAACCGAACCATAAACTACTAAACTAAATTACTTATACTAAACTGTAAACTTATACTAAATTGTAAACAACTCTATACTATACTCATCCTTCCTCATACTCCCACACCTCATCCTTGCGCATATTTCTCTGATTTCTCCCCTCATACTTTCTTTCTTCCAGTATTCGCCCATCCCTACCTCTTTCTCCTCGTATTGTACGCAATATCCTGATCTCTCAATTTTCCACGAGTTCCTTTGTATTTCCTGATCCGTCGTGTTTTGCACTGCCCACCCTGCCCCATTCCCAACTGCTAGTCCGAATTCACCAAACGAACGGATATAAAGCACTCCATTCGTTTTCCGCACCGCAGGGAGAGCGCCCTGGAAGTGACCAAGGGCATACGCGAATACTTCAACATCGCCTTCAGCCTCCAGTTGTTGTACGGATGTGAGCGAAGCCAATACGAGGAGGTCGTCAATGAGAATCCTGACAGTTTGCCGAGTCAGCTCTACGGGGCGTTTCATCTACTCAGGCTATTCGGTAAACGACTGATCATTGAAACCTAATCGAACGTGATCCTTCCACGCGATTCGCAAACCGATTCCCGGAGATTCATCCTTTCGTTCGTTCGCAGTGAAACTCGGAGGCATGTTGTCCTACACGACACTGGACGAGAGAAGCGTGCAAATGCTGCTGGCTCATTTTCAAGACTTTCTCCAGTATATGCAGCAGAACAGCGCGGCGCTGTTCGATCTCGAAGATTACGTCGAAATCGTGTCCTAGCCTAAGGAGGGTACGAGCGCGCTTTCGAACGATTTTGGTTCGAGAGCACCGAGCCCGTGAAATACACACTTTGTACAATTAATGCCACGGCTATAGATACATAATTATACTACAATCATAAAATAATTGAAAGGAATAACAGTATTATTTTCGACACGCGCAAATTTCTACGTGTACAAAAGTTATGGCCTGTACAATTAAACGAGCAAATTTTGTATATTTGTGTATTCGTATTCTTGGAAGCTTCGTCCTGAAAGCCCATTCATAAGAGTTTATTTCTTCTCCAAAAATAACAAGCTTGGTCAGCGTGTCAAGAATTTGTAAGCCACCCAACCTGTACCGATTTTATCGACTGTCGGTAAATCGTTGTTACTTACGATCGGTAAGAAAGAACTCCGACTTTGTCATCAGCGCCCGGTATTGAACCCGTAACATTTGTCAGTTGCCCGACAATAGTAACTAAATCAATTGTTTCAAGTTTTATCCAGAACGACCAATATTTCGAGGAAAAAAGACAGACCGACTCTTGAAATAAAAAAGTACTCTACCCAATCCCGTTCTCGGAGCTCAAACAGACGGTAAGCCTTCATTACCGACGATCGGTAAAGAAGAACCCGCCTTTCTTATCGGCGCCTGGCATTGAACCCGTGACATTTATCAGTTCCCCGACAATACCAAATCAATTTTTCCAAGCTTTTTTTCTCAGAAACGACCAATATTTCGAGAAAAAGAAATCAAACGTACTCTTGAAATAAGAATTGCTCGCTACGTGATCGCTTGCTCGGAGCTCGAATCGGTCATTTGACTGCTCACCGCAATCGTCACGATTCGGACAAGGAGTTTCTCCGTCGGCGCGGCTGCCAGCGGTGGGGAGTATCAGAGCCTCGCTGCATTTCGCGGGATTCTCGCGACGTTTAGTGCGCGCCGCCAGCGTGTGTTTCAACGCGCATTATATTTTCGTGCAACTGGCGAAGCGTTCCGGCGGCGCGAGCGAACGGTGCGACGGCAGGGGGAGGGTCAAACGTGACTACGAGAGCCCGGCGGGATTCAAGTCGATCTACAAACATTGACCCAGTATCACGGCCGCAGTAGTCGAGAGACTGTCGTGTCTGCGCGGCGACGGTGATAGAGCAAGTGCGCGTGAAAAAAAAATGGCGGATGTTGACTTGAACATCGACAACTTGATTCAGCGATTGCTCGAAGGTAGCTCTCTCCTTCTTTTTTCCCATCGACCATATTTCGATCGTACATTTTTGTCTTATGTCGTTCCTTCACCGTTTTCTCGTACCCCGTCGTCGCTGTAAAGAATCGAAGGGTGTGTCGAATGATTGTTTATCGGAAGTTCCTTCGTCGGTCGAGACACACTCCCTCTCTCTCTTTTTTTTATTCTATCGCTTATGAGGCTAATTGTTACGTGTGTGAAATTTTATTATACGAAGAGAGAAGGACAATCTGGAAGCCTCGCTCTCTCTCACTCATTCTTTCTCTCCTTTTTTTCTCTTTTTCTCTCTTTTGCTCTTGAAAGATCAAGTGTATTAAGGTTTTCGTCACGAGTGCAGGAAAGCGTTTCTCTCTCTCTCTCTCTCTCTCTCTCTCTCTCTCTCCCCCCCCTCTCCCTCACTCTCTTGGTTTCATCTTTTTTTCTTTTTTATTTCTAGGTGTTATTTTTCTCCATCTCGTCGAGGCGACTAATTGTAATAATTACGCGCGATTCTTTTGCCATTCAGGGAACATCCATAGCTATATAGCAATACCTAAACTTAACACTCACGAATATATATATATACACACACACGATGCATACACGTACGCACGATACCGAACACCCACACAGAAGCAAACACGCATAACACAAAATGTTCCTCGTCCGTAGTTCTTTCCGACGTTTTAATTGTCGATCCCAAGGAGCTGTACACGACAAAGAAACGTCCCTGAAAATACTCGCGCCGTTCGGCTCGTCTTTCCTCGCAGTGGCCCCAATCGCGTTTTGGTCAGTTCGCCGGCGTTGACGATTTTCGCCAGTTTCGAGGAACCCACCGGGAATGTTTAGCTGCCTGCGAGGGAAAAGTCGAGCCGTAGAGCTGCGAAGAAAGACTAGCTACGATTTAGCCTAATTGAAAAGTGAACAAGACAAGAAATGATGAAAAAGAACAACAATCTTTCTTTCTCTCTCTCTCTCATGCTACTTAACGCGCACGGAATCGTCCCGCGGTAAAGTATATCAAACGCAGAATGACCAGGTTCCGAAGAAAGGCAGACTGGCCGATATTTTCTTGTCAGATTTCTCCGGTACGCAGTCAAAGAGATCTTTTACCCTCCGTAGATTATATTGCGTCCTTTTAGTTATCTGAGCTTTTTTTGTTAATTGTTTCGGGCACCTCTCGTGTCTCAGTGTGAATCTTCCCACATGCGCACAAGTTGAGCCGACGAGCAAACCCTCCGGCCGGACTCACCGCCCCGTGTATATATTTTGCGTCGTTCGTCGCAAGCCCCGCTGTACATTATACCCAACGACGGTTGTCTCGTTCGTACGGACTCCAAGACCGGCATGCTTCTCGCGTACTCTCCGTTCGCAGGTCCGCTCTCAGGGGTCAAGGGCACGCGCTTTTTTCGCAGACTCTACCGAGCATCGGATGGCTCGGAGTAATTGCAGTGTACTGGCCAAGTGCCGGGGCTAGATTGTCTTCGCCGTTGGAATTCCGGTTAGGGCGCGCGGTTGTTCACGCCCCGAGATAACGACGATTGCCCCTGGAGCGGACCAACGTCTGGACCGTTGCTCTCCTCGGCGGAGTTCGGCGAAACGACTTTGTATATTACTCGCAGCACTCCCTTCCAGCCCTGTGTTGCGCCGTTGCGCTCCCCGTAATCTTCGCTAGTGCCTTAACGAGTAATTGTAAATAATCGCGCAAGCTCATCGACGCAATGAAATCGGAGAAAATTATCTTCCCATTTTCACAGGGAGGAAATCCACACGTGAGTTTTGCATGTGGAAGAAATTTTGCAATTTCGACAGAGTACTGGAGAGTAGAAAAAAAAAGGCCTCTTTCGTCCATCACCGACGTCCTTTTAAAGTGCATCCATTTAATTGGAATATTCCTCGCGGAGTGTGTCGTTTATGGAATATCGAAAATCCGAGGAAAAAAAAAAGTGCACTTTTTTTTTTTCCAATAACGACACACAACACACACGACTGGGGGATTATTCGAGCGTGTTGCGGATGAGCCAAAGCGTCCAATACACACTCGACTATAAATAACACAAATCAATGAATAAGAGAGACGGCACCGAAGTTACTGACTTTGGATAGTCCTGTCTGTGGGAAACCCACGCTATCGCGTTCACGTGCCGCGTTGGATTTTCGTAGAATATTCGCGCACGTGTCTATGAGAGCTCGATCGTGGTTTTTCAATCGATTTAATTAAAGTCGCGAAAAGACGTTCGGGTTTGTTTGGGTAAACGAGGCGAATCGATGGACGTCCGCGAAATCAGGGAAGCTTAAACGGATGAATGTTGAAGGACGAGGTTTTCTTTTTCTTTACACGAATCTACTTCCGGTGAAGTTCAACTTGAAAGTCTTCGCGAATTGCGTCGTTTTCGAGGGGTAAAAGAAATGCGTATCGATGTCTAGACAATTCAGAGACAAATTAGGATGATTCGAGCTGGAATTTCATGATCTGTCAGCCGGGGATACAAACTGCAGCTGAGTTGGCGATTCTTCGTAAGAAACTCTGCCAAATTGCTGAAGATTAACTTTTTTATCCGCAGACCATGTAGTGGAATTTATTGAAACTTTGAAGTTGAACTTTTATCGGACGTGTGTAGGTTTACGAAGAACAGAATATCAGTGCCCTTGAATATTCGTAGGTAGGTCTAAAAAAAGAAATAAAGTGCTCTTGAATGTAGGCATAAAGAAATGAAAATCAGTGCCCAGGAATGCAGGTCCGAAAATGGAAATTGATGCTTCTGAATGTAAGTCTAACAATAAAAAAATTAATACTTCTGAATGTAGGTCTAAACAAAAGAAAATCAGTGCTCATAAACGTCGATCTAAAAAAAGTTAATTAGTACATCTGAATGTAGGTCTGAAAAAAGAAAATTAGTATTTCTGAATGTAGCACGGAGAAAGAGAAAATCAATGCCCTTGAATGTAGGTAAAAAAGAAGAAAGTCATCACCCCTGAATGTACGTCTAAAAATAGAAAAGGAAATCAGTGCCCGTGAACATTCCTATGGAGGTCTAAGATATTTTAAAAATCAGTGCTTTTTAACTTTCATAGGTAGGTAAAAAGAAAAGAAAAACAGTGCCCTAGAATTTAGGCGTAAAAAAAGAAAATCAGTGCTCTTAAATATAGGTCTGAAAAAAGAAAATTAGTACTTCTAAATGTAGGTCGAATGAAAGAAAATTAGTACTTCTGAATGTAGGTCTAAAAAGAAAATTAGTACTTCTGAATGTAGGTCTAAAAAAGAAAATTGGCACTTCTGAAAGTAGGCCTAAAAAAGAAAATTAGTACTTCTGGGTAGGGTTAAAAAAATAATATTAGTACTTCTGAATGTAGGTATAAAAAGGAAAATTAGTACTTGTGAATGTAGGTCCAAAAAAGAAAATGAAAAGTAGGTCTGAAAAAATCAGTGCCCTGGAATATGAGTCTAAAAAAGAAAATTAGTAGGTGTATTTAGGTGTATGTAGGTGTATTTAGTATTTGGAAAATTAGTACTAAATGTAGGTGAAAAGAAAAGAAAATTAGTACTTCCGAGCGTACGTGAAAAATAAAAATAAAATTATTACCCTTGGAAGCAGGTCTAAAAAAAAAAAGAAATTCCGTTCCCTTGAACATTCGTACGTAGGTCTGATAGAAAAAAAGAAAATCCGCGTCCTTGATGCGGCGGTGAAGCGCTCGAGCCTCCTCAATCGTTAGAAATTTCTACACCCGCTGGATAATCGTAGGAAAAATGTATCTCTTTTTTTTTTCGTGTTTCACGGTAGAGCTAGTTGCGTAAAACGTATAATCCAATAACGCGTTGATCGCATTTCACAGCAGCGATTTACAACCCCGATAAAGAAAAGTTGCCTCCATTTTTTATACTCCCTACGTTCTTCGGTCATTTCCAGCTTTGCTTGCGTTACCGAGAGAATAATAATCCAATGAAAACCAAACGACTGAAATTGTATCTTTCTCGCACGCACAGTTCGAGGATGTCGCCCGGGAAAAACGGTGGTGATGACGGAAACTGAGGTGCGTGGTTTGTGCCTGAAGAGCCGCGAGATATTTCTCCAGCAGCCGATACTACTGGAGCTGGAGGCGCCCTTGAAGATATGCGGCGACATACACGGCCAGTACACCGATTTGTTGCGGCTATTCGAGTACGGTGGTTTTCCACCCGAGGCGAATTATCTCTTTCTCGGTGATTACGTTGATCGTGGAAAACAATCCCTCGAGACGATATGCCTCCTGCTCGCCTACAAGATCAAGTATCCGGAGAACTTCTTCCTCCTCCGTGGCAATCACGAGTGCGCCAGTATAAACAGAATATACGGCTTTTACGACGAGTGCAAGCGTCGTTACAACATCAAACTGTGGAAAACGTTTACCGATTGCTTCAACTGCTTGCCGATCGCCGCGATAATAGACGAAAAAATATTCTGCTGCCACGGCGGTCTCAGTCCGGATCTACAGGTGAAGAAAAATCACGTTGGAGGACATTTCTTTTCGATCTTGTATACGAATTTATGACATTGGGCGGTTGCGTATAAAACGGCCCATTTTTCGAGCCAAAGAAAAGACGGCGGTTCGGTAGGAAAGCGACGAACTGGTTTATTTCAATGTATTGTCCATCTTCGGCCGACGATCAGATTCCACGCAGAAAAAATTCGGTTTCTTCGGAGGCAATCCACTCGTTTATCGACAAAAGTCGATATTTCGATGAGATTGATGTTTGCATCGTTGGAACGCAACGAAAGCTAATATTTCGGAATTCATTTTATATCTTTCAGTTAATTTTACCTACGAAAATACTTCAACCATTTTTCCAAATATTTGTTTAGCAATCTACAATGTAAATCTAAAAAAAAAGATCTACCAGAATTATAGGTATAGGGAAAATAAATGATAAAAAAAGCTTTCGTTGCGTTCCAACGCTGCAAACTTCAACACCATATGTTTGGCTCAGGGAAGCGAAGCCGAAGCGGTTCGTGAAAAATATTTAAAAAACGGTTTTTAGGCCATTTCCAAGGCTTTTCGTTTGAGAAAGTTCATCTGGTACCGAGTTAGTCTAAAGAAAAATTATTACGACTAGCGTAGTCCGTTCGATAAGTTTGGCAACGCTGCAACCAAGCGCGACCGCGTATCCTGTACAGCTGCCATGTGCTAGAAATTTTTCACTCGCGTCCATGGTTCATCGACGATCTCATTTTCGACCATGGAAGAAAGTTCAAAAAAGAAAGCGTTTTTCTGGAAAGGCAAACAAAATCAATTATCGACAATCAAATTGGAATTGGAAGGTCCGAAAAAAGTGTTTTTTTTTTCGGGAATTTTTTAAGAAGGGAATAAGCAAGCGAGCCCAGTAAACATTGACGTATTTTGCATATGGTAAAAATATAAATTGTACGGGTCTCAAGTATGATCAGTGGTATGACTAGTGCGAAGCGACAGGACTACCTTAACCCGTCAATCTTAATTTCCTTCGCAGTCGATGGAACAGATACGAAGAATAATGCGGCCGACGGACGTACCGGACACCGGACTCCTGTGCGACCTGCTCTGGTCCGATCCCGACAAAGACGTTCAGGTACGCAAACTTCCGATTGCTTCATTCTCTCCGCTTTTTTTTTTTTTACCGTCGAGGCGTTTCTCAAACGCTCCATACTTCGTGCAAATTCTTCTCCACAATTTTAAACCCTCGAGGAATTATAATTTTTTAAGAATTGTTTTAACCGTTTGGACATTCGACGACGCAGGGTTGGGGCGAGAACGATCGAGGCGTCTCGTTCACCTTCGGGCCCGACATCGTCTCGAAGTTTCTCAATCGTCACGACATGGACCTCATATGTCGGGCGCATCAGGTCGTCGAGGACGGCTACGAGTTCTTCGCGAAACGACAGCTCGTCACCCTTTTCTCCGCCCCCAATTATTGCGGGGAATTCGACAACGCCGGTGGGATGATGAGCGTCGATGAGAATCTCATGTGCAGCTTCCAGGTTACCTTTCGTTACTTCATTACGATTTTTCGTCCCAAAATCGTCATTGGACGATATCGAGACGTTCGAACGACGCGAAAAGCTTGCGGAAAATTCTTCGAAAAATATTGCTCGAATGACAATTTCTCTAATATAATTTCCCGAATGGACAATTTTTTTCAGGGCGAACGATCGAATTGTATATAGGTTTGTTTGGGTTTGTTTGGGTTCAATTCCCATTAATTCAGGGACTATTCGACCCGAGAAAATTCGTTCCCGAATAAATCGTCCGAAATATTTCTTCGGGAAATGTTTCATTCGAGAAAATTGTGCGTTCGGGGGAACGTTCATTTCGCAAATAGTCCTTACGGGATATTCAAGAAATTGTTTATTCGGTAAATTGTCATCGAGAAATTGCATTTGGCTGACGGTTTCTCGTCAAACTTTTCGCGAAGCGAAAAGAAGCTCGAATAGGGCGCAGACTTGAAGGACCATTCCATTATGACTGGCTTAAAAATGGCTGATTTTCATGTTAAAAAAAATGAAATTCGATAATCAGTCCAGTTGTTTTTTCTCGTTTATTCCAATGGCTACGAATATTTCGTAATGTTCTAGATTTAAATTGTCTGAAAGAAGAGAACCAAAAGGGTTAATAATCAGCATGAAAACTGTAGAGGCGTACGGAGGATTGAAAAAAAAATGATAATCAACAAAATGGTCGCCATTTCAAAATGAAGTGTCAAACCGAGCCTTTTTCGACAATTTTTCCCTGGAATAATGTGAAATTTTGGACAAAAAAAACCTTCCGTACGACGTTGAGGAATGGTGTGAAGAATGATGTGGCAAAACTTCAACAGCTTGAAAACTCTTCGTTCAAAGCCTTAGGCCTTAAACAGTAACGGGTATAAAATCATGTGCGAATTTAACAATTTTTTTTCGTATGAAAAAATGATTCAATCATAAAATTAAAAGCATATCTATTTAGTATGTATATCGAGCTGTTAGAAAAAATATATATTTTTTTTCGATATACAAAATGGCCGACTGCTGATATTTTCTTTTATCTTTTTTTAGCGAAAAGATTTTTCAGCGAAAAGTTTCGTTATAACTGCTCATAAAATGAAAAGTTTTCGATTACATCGAGTGAAAATTGTTGAAGTTATTTGTCGCGCCAATTGGAGATAATCGTTTCGCGAAGTTTCGAATAATTGGCCATTTTGTACATAAAAAAAAGAACAAATTTCTACCAGCTTGATATTCATACTAAATAAATGTGTAATTAATTTTACGAGTGAATCACTTTTCGTACGAAAAGAAAATTGTTAAATTCGCACGTGATTTTATGCCCTTTCCTGTGGCCTAAGGTTTAAAAATCTTCCACCGTTTTGAAAAACGCGGCACGTCTCGCGCTGCTCGTCGAATCCCTTTTACAAGCTTTTATTCAACTTGACTTTCTGTGAGATGCAAAACGGCAAATCAATGTTCCACCCACGTCTCGACTACTTAGAGCTCTGGAATTTTGCAAACATGCATCTAACGGGTGACAATGCATGATTCAATAAACAAAAAATTCCATAAAATATTCAACTTTTGATATAAAATTAGCGATATTTAATCATCCATAAAAAACCTCACTGACACATACAAACAAATTCGTAGCTTACTGTGTTTGCATGTGAAAGATTTATAGGCCCCAATTAGTCGTAAGTTCAATCCCAATCACATTCTTCGTCGTTTTTTACAAGCATTCCATGTTCCTAACCTACAAACTCGTAAACTGGTAAAGTACTAGTAACTAATTGATCGAAACAATGACCAAAAAGTAGAAAATAATTAATGCAAAAAACATATATTTTAAAATACAAGCTTTTATTTGATGTACTAAAAAGTAGAAAATAAATTGTCCCACCAAGCCACCTATGATACAGATAAAAGCTTGGGGCGCTCAAAATGGAGACACATTAGCCGTAGTAAAAAGAAATCCATTATTTTTGCATGAAATTCAAGGCGAGAATAATGGATTTCTTTTTAGTACACCTAATATAATCCTTAAATTACATAAATCCGTTAACATATCAACTCTATTTGATTTGCTGCAAAGATAACCTCAGCTTAAGGAAGCTTTCCAGTGTGACAGCCCGAAAAATCGCTGTTTTTCGCGATTTTTTTTTTTAAAGAAAAAATCTAATCGGTCTGGTTTTTTTTGTATATTAATTGGGTATTGAAGAATACAAAACAATTTTTTAAAGATCGATTTATTTATTAATTAATATCTATAAAAATGATGAAACAATTGTTGCAGAAAATGCACTTGGATGTGGTGTCCACGTTGGGGGTCACAATTTTGATCTGAAACAAAAAACACAAAAAGATTATTGATCGGTATATAATTGGCTTTCGTGCTATGGAGGCTTTTTTTTTTTTTTTTTTTGCAAAAATGGCGCCGGTTTGAACAAAAAGTATCGATTTTAGCATTTTTTTTGGCAGTTTTTTTTACAAAAAAATAGGAAGATGTCAAAAAAAAAAAAGCTTCCATAGCACGATAAACAATGACGTTAAGAATATTGTGTAAAAAATTCAACTCGATAGCTTTAAAACTCTGCCCTCCAAGTTGGACACCGTTTCGAAAAATGCTGTTTCGAGAAAAACGCGTTCAAAGTTTCGCTGTAGCTGTAGCGCTCCGTTGCCTTCTTCCAAGAAATGCTGTACAGTAACCGAAATAATCTGAATTTCGGCATGAAAATTTCAGGGAATATTCGGAAGAGTGTATACTATTCGATAAAGCAAAAAAAAAAAAATCGATTTTTTGAAAATTTCACACTGGAAAGCTCCCTTAAATAAAAATCCCGAAACGGAGTTTAAACGTGTGACAATGATTTCTCTAATCACCATTGTGCCAAATTACATACGATTAATGAAGCTGAATTAATGAAGTTAAACATTTGAAAAGTAACACATAGATAAAAGTCACTATGAGTAGAAAATGATTATTTTCTACTCTTTAGTACGTTAAAAAGCTCGTTTCTTTGCATACAATTTCTAAGGAAGGCCGTAGCGACCAGAATAGTTCGAATTTCGCGACGAAACTTCAACAGCGTGTTCACGAGAGTCCACATTTGTGGATAATACCAAAAAACAATTGATTTTCAACGAATGTTCCATTGGAATGGTCCATTAACGAAACGAAACGATCCACAGATATTGAAGCCATCGGAGAAGAAGGCGAAATATCAGTACGGCGGTATGACGGTGGCGCAGGCCGCGAGGCCGTCGACGCCCCAGAAGAATCCGACGAAGAAGAGTAAAAAATGACCACCCTCGGCCGATCCCGCAGCATAGCAGCAAACCCTCTCCTTCTAGACAACTAGGTAAGAGAAACCTGAAGAAAAGCAAACAAAAAAAACAACAAACAAACAAACCAAGCAAAATAACAAAAAAAAAAAGAACATCTACGGAAGACAAACGCGACGTCGTGGTCGTCGTCGCATCGTGTACTCGTTTGGCCACTCGGTTGTGACTCGTCGCCAATGGAGACGAAGCGGAGGGGGAGGAAGAGGATCTTATCCGAATGGATCTCCGATGGAATAATTCGGTGTCGTCGGCGAGAGCCTCTCTCTCTTTCTCTCTCCCTATCGTGTTTTCGGTACCGTCTCAAAGTTGTGCATTTTTTTTTCATCGTCGAACGCAGATGGACCCGTCGCGTTTAAATTCCGCGCACGACCTTCCTCACCGTCTAACTCGTATACGTATTTATAATTCCGTATTATTCGCCAAAAGAAAAAAAAAACAACTCCGAGCTTTGATCCCGCGAATTTGACTCTCGTGGAGACTAAGTACAAGCGGACCCCGCAAACTTAGCCGCCAATTTTTCGTCCTCGATGTGGCGGCTACGAACGCTGGTACAAAACGTTTATTTATCTTTCCCAGTGCCCGTACGATTTTTTTTATCGCTGCGCGATCTCTCGACGCGCGCTTCGAATCAATATTCTTTTTTCTTGCCGAACGTAATGTTGATTTTATTTGTTTTTTCCTCACGAACGAGACGCGAATGTTTGGTCGCGTAATCGAGAGATCGAAGAAAAACACGATTGAGATTGGGAAAAAGTTCGAGGCGACGGAAATGTTGGCGGCAGAGGGCGATAAACCGAGAGGATGAGAAGCGCAATGCGAAACTTGTCTTCGGGTAACCGCAGTGCTTAGGGAAAGTCGCGAGATTTCGTTATTCACGTAAATTCGGATCGATTCGACGCTAAGAATGCTTTTTGTTCCTATGATATTCATGTTGTTTTCTTCACTTCGCCGAACGTCGCTCATGTTTCATCGGGAAATGTTAGTTTTCGACGCGCCATCGTTATTTATTTGTAATTCGTACGCATCGTTGCAGTCGGATCGCGCGAGCCGACGAGGGGCTCGAAGAGGAGGGAAGGGCCGGAGAGAAAGAGAGAGGGCGACGAATAATCGTGAGAGAAGATTTCAAATGAACAAAAAAGAACAAACGAGATCGGCACTTCCGTTTTCGTCGATTCTCTTGGACGAGCAGCGAGAGAGAAAGAGAGATTAGCCACTATCGTACTATCATTGTTATTGTTGAAAAGCGCCGTTATCTTTGTCGTATTAGTTATTTTTTAGATAATTTAAGAGTCGTCGCTACTTCGTGTCCTTTTTTCGCGCTGGTACGAACCTCGGCCGACCGCTCGAATGGCAACTCCCAACCGGAAGTCACTTCTCGACCGAATTGCGGACGATTCGCGAGCGGAAGGAGAAAGAACACGAAACAATAGGACAAATGTACATATTCGAACAAACGTATATTTGAGAGACACTCGTGAGTTGTTTTTTTTCCTTGTTTGCTCACGCGAACGAGTTCTCGCGAGTTCTTCGATCGTTCGCAATCGTATCGTCGGATATTCCCGAGCGGCGTTGTTATTTCTCTCCGTTCGAAAAGTCACTCGCTGCCGGGGCGCTACGGCAAAATCATTTGTCCCGACGTTATTTTATTTTGTTACGAGGCGAACATACAATAATTGAAGATGAGGAGGAGAAAAATGAGAGGAAAAGAAAATAAAAAAGAAATACTATTATAGCGAGAGCCGTATTTTTAAGACGTGTAAGTCACTGCTCCGTCTACAATATACATTGACACTTCCGTGCATATATATAAATATATATATATACATACACACATTACATATATAAATATATATATATATATTTACCGGGCGAGGCGACATCTATCAGCAGTAGAAATATATTCTAACCTATAAGACTCAGGCGAAAAGTTTTCCCCTAAGTCTGATGGGTTAGGAAATATTTCCACTACTGATAGTCGTCGCCTCACCCGGTATACACACGCTGGGGTGTGTCGAAACGAAAAACGCTCAACTGTTGCCCCTTCGAACATTGCTAACAGGCGCAAAAGAGGGAATGCCACATTTATTCTGTCCAGCGTCAGTGACAACGTTTCATGAGTTTTTTTGGTAAATATTCGGAAGTGGGGCTTCTGCTAGAATCAGGCTAATTTTCTTCAAGGGTTCAAACAAACCCAAACGAAAATTAGCCTGATTCTAGCAGGAAAACACGCCCTCCTTAAGGCCTCAGGCCACAGTAACGGGTACAAAATCATGTGCGAATTTAACAATCTTTTTTCGTACGAAAAAGTGATTCACTCGTAAAAATAATTACACGTCTATTTAGTATGAATATCAAGCTGTTAGAAAAAATATATTTATTTTTTTAGGCGCTCCGCGGCGTGGCATTAAGCATCAACAATTTTTTAACCTAGAACGAAAAACAAAAATTCTCGTCAATCTACATTAGAATACGTAGTACGGAATTTGAGAAATATCGTTTTATTCAAAAGTTGTGGTATTTGAACTTAAGAAATGAATTTTTAGTGAGAAATTTCGTTATAACTGCTCATAAAATAAAATGTTTACGATTAATCAGAAATTCCGTACGTACTTCTCTGCGAAATGCAATTAGGAACGTAACTTCGAAATTTGAAGTAAATCGAGTGAAAATTGTTGAAGTTATTTGTCACGTCAATTGGAAAAAAGCTGTTTCGAGAAGTTTCGAGCAGTCGGCCATTTTGTACATCGAAAAAAACAATATATATATTTTCTAACGGCTTGATATTGATACTAAATAGATGCGTAATTAATTTTACGAGTGAATGACTTTTTCATGCGAAAAAAAATTGTTAAATTCGCACACGATTTTATATCCGTAACTGTGGCCTAAGGTCTCAAAACTTGTCGACGACTAATCGAGTAAATTCGACCGAGGTTTCTCGAAACTGACGTTTGTAGTTTTGCAAAAATGTCTGATCAAAGGCTCGATTGTTTCTCTACGAGTTACAGCTATTGGAAAAATGCGTGTGGTCCTGTGTGAAATGAAAGAAGGCCGCGTCAAACAGCTGTAATTTGCATCGAAATATTGACATCGAGATGTTGCCTGAGAAAAGGCTCTTTGGAGCCGTGAACGTCAGGTTCGAGAATCTTCCGCCGGAAATTCGACACGTTCGAGCGTAAAGAGCGATCGTGTGGTTGAAGTGGGACAAAATAAATTGCCGAGAACTTCGAGCTGTTGGAGGGCTGAATTTTGGCGCGAATTTTTTGCACATCCGATATCACTGAAGGGACGACGGTTGGATTTTTCATCTCGACAGGTCCTGGCACTCACACTTCTGTATTATACCAGTATCTATGATAGAAGGATACGATACGTAGAATGTACCCTATGTACATACTTAGGTACGTACAAACCAACGTGTACGCATACGCATGTATATGCATACAGTGTGATCGTTCAGGGTTACCTTGGCGAGCGATCAAGGTGTGTCGTTACGAAATAAATCTTTTTCTTCCAACATATTCGCCTACAAAGTCCGACGTTGCGTACAAAATGGCGCTGTGGTTGCTCGCGCGCGATTTTTTTCTACAAGGCATTAAACAAACGGAAAAAATGTTCAATAATGTTATCGATCAGTAGTCTGCGTGTTCATGATCCTTTACCGGAAAAAAATTCTAAAAATTCACTTTCAACGTCGAATTTTTTTCCCCGAGTATTATATAATAATCGAAAATTACGAAATAACGTTATCGATTTGCAAAACGAATGTCCACGTTCGCGATTTTATACCGGAAAAAGAAAAAATAAATAAGAAATGTCAAATGTCCGAAGGCTCTCGGTCAATATTTGTCGCAGGAGGTTTAAAAAAAAAGCGTTTCGCTCGCAACGACACAGCCTGTCTGTTGACAGAGGGAGCACCCTGGTGGTTGCGAATCACCCTTTGTATACGTATATATGTATGTGTGATACATTTAACTGTGAAGGATCAGCATGCCTTTGACGGGAAACGGGACGAGTGTGTCGAGCCCGCAAGGAATTGAGAGCGATTAGAGTTGAACGGTTTCGATGAATCGCGCGCGTGCGCGTGCCCCGTCAAAACTTGGCAAATGTCCAATATGCCGTTTCCCCTCCAACGGAAACTGCGAATAATCGGAGGAAGGCAAGGAAAAAGCTGACAAAAAGGAAACAAACAACAACAACAAATACATTGTACATTGTCCCTGCGCTTCGATTCTCCGACTCCACTGTATTTATTCAACGGATAACGCGTTATCCTCGTATATCAGAAGACTGTACAAACGAAAAAAAGAAGAAAGGAAAGAGAGCGAGAAACTCGAGAGATTCGCCGATTCGCAGATCGCGTAGTGCTTCGTAACTTTTACGGGTGACTTTCGCATGTGTGTGTGTGTGTGCGCGCGCGCGCGTGTGTGTTTGTTTCTTTCGTTTCCTTTCGAAATTCTTTGCAAATGGGAGAGGGGCAGAAAAACAAACAGCGAAAAAGTCCATTTGAGATTACTCAACGACCGTCTGCGTGTCTCGATCGAAACGACCGCGCTGTATTTATTTATTTATTTGATTTTCTCGTTTGCTTCTCTCGTCTCACGATCGCTGCGTTCTACGTATAGAGTTACGCGCGAGTCCGATTACGTTTTCAATCGAGCGTCGCACGCTCGATATAATGTACGTGGGCGTTTCGTTCGAGACTACGGGCAGTATCGAAGAGGAAAGAATTGAGAATGAAAAAAATCGGACGAAAGAAAGAGAGAGAGAGAGAGAGCAAAAAAAAAACGCTTGTGGTCAACCGTATATCGCGTCTATTACCGCATTGTACCTGTGTAGTCTATACGTGTGTAGCGTATTATATATATATATATATATATATATATATATATATATATATATATATATATATATATATATATATATATGGGACACTCCAAAAAGAAACGCAAAAATCTTCGGCCACTTTTCGAGTAGGTTTACAAATCTTGTCAGATAATACTTGATACTTGTGAGTTTTTTCGGATTTTCAAGTGGGCATCGAGATGCGGAATTTGAAAATTTTCAAAATTTCGTAAAAACAAATTTTGCTTCGTAAAAAAATCGGAAAAAATTCACAATGCATTTTAGGGCGAGCACAAGAGTACCATGAATCACGGGTAAAACAGAAATGGGTCAAGGTCAAACGTCATCAGGTTTGACGTGGAATGCCCCATATACATACCTTTATGTGTGTATATATATATATATATTATCGCGTAATTGGTATGTAAAAAAAGAACACCTCAAGCTGTTACGAAGATCGTTTGCTGGCGAAAAATATTGGACGAATCACTGCAAGGAATTGTCGCCGAATTGTTTGTCATTTTTTTTTCACCCGCTGCGTACTTTCGCGATGCGTAATCCGATCGATTGTGTTTCGGGTGGACGCGTTGAGACAGGGAATCCTCGAGGATGTATACTTTCGGATAATAAACATGCGTATTGCTGTAAAGTCATATTTCGCGAATTGTGTGTTTGTGTTTTTATTATGTTTGTTGAATACGTTTTTCTTTGTTTATTCCTTTTTTAGTTTTTTTTTCTCTTTCTCTGTTGGTTGTTTGAACAACGTTTTATGAGCGAACGAGCTCGGTTATTATTTTGTTTCTTGAGGCCAGGTGTCGCACCGACCGAGCGGCCACGAGTGCGAGAGAGATAGCTGATTTTCAGATTCCCAGTGTTCTGAATGGTTGATTTTTTCGAAAAAAGAAAATAAACATCTTCCGCTCTGTTGAACGACGAACAAAGACTTTCACATCGTTTGCTCGGAATGTGATTCATCTGAGAGAGAACTTGGCACTAGGATTGATACCGACCGGACGTTTGACCCATGTCGTTAAGACGGAATGACACCTCATCGCGGTCGGTATGGTAGAACAATTATAGATACCCAACAATCTCTGAAACGGCTCTTCAGATCTCGTCGAAACTTTGCCAAACGACGTCAAATAGATAGACGAACAGCTGTCTACCCCTCAAATTTTCTGAATGTGAGAAAAAAAACGTAGATCATCTGATGATAAGCCAATCTACGTTTTTTTTCTCAAAATCAGAAAGTTTGAGGGATAGACAGCTGTTCGTCTATCTATTTGACGTCGTTTGGCAAAGTTTCGACGGGATCTGAAGAGCCGTTTCAGAGATTCGTGGGAATCTATAATCTTTCTACCATACTGACCGCGATGGGGTACCATTCCCTCTTAAGAGGATTCGTAAAATGAGATTTTTCGAACCTTGTTGTTGAATAGCATTTTGATTTGATAGGCGTGTTTTTGGTTAGGTATCGTATGAAGATTTGTTACCGTCGGTCGGTAACTTCCCCTCGGTCGGTAATTTATACAGTGCTGGGGCGACTGTATTTTCGCGCTGAGTGACCGCGGATAATGCAGAGCCCTGCGCCGTCGAAGTTTCCATCCTCGTGCCGCGTGTATGCTGAAAACTGGAGGGTTATCGACTGCAGATAGCAACAGTTTTACGTTGACGAGGACGGCGGCTTGACGACACTTTAAATAAGGGCGGGAAGGGAGAGGCTGGTTTTCGATGCGAGGAAGCGATCTCACCGACTTGGGTTGAAAATCGCCATCAAAATTAGTAGACTCTTATCTCGAGGTTGGAAAAGATCGTAAAAATGAGTAGATTATTATCTACGGATTTGAAAAATCGTAATGATTGGTAGATAAGTATGTAGTGGTTGAAAAAAATACGTCAATGACAGTATTTAGATCTTAAGATTAAGATTAAGAAGAATTTTAAGGATTGGTAGATTACTAGGTGCAGATTGAGAGAAAATCATACAAAGTAGTAGATAATTATCTTTTGATTTGAAAACATTCTAATGATTAGTAGATTACTATCTACAGATTGAAAAAAAATCGTCACAATTGATAGATTATTATCTCTTGATTTGACAAAAAATCTTAACGATAGATTTCCATCTCCAGATTGAAAAAAAGTACATTATTATCTACTGATTAAAAAAAATCCTAACGATAAGTAGATGACTATCTCCAGATTGAACAACCTAGTAGATTATTATCCACTTATTAAACAAATCGTAATGATAAGTAGGTTACTATCTTCAGATGAAAAAAAGCCTCAACGATAAGTAGATTACTATCTCCAGATTGAAAAAAATTGTAGATAGCAGTAGATTATTATCATGTGATTTGAAAATATCCTAGCGATTAGTAGATAGCCATCTTTGGATTTAAAACAATTGCAAAAATTAATAGCTCATTATCTCCGGATTTGGAAAATCCTCATAATTGCTGGATAACTATCTCCCGAATGAAAAAAATCTTATAAGGCTTAAAGAAATTAATAAATCATCTACAAATTTGAAAGAAAATCCCAACCCTAGTAGATGACTATCACCGGATTGCAAAAATCGTAAGAGTAGATCATCATCTCCAGATTCGAAAAATCCTAATGATTAGTAGATAACTATCTACAGATCGAGAAAAAAAAGTGAAAATTAGTAGTCGATACGTGAACGGACCCAAACAAACCCAAACCCTAACCAAGAATCCCCGGGACACAATGACGGACGAACGACGACCAATGTTGTCATAGTTTATTTTTTATTTGCATTTTCCTCGTTTTTTTTTACAACAATATGATTATACACGTAAATGAATGAACAAAGATGCGATGATGGCCGGTACGTTTTTTTTTGGTTTGTTTTTCGTGATTTTTTTGTCCGCTGCCAAGTCAGTCGAGGTTATTGGGCCACTCTTTTAAATCCTTCGGGGTCCGTGGTGCTTTTTTTGGTATTTTTCGTTTTCAATTTTATTTTTTAAATTACGTGTGCAGTATTTTGTCTTGTTGTTTTCGATCGCTCGTTGCTTCCTCTCGGCGAATTCTCGCGCTCGTCAGCCGAAACACTCACAGATGTCTCTAGCGTACGTGGGCTGCAATGAGGGAGAGAGAAGAGAAGATATAACGAAAGTGTCGCCTCGCCGTCGCCGTTACCATATTTTGATTTAATAATGCGTGACAGGGGGCAACATCAAATAAATCCAGGTGTACAAGTACAGCGGAGCGATTGGTGAAAAAAAAACATGTATTAAGCGCGTTACAGATATATGAATGTAAAGTGGAGCGACGAATTTTCGTCTATCCGTGCAGTTTGACACGCTGGCATTGGTCGCTGCTTGATGAATCGTGATAAAAGGGGAAAATCATGCTACGATTTTTAACCGCGCGTCTTACATACAGATCTAGAAACTTTGTTTTTCTTCCGTTGGTAGGACGGCGGCGTTCGCAAAAGCCTCGCATTTAATTCACAGTCTCACCACCGAGCGGCGCTGCGATCGGGGGAGTGTCGCCTGAAGTTGGCCGCGTTGCCTGCGAAATCGCTGTTTTTTTTTATTTGTACAAATTGATTCGTCAGTGGTGTCGAGATTGGCGGCGTTGTCAGTGGCGTCGATTATTTTTATTTTATTACTTGACGTCAAGACGCTGCCGCGTCTCTCGATACGAAACGCCTGATCTTTGCACGAAAGGAACTCATCCTCGCACGGCAGAATACACTCATCGAGCGCAGCGCCGCTCGTGGTGACGAATGAAATTATATTTGGCTTTCGAACAAGTACCAACCACCACCGGGATTTCCTGATCTATATGTAAGACCGCTCTCATTCCCCGAACAAATCGGTTCCTTCGGCTCACTCGTTTTTGTCCTTTTTTAGAGTGATGGCGATAAATGTTGCTCGTAACGTGAAAATGACTGCGGGGGGGGGGGGGGGGGGTGCAACGAGAGGTACGCGATCTTTATGCGAGTATAAACAACGGAAAAAGTTGTTTTGGCTCATCTTTTCGCCATTCTGTTAATGCACATGATGCAACATGGGGAATAGTGATGAAAAAAAATGTTCGAGGTATTCCCTAGGGCATAGGGTCGAGAGAGTAATGCTTGAGGGAATTTAACTCCGGGCAATATTTTTTAATGTTTATTTTAATCTTTTTTTATGACTAGAGGGTACCATTTTTGTTTGTTGATTATTCAATGGCGGATCGGTAACGAGTGTTACTCGGATTATTCACATGTGGGTCACAGAGACTGTTCGAAGAATAAAAACATCTCTGGGGGGGCTCAGAGCTGCAACTCTCGTCACTTTTCAATTCAACTGAGTTTCAATTAATTTTGAATTGATGCCAATCAATTATTTCAATTGATGTAATCGATTTTTTCACTTAAACTTAATTCTTCTTTTCCAATCGCAATTAATTATGTTTGTCTCCCATAAAATTCTTTTAAAATGTTTTGTTAAAGCGTAAAAAAAGCAGAACAACTTTTTTAATGAATCTATGAAAAAAAAAGTCAATTTTGCCATCGATCTTAACGGTATTTGAAGAAATTTCTAAAATACCGCGAAGGCGGTATCAACGAAAGTTTCGGGCCGAATTTCGAAGCAAAAAAGAGTTGCACCTCTAGTCGGACGGGGTGGCTTGTTTTTATCTTTCTTTTTTTTTTAATCACCACATGAATTCTTTGCTCACTTTCGTGTTCAATAATTGTACCACGGCTTGGTAAAGTGAAATCGTGGAACGGGCTGCGAATAGTAAACGTAATTTTTTCCTGAAACGAGAATGCACATTTTTCCCTTTAGGCTGTGTTTACATTGTGATTTATTTTTTTTTTTTTTAATTTTGTAACGCTCGTTGGAACTGTGGCGGCTGTGGGGTGGAAAAATTGACGTTGGTTGGAAGAGACAGGACTGAATACGAGGATGTTTTAAAAAGGAATAGAAAATAGTCGCGGCGGATGTAACCGGTGCGATGGTCTAATGGTTAGCGTGCTTGCCACTAAACCTGCGGACCGGGAGGTCCCGGGTTCGAATCCCAGTCGCGTACATTTCTTCGTGAAATATTTTTCTTCGGCATTTCGCGGCGAAATAAGACTAGTTCCACGACTGGGGGGCGAACTTGATGACCGGCTGTGTTGGTATAGGTTTTCCGCAGTTTCCCTATACCCATGACAGAAATGTCATGATGAATATGATACAGAGGGGGAAGTCGGCTGCGGCCGCAAGGGGGGGGGGGGAGGGGGGAAGGGATAAAAAAGTGAAGAAAGGAGTGTAGAAAAAAGAACAGTGCAGGAACGAAACAGTCACAATGGAGGAAATAATAGGTAACAAACGCGAACAGCGTGTACCTTAGGAAAAAACAAATAATAAAATAGTCGCAGTGGATGAGAACTATTCGAATTGATATTCTGGCAGAATGGGAAGAATACTTGAAACTAGGAATGCAATAAAATATCAACTTCTAATGAAATACAATATTATGAAATAAACATGTATTGATATTTAAATAAATAAAATTATATATTTGAATAAATATATGTAAAAATATGAGTACATTTATTTATTGAATAGTCTACGATAAATATTAAAATACGCTAAAAACCAGAAATTTTATACTTCATTCATGAAGTTTTCTTAGTTTCTTGTATTTATGTCATATTTGAACTTTTACTGTATAATATGGCATAGGTGAATATACCTATATATATATATGTGCATATATATACGTTTTACAATAAATATTAAAATATGCAAAGAAATACAAGAAATTATTAAAACAGCTTCATTAATGATGACGCCAAATATCCCACGATTTATTTATCGTCAAATATTGCCCAAAATTGAAGAAAATTAATAAAAATTTTAAAAGAGAACAAAGCGAATTGGCAATTATCGTGATCATTTTGTCAGAATACACGATCGAATAGTCAAGATTTTTCGTTTAATCTAAAACGTTTCTAAGAGACTCACCACAGATGAAATGATTTCGCGGACAACATGAAAGCTCTAAACACTCCACCGTACGAAAAATCATCAAAAGAAACAAAAGCTCGAGCGCCTGTACAGCAAATAGCTCGCAATCTTAAAAACTTTCAGACAACTCAGCTATGATCTATACGGGAAATGGACAGTGTAATTAAAAATGAAGAAAAAAAAGTATACAACGATCCCATGCTCTTCAGCCCAGCAAAGAAAATAAAAAAGTATCCCGACACGGCGTTTTTTTAGGTCGACAAGAAAAATATCGACGATCGTAAAAACAGACGTTTTGCCTTTGTACCATGTTATCACAAGAGCCCTGCTTTAGTTCGCAATGGATTTGCTCGACAAAAACGCGTTCTCGCGATTTGATCGTGCTCCGATTCTGAAATGTGAAAAAGAACGTGCCGAGAGGCCGCCCGTCAGAACACACACGCATACATACAGCCTGAAAAAAGTCTCGATAATAACGGAAAGTCGCTAATGCGTCATTCAAAACAAAAAAAAAAACAAAAAAAATTATCGTTGAACGAAAGAACCGGTGAAGAACCTTGGTGATCAAATATTTTCTGTACTACTTTTTGGACCAAGAGCTCGGCATGGAAAAATCGAAAATGCACATTTTGAAAATGGATGCTTATATCCGGTTTTGATAAATGAATGGAAATTTTTCGTTGAAAATGAGGATGAGTATATACATGAGGCATTCCACGCCATTTCGCTCGGACGTGACCCTGACCATTTTTAATTTTTTTGATTCTTTTGTATAAAATAGTATGCTATGCAAGGAGTATTTTCACAATTTTTAAAATTTTTATCGCATGTATTTCAGAAGTTACCATTTTTCGAAAAATCTGAGTTTCAGAAAGTTCGGAAATGTTCTAACGCCGATATCTCTTAAATTAATCGATAGATCGAAAAATGTCTATGGATCGATTTTTTTCATATTAGTTCACACTTTCATAAAAAAAAAGGAAAAAAAATTAAATCATCGTTGTCAACATTTTTTCAGCGTGTAAAGTGAAAACTATTTTTTTAAAAGATAATCGCCATTTTTTTTTCTTTTCAAAAAATTCTCTAAAATAATATGATGAATTATATGAATTTTAACGCTAGTCCCATTGTGGGCCCATTTTTCCTTGTATTTAAAAAAAATAAATTCAATTTTTTTCACGAAGGTTTCGAGTGTTTCGTATGAATGACTAATAATTTTTATTACTTATAATACTCGTAAGTAATAATGATTGTACTTATATATAATTAGTAATTGTAGTGATAATTTTACAATTAGTAGCCCGATCTAATATGTTGAAGAATTATTTTTGGCTTGCCAAGTGTAGGCGTGATTTTCCGTAGAAAAGGTACAAAAACATTAAAAAAATATTGCGAATATGATAAATATGATTCATAAGGAACACTCGAAATTTCCGTGAAAAAAAATTGAATTTATTTTTAAAAAAATACAAGGAAAAATGGGCCCACAATGGGACTAGCGTTAAAATTCATATAATTCATCATATTATTTCAGAGAATTTTTTGAAAAGAAAAAAAAATGGCAATTATCTTTAAAAAAAATAGTTTTCACTTTACACGCTGAAAAAATGTTGACAACGATGATTTAAATTTTTTTCCTTTTTTTTTATGAAAGTGTGAACTAATATGAAAAAATCGATCTATAGACATTTTTCGATATATCGATTAATGTTAGAGATATCGGCGTTAGAACGTTTCCGAACTTTCTGAAATTAAGATTTTTCGAAAAATTGTAATTTCTGAAATACATGCAATAAAAATTAAAAAATTTGTGAAAATACTCCTTGCATAGCCAACTATTTTATTTAAAAAAATTAAAAATGGTTTGGGTCACGGCCGAGAGAAATGGCGTGGAATGCCTCATATATATTTATTTAGACGGTCCCTTACATATTGTTCAAGTGAAAACCAAGTTATTTAAAAATAATAAGAAATATGAAATATATATTAAAAAACCATAATATGAGGAAAATTGTTCTGCTTCTGAAGCGTTCTAGTAAAGAAAAAATAATGAAATCGCCCTGTAAAGATGAAATATGTATTTGACAAAAAAAATGTTATACTTATAGAGCAATTTGATAATTTTATTTCACTAGGACGTTATTGAAACCGGAATAATGTTTTTATATTAGATTTTGTTATATTTCTTATTTTTATATTCTGTATTATTTTCAAACGTCTTGTGTTCCTTTTATTTTTGAATCATATAAAAAATAAAAATGAGAAATATAAAAAATATACTATGAGAAATGTATTTTTGCTTTCAATAGCGTTCTGGAGAAGAAAAAACAAAGAAAATCGCCCCGTGAATATGAAATATTCAGATTTTCAAATATTTAATATTTATAGGGCATTTTTATTTCTCACCAGAACAATATCAGAAGCAGAACGGTTTTTTTTTTTTATAATTTGTATCATTTTTTAACGACTTGACTTTCATTTTGGAATAATAAAAAATACAAAATGAGAAATATTAAAAAACCTTGTTTTGTTCTTAACATTGTTCGAGTGGAAAAAAAATAAACCAAACTTCTCTATGAATATAAAATATTCTTTTACACAGAGATACGAAAAAATATTTTTTTGAATGAAATAGAAAAATATACAAGTTAATACTTATTTTAATAGTGTTTTTGGCATCGTTTTTCTCCTTTTTTAAAATATTATTCAGTCCAAAAAAGATTTTATACTCCTTATCAGCCAGTTAATGAATGAAGTATCACAAAACGAGCGATTCTCGTACATTTGTGAATTCTTAGGTTTTATTTCGAGGACTGTCCCAAGGATTTTTGGCAAACGGATTTGACTCTACCGATTTCTGATGTCAGAAAGCGATTCAGGAGAGGGTTAAATAAAACCAGATTGATGTCCGAAAAAACAATCTGCCGATAAAATCAATTGGCTCGGGTTTACGGCTACTCAGTCGATAAAGTAGATATCTACGGCACGAAGTTATCATTTAAAAGAATAATCATTATTATTTCGTACTCAATCGGTAAACTATTTTTCAGCGGGCGATATATTTTTCCCCGCAATTCCGGGTACCGGAAAGGTGAAGGCGCAAATTAAGGTCTAGAGGAAAAAAATCGGTATGGAGAAGTAAGACTCACCGAAAGGCCTCAGAGGGTGTCGGCTCCAGAGATAATTGCGCTTAACCGGGCTGAGATAGCTGTCCCTTAGATAGAAAGGGGTGCTCCACTGGGCGTAGCTCGGTATGTAAGGAGCCATGCACGGGTACCACCAGGGGTCCCTGGTGAATGCGCTCACCGGTGCACTCGCGTGAGGCTCCAGCATATCGAAAAAGGTCTTTCTGGGTAGGAATGAGGGCCATCTCAGTGACGATAGATCGTCCAGTAGATTACCTGGTTCGTTTGGAAAATTCGGTTCAAATAGTTATTGATCATATTTTTTTTTTCAAATTAGTTTTCTCGGGTCGAGAAACGCGCTACGATTGGTTCGATTAGCCATTAGTAGTTAGGTGATTCACCGCTACGCGGCGCGTGAATATCCCTAGGACCTAATCCTACAACAGCTGTGGGTACCCGCAAATTCACGGGATTTGCGATGAGACGTGAGCGATATCCAATGAGAGCTAAGATATGCCGGAAAACCCTTAGGAAAGTGGAGCTCCGATTGGATATGGCTCACGCAATCTGTCGATACATTGCCGTCAACCCTCTCCCCATAATATAAGTAAAGTGAAGCTAAAAATGGTGAAAAAGGCGGAAACACATGATAATATCTGTCCAGGCTCGTGAAATAACAGAAGCAGCAAAAAAAATAGGAAGTTACTTCCGGTACCACGCTGTAATGCCGAAAGATCATTCATATTGGGCGCCAATTAACGGCCATTTCGGGGCGACACTTCGTACGACTGAACGTTCGTCTAGTTTGTTCAGCTATGCTTCCTCCTGTTTCTTTTACCCAAGTGGCAATTTCCAAATTGTTTTTCAAAAGTCGTCTAAACGGGTGACAAATGTCTTGAAAGTTACCTACACGTCGTCACGTGTCTATAATCTTTTTGGGCAGTTATCGACGTGAAGGTAACCCCCGGGCGGACATTTGGTAGCCCTGTAGACGACTGGACAACTTTTTTCGAAATTGCTACGAAATATGTATATTGAGAAAATTCCTTCGAAATACGAACCGCGAAGGTCGAACAGTGGTTTCGTAAGTGCCGGGCGGCTCGTGTGACGTGAAAGCAGAGGTTCAGGGCTCGGATAGAGCCTGTCGATGTTGGCTAATCGGTCCAAATGGTCGTTCCAGGCTTTCGTTGAGTCGAAGGGCTCTGTATTTTTTTCAGAAACAAATGACACGCATTATTATCCACGTCGTTCGCGCGAGAATAAAAACCTTCAGGTTTCGTTGCGTGCGAAGTGTGCGTTTCTCTCGTTATCGAATATGCCGACCTACGGAACCTTTTCATTAGCTATGGCAGGTCACGTGATCTAAATTCAGCAATGCAATTGGCTGCTGCCGAGAAGGGCACCAGCGCCGTGTGGCGTAAAAAAGAACTAGACTTGAAGCGTCCAAAAGTGGTGAGGATATTGATGAAGGATTCAGGAAGTTCGAAGTTGAGCTCTTATGAGTCGTATCTACGTCTAAAAAATGAGAAACCGCGATGTGCAGTGTGCCACAAACGAAAAGGTACCTCAAGAGAACGTCACAACTCGTTTTTTTCGTGTGTACGCGCTGGCGAAAAAATGTAGGTGGCGCAACGATCGCCGACCGCCAGTCATATGTACACGTAAATGTGGTGCAAATAGGTACAATGTGGAGTCTTGAAAATCTTAGAGGCGCCAACTTCATGCCCATCCCAACTGCCGCCATCTTGGTATCTCTGTTTCATAATATTGAGGTCTTTGAGGAGGACGGAGTTGGCGCTTCTTAGATTTCTCGCACTCCATTATAATGTTCACCGAAGAAAAAATAACCGGGAATGGCACGTGCGCTGCCGCGCGTTTGTCAATCGTGTGTGTTCGCGAGGTTTTTCTCATTTGTGAAATTTTGACGCTGCGGTCGTGAAGGCCGGTACATGATGTGATCACATGTGATCTTCGTCGCGTGCGTATACAATGTCGCGCCATATCAAGATCAAGCTACGTGTACGTGTTAGCAGTGTTTTGGATACAAGTATTTACTAATTGAGGTAGACCGATTAGTAATTGGGGTTGAAAAAACCATGCAAACGGATACGAGAAAGAGAGAAAAACAAAATACAACAGGATGTGCGCGCGTAGAAAAAAGCTGGCGTTTTCGGCCTCGCGTTTCTTTAATCTCCCGTCATGCGAGACTGGAGGTTCCACTCTATTGAGGTAAATCCCGTTACTTCGTGGTCAAGTTGTCTTTTTCGATGTCATTTTTCCACGGCCGTACAAAGGGGTTTGGAAAACTGGGCTCATTTTGGTGGCGGGACGTGTTCGAATGATTGCCGATTGTAATTAGTGGTACCGACACTGCGCGTCGCTATAGGAAGTATTTGCTCAATTAGCAATACCCAAATAGTAGTCCAGAAGTTGTCCAAATGGGTACCAAATGTGTGCCTAGAGGTTACCTCCAAGTTGACAACCATCCAACAAGAAAACTGTTGGAGATATGATAACTTATAGGTAACTTCAAACCGGACATTTGGTACTTATTTGGACAGCTGTTAGTAAATTTCTGCCTGGGCTAGCCGACTTTTGGACAACTTTTTGAAATTCCCTACTTGGATGGTTATGATCCGTAGCGTGACTCGCCAAGTCCAAATCTAGCGCCATACAAGCGATGGCAAAAAAGGCTAGGATACTTTGAAGGTTAAACGTTCAACTATTCGAGTACCAGAACACATTTTTCATTGAATAAATTGCAAGCTGCGATTTCGTGTGGCGTACGATCGAGCAACGTCTCAGTTTGTAGAAGAAAAACGACTTTAAAAAACGGCGCATGGAGGGACAGCGGATTAAAGGGAATGCCAACGGCAACCCTATTGCATCGATTTCTTCCTTTCTTTTATACCACTCCAATGATACTGTCATCAGTATTGCATACAAAAGCATTGCAACGAATTTCTTACGAAATTTAGTTAGGTTTACTTCCTACGGTTTTACTTTCTAGGGTTAGGTTCTACTTCCTTTTAGGTTAGGCTTTACTTTCTAATGTTAGGTTCTACTTCCCATAAGGTTACATTTTACTTCCTGAGGTTAGGTTCTACTTCCTTTTAGGTTAGGTTTTACTTCCTAAGGCTAGATACCTACGTCAGGTTAGTGGTGCTATCTATCAAGTGGTGCTATCACAGCGACACTGACCAAACGCAATGTCCCTTGTGACGATAAATTGAACCAAATTTGGTCCACGAAAAAGACCATCTCCCCTACAATCCTTAGGCCCGTGTGTTAGACCGTGGATTATGCGTATCGCGAAAGATCGCGTGACTCCGAAGTTGAGCCTCCGTCATCGCCAGAGTGCAGCAGCGTGCGGGACTGCGTTTGAAAAAAAGCATCTTCGGGTTTTCGTACTTCCACCCGTTATTTTTTGTAGCGAGAAGCGACAGCAACGAAAGAAAAAGGAAAAAAATCTTGTATCGTGATACTGACCTTTCGGACAAAGTCTGTTGGCCATATCCGGAAGTTCAGCTTCGCGACGACGCGTGTTCTCAACGAAAAATTCGCGCACCCCGAATCCGCCATCTTTCTTTTCTCGATTTATCCGTGCCGGATTACGCGCGTCAACGTTTTTTTTTTCTTTTTGCTTCGACACTCGTTGTTCCCGTGCGTGTGTGTGTACGTGCTCTCGTCTTCTTTGTCGAGAGGATTTTCGTTTTTTAAATTTACAATAAAGGAGTGAATGAATAATACTTATCGCAACGAGTCCAGAGCGGCGGAATTGTAGGAAGACTTCACAGGTTGCAATATGCAGCGGGAATGGCGGAGAACGTGTTCGGCTCGGTAAGTCAGGCTATGTTTCGTTTTTTTGTCTTTCGTCTTGGCTTACTCTTCGTCCGAATAAACATACCGTTATTGGAGGTTAAAGCGGTATTGTCGCCAGAGAGTTCGAGATGTGCTTTTTTCAATTGCAAAATGGCCGATAACCATTCTTACGCTCTTATTTTCTCTCAAAAAGAGGTTAAATTTCGCCCTTTTGTATCATATTATTATAACTTTTTCTTTCAACCGTACTTGCTCAGTTTTTATCATGATATAATAATATTAAAATATGAAAAATTAAATATAATATCAACAATCCTAATAATAATAATAATAATAATAATTAAATGCAATAAGAAATTGAATATATTAACAATACATTTTTTTCAAAGTAAAAAGCAATAATAAAATATAATTAAAAATGAAATGCATTAATAATAATAACAACAAAAACAACAACAACAATAATAATAATAATATATTTTTATAATTGTTTTTATATAATAAACTGATTTTCAATAAGAGAGTAAGAATCTTAAATTACGCATTAGCTCAAAATTTGGTTCGAAAAGTAATTGGAAAAAAATCGTTTTGAAAAATATTCTTTAGCGACATTAGTCTTTTAGCTTTTTGTTTTTTTGTTCACTCTTTTCGTTAAAAAAAAACGCACGCAACATTCTCAGGGAGTCCCATGCGTGTGTCACGGAGAATATTTTTCTCGTCTCGATCTTACGATTCTCGGCGGTATAGAGGGCGCGCGTGTACAGAGCTTTCTGGACGACCATATCGAGCAGGGCGCGCAGTGCGTCTCAAGCCGAACACAATTTTTCATCTCTCCGCGCTTGTTCGTTGCTTTTGTTCAATTTCTTTTTGTTTTCGGCACCATTCGTTGCTCGTCGTCTCGCTTAACTCAAATAATTTTTGTAGTCTTTTTTCCCTTTTTTTTTCTATAACTGAGGCGAAAAATGCTGCTTGGACGAGATTAGGTTGTGGATTGCTAGGCTCAAGCCGTACGAAGATAATCGTCATTCGATTAGGGGCCGGGCAGGGCAGGGGGGGGGGAATAAAACATGCCAGTGCCTGAAAGAGACAGAATTGTTTTTTGCACCTTCCTGCCATTTCGGCCGAAAGTATTTTGAGCATCTTGTTTTATTTGCTTTTTTTTGTATTTTTTAAAATAGGTTATCTTATTTTGGCTTTGATTTAGAATTTTGACATGGGGTTTTTTTTCGTCCCCTCTTTTCTTCGAATATCGGCTTGAAGATTCTTGTTGTTTTTTTTTATCGGCACAATTGCAATATTCGTACACGTTGTTAGTAACGCATTTTTCGTTTTTTGTTTTGTCGTGCATATTATTCAGTGCGAAATAAATAATTGTGAAAAACCGTCATAGCGCATATATATATATATATAAAATGTCTGTCGAGTCATCGCGATAGCGCTACAACCCAATAATAAAAAAAAGTCTGAAAAATAACGACATACAACTTTCCCTTCGGTTGTGTGATTTTTTTGTCTTCTATCGCAGAAAGTCTTCCGATATTTCGGTAAATTCAACGAGCTCGCCCGAATTATTTTGTTCGTTTTTTTTTCTCGTGCTATCGGGTTCCGGAAAAATAGTCGGCCGATTTTTTCATACCGTTTTTTCGAAAATGAATTTCCACACCGAATGCATTATTATAAAAATAATATGAAAATATCAATAATAATAAGTATGATGATAACAATAGAAATGGATGAAAAAGTTTGAAATTCATGACAACAACAACGACAATAACAATAATCATTGTTATTATTATGGTAATGGTATCAATAATCGAAAATTATTAATAATAATAGTCATAATAATAAAATTGATTCTGCTGGGTGCCTTACCATTTGAATTTTTCCATAAAATATAATAACAATAATAGTAACAATTATTGATCCGTTTGTTTCTTTATTTTCGAGTTGCAGTTTGTAAGTTGGATTTCCAAATGTTCGCCATTTTGTATGTGTGCCAATATGTGTGTTTGTGTGTGTGTATTTATTGATTTATTTGTTTATTTACTTTAAAAAAATGTTTAATTGTTTATTTATTTATTCAGTTGCACATACATTCAGGGTGTCCGGTTACGAATGGATAATTCTGAAACTGTCGATAGGTCAGCTCATGTCCTACGATATGCTGCAATTTCAGTTTAGAAAAAGTCCCACGGTTTTCGAGTTTTCGAGTTTCACGTTATTTATTGAAAAAAGTCATCGGCTTTTGGTTTTTCGCACGCCATTTCTACAAATGGTACGAATCGACAATAACTAAGCAACTTTTTAAAGTAATCGGCACGATATGCGTAGGACGTTGTTTTTTACACCGCAGGCTATCAAAGTCAGATGTTCGAATTGGTTTGTATGAAAATTCTGCAAAAGATCTTTTATCATAAAATTTCCTTAACATTTAAGGTTAAAAAGAATACTTCTCTCGATAAAACAAATAACCAAGAGTTTTTTTTTTTAATCCGGTTTAAAGAGGTTATCATTTGTAGAAATGGCAGGCGAAAAACCAAAAGCAGATGATTTTTATCTCGAAAACCGTGGGACTCTTACCAAACTGAAATTCCAGCGTATGGCAAGACGCGATCTGACTTATCGACAGTGGCAGGATTATCCATTCGCTACAGGTCGCCCTGTTTACACGAGTGTGTTTTCGTGTTTATTTTTCGTTTTCGCATCCACGCGTTCGTACATCGGCAAATTTTTGCGAGAACTCACCTAAAAATTCTACACACTCGTCGATCGTTGTATTTTCCATTGCCGAATTTTCGAGACTCATACATCCTCATTCGTTCGCGTTTTCACGCGTTCTTTTGTTCCATTCGGGATGCTCGTGTTTCTTTCGTTTGTCAGGTGTGGGTCTTTGGGTTCGTGGGTATGTAAAAAAGCGAGTTAACATGCGGCAAACTCTCGCTAGAATATAATGTGGCCGCATTTGAAGGTCGGGTAACGCCGCTTGAACGCCTCGTCAAGGACAGACCTGAAGGCCCTGGGTGGTTCGTGCCTTATGATCGACAAGAAGGGGGGATGGAGAGCCGCGACGATCGCGGCCTCCGCCTCGCCAGAAGGCTGCGGATACACACGCTTGTTCTTGAGGCATCGAATTCTCATCGCCTCACCGAACAATTCGCTCTCTCTTGTATCCCATTTTCGTAACAACTGCTGCCGCTTCAGATCACTCGTTGACACCAGCTGATGAAGATATCGCCACTTGCCCGTTAAACTGCCTACGAAGAGTTTTCAACAACAACAACAACAATAATACGTTCCTATACTTGCGAGACTTCTCGAGATATGGAGAGAATGATCTTTTGGCGTTTGATTTTCGCCGGAATATTTCTTCGAGTCTGATTCTTCAATCGGAAATCGTAATATTTACTGGTTGAAAAGTTTATTAGAGGAGCTATCGGATCGAACAATAATAGTAATAATAATAATAATAATAATAATAATAATAATAATAATAATAATAATAATAATATATAATATATAATATTATTATATATTTATATATAAAATATATAAATTATATATATTATGATAATATATAATAATAATAATAATAATAAATAATAATAATAATGAATAATAATAATGAATAATAATAATTATTATTATTATATAATGTGCAATAATCTGCACTGATTTGCTATTATTATTATATAATTTGCAATAATTTGCAATCATATAATTGCATTATTGCATAATTATTGCATAATTGCGTAATTATTGCATAATTGCGTAATTATTGCATAATTGCGTAATTATTGCATAATTCCATAATTATTGCATAATTGCGTAATTATTGCATAATTGCGTAATTATTGCATAATTGCGTAATTATTGCATAATTCCATAATTATTGCATAATTGCGTAATTATTGCATAATTGCGTAATTATTGCATAATTGCGTAATTATTGCATAATTCCATAATTATTGCATAATTGCGTAATTATTGCATAATTGCGTAATTATTGCATAATTGCGTAATTATTGCATAATTCCATAATTATTGCATAATTGCGTAATTATTGCATAATTGCGTAATTATTGCATAATTGCATAATTATTGCATAATTGCGTAATTATTGCATAATTGCATAATTATTGCATAATTGCGTAATTATTGCATAATTGCATAATTATTGCATAATTGCATAATTATTGCATAATTGCATAATTATTGCATAATTGCATAATTATTGCATAATTGCATAATTATTGCATAATTGCATAATTATTGCATAATTGCATAATGATTGCATACTTGCATAATTATTGCATAATTGCATAATTATTGCATAATTGCATAATTATTGCATACTTGCATAATTATTGCATAATTGCATAATTATTGCATAATTGCATAATTATATTATATAATTGCATAATTATATTAAACAGTTGCATAATTATATTATATAATTGCATAATTATATTATATAACTGCGCAATTATATTACATAATCGCATAATTATTGCAAAATTGCATATAATCGCATAATTATATTATATAATTGCATTATTATATAATGCAATTTGCAATAATTTGTAATTATTATTATATGATATGCAATAATTTTCACATTGCAATTATTATATAATTGCAATCTGAATTATAGAATAATAATTAATAATAATAATAACAATAAAAAATAATAATAATATTTGCACCAATTTCTTTTTTATTTTGAAATAGAAATTTTGAAATAATAATAATACCAATAATAATAATAATAATATATTAATACAAGCCGATTTCTTTATCTCAAAATTGTGTTTAAATATCTTTCAGTCTGGTTTGTAAAAAATAATATCCCGAACAATGATTCCACAAATTAATATAAAAAATAATGACAATGCTTGGAGCAATTTCTTTTTTGCCTACTTTTGTTTGCTTTCATTTCGAGTATAATTTTCAAACAGACAAAAAACGAGAATTAATGAATCACGGAAGTAGCTATAATAGTTATAGTAATAATATAATTTGGTCCTTCCGATCACTCATCGTGAAGCAAAATTTGCAAATTAGACTCTTCGAAATATCCGTCACGAAAAAAATCTGCTATCTACGAATTAAACGAAAAATCTTCGTGTAAAAGTCCACAATCAGTAGGCGAGGAGGATTTTCGATGTCAGATGTTTTTTAAAAACAAATGAAGATGAATCATCGAAGTTATAATTCCGTTAATGCTGAACAACAAACTTCTACCGAACAACGACAACAACAACGAAGACTATTAAACGAACAAACGAGAGCTAAACAGTTCACATGAGAGTCGAGCGAATTGATGGAAAAACTAACGATTTTAAACGAGCTGGGACCTATGGATTCGAACGTCGTTGAATCTTGCATCTTTTCCATTTTTCCTTTCGATTCTATTTTTTTTTCCCGAATTTAGGATACGAAATTTACTCAAACGATTGACGTATTCTCGTTAGGGATCTACGATCTCAATGTGCGAAAAGTAAAGTTTTTTTTCGATAAAAATAAAAGGGGAGAAAAAATAAACTGCTCGGGACAATTTCAAGGATGCAAATTTCAAGGCGATCGATTCGAAATTATGAGTCCGTACAAAAGTGAGAACTAACGAGCTATGAAAAATCCATTCAAACTTTCTCTCTCTCTCTCTCTCTCTCTCACTCGATCTTCCAAAAAAAGCTTGTCAACCCGCACCCTCCATTCTTTGTCTCTAATCCTTTTTCTCGCACTCACCCACTCGTACACCCAAAACAAACTCACCCACACACACCCAAAGCGAACGAAGATGATCTCGATTTCGTCAATTTTAGAATTCGTGCTTTTTTAATTAATTTTTTTTTTAATAATACGATGTCGTATGCGAATGTAGAGGCGTGCGAAAGAATTATCGTGACCCAAGTATTAATAATCATGTGATAATTATATTTCGTAGTCGTAATTGATGTAATAATATTTATTAAATTTAATCATAGTAGTAGTAATAATAATTATTATAATAATAGTAACAACAACAACGAGGAGAACCACATTATACGTATATAAACACACATACCTCTATATATATATATATATATATATATATATATATATATATATATATATATATATCTATATGATGCAACAATAAAAGTGCTTGCGGGTTGGGCTGTGTACGAAGGAAGTAACAGACGTTCGTCGAGGTATATCGTACGGTTAGAGTGATTAACGTATCGTTTAACAAAAAAAAAAACAATGGTTTAATTACAAGTGATCCGAACAGTTTTTTGAGGATGTTACGATTTACAAATTACCTTATATATATATATATATGTATATATGAATATATGTGTATATATGCGTATATATATGTATGTGTGTATATATATATATATATATATATATAGCTCGGAAATGTGAGGGTTACAAATAAGATACGTGCCGGAAACGTCATCATCCAGAAATTTCCTTAAAAAACACGATTTCATCGTGGTCGAGCGATTTGTGAATTTTTTTACGTTCTCATTTTTTTTGTTAAATTTTTCTCTCCGAATAAAAAATAGTGTACATACATACGTCGTTTTGTGAAAATAAAATTGCTCGACGTAAGATCGTTTCCGGACGTCGATGATTTTCCTGCTCGATCGAAACGTCTCTCCCCCCTCCCCCGCCACGATTCTTTCCGAGCACCCGCTTTTTTCTTGTCATTCGTCGTATACGTTCTCTGTCTCACTCATGCACCGTCCCCTGTTTTTTTTCCTTTTTTTTCGTTTCGCTAGGTTTTTTCCCTTTTTTTGTCTGTTTTTTTGTTTTTTCTTCCATTTTTTCGGTCGTCCCGTTATTTCACCCGTTTCGCGTACGCGGGGATTGCACATTTTCGCGGCACGGGAGTGTTCTTATTTTCGGTCGTGCCTTTTTTTTCTTTTTTCGTTTTGGTTTCATTCGTTTATACTTTTCTCTCCGTGTGTTTTTCTTTCTCTTGTCTCTGTTTATCAGTACGTACCCGGGGTGAAGCGTTCGACCGGTTTGTACTGATGGGGATACAGTTGCCTCGGTGAGTAGCCGTAGATCTCGCGATGAACCGGGAGATATCTGCGCAATACAGACGGGCGAGTCATTTTTTGTATTCACTATGATTATTTTTAGAAATTTTCAGAATTTTTTTATGATTGTTGTGAAGTTTCATAATTTTTAGAAATGTTCATAATTTTTTGTGATTTTTACGAAGTTCCAAGATTTTCAGAAATTTTCATAAGTTTTTGTGAGTTTAGTGAAGTTTCATGACTTTTAGAAATTTGTATAATTTTAAATGATTTTAATGAAGTTTCATGATTTTTAGAAATTTGCATAATTTTTAACGATTTTAATGGAGTTTCATAATTTTTTAGAAGTTTTTAGAAACTTTTGTAACTTTTTAGAAATTTTCATAATATTTAAAATGATTTTTATGAAGTTTCAAGGTTTTCTAGAAATATTCATAAGTTTTTATGACTTTTATGAAGTTTCATATTTTTTAATGAATTTAATGAAGTTTCACGATTTTTAGGAATTTGCATAATTTTTCACGATTTTAATGGAGTTTCATAATTTTTAGACATTTTTAGCAATTTTTGTAACTCTAGAATTTTTTTATCATTTTTATACATTTTCATAATTTAATTGAATTTACTTTTTGTTTCATTTTTTTTTCGTTCGAGAAAGCACCCTGCACATTGATCGATCGATCGATTCTTAAGGGCTTTTTTTATCGGGGATTTTCTTTGATTCATTCACATCAACGAGACTTTTGTTCGGTTACTAAGAGACCTTACTTCAAATTAAATTTATGTGCGTTTCGTTGCGTGGAAAAAATGTTTGCTGTTCATATATGCGATCGTTTCTTTTTCGTTAACGGCGGCGCCGGGTGACAAAGTCGGAAAATTAAAAAACCGCAAGGCAAATGATTTTTTAATAATTGCGGAAAAAATTTCACAACTTTACACAGCGATATGAAAATTTCTTACTATATTTCGCGTAGATTTTCACAGTAATTATCACATGAGGTATTCCACGTGAATCCGGTGAACTTTTTCCCCGACCCCCGCCCATTCGATTATTTTTTTTATCTCATTCCATTGATTAAAGCACACCCTGATATTTTTTTACACTTTCGAAACAACCCTCGATCAAAACAATTTTTTTCCGAAGAAAAAGCCCCGATTTAAAAATCTGAAAAAATTCCCAATAATGCGTGATCATATGTAAAAATTTCCAAGCTATCACCCGCAGTGGAAGTATGATTTTTTATGTGCCGAATACGACTTCAATTGAAATTAATACCAGAACTTTTTGACTGCTAACGAAAAAATACTTCCACTGCGGGTGATGGCTTGAAAATTTTTACATATAATCACGCATTTTTGAGAATTTCTTCAGATTTTTAAATCACGGCTTTTTTCGGAAAAAACTTTTTTTGACTAAGAGATATTTCGAAAAATGTTAAAAAAATTCAGGGTGTCTTTGAGAGTCAATGGAATCAGATAAAAAAGAATAAATCGAATTGGCGGGGGTCCACCCCCTCCAGAGTCCACCGGATTCACGTGGAATACCTCATATATATTACCGTGAAAATATACGCGAAATATAATAAGAAATTTTAATATCGCTGTAAAAACTAGCGACAAATCTTTCCTCAGTTATTATAAAACCATTTCTCTAATCGCCGTTTCGAGTATCGGCCATACACAACGCTGCTTAAGGGGAGAGATACGAGGCGAGGGAAAAATTTGCTGATATTCATGATTTTTTAAAAGAAAATACTATTTTCCCAATTTTGAGACTTAGGGTATGTTTTATTACTACTATTCGTTATTAAATGGTATTTTTTTTCTTAACTATTCTTCAAAAATAGCAGAGGAATGGCACGGTCTTCTAAACTGCATTTTCAAAACTGGCGTGACGTATAGCTAAAAACCTAATCGATCAAATCTGACGAAATTCGGTATAAATCTTTTTAACCTTATTACCTAAAACATGAGCCTAAATGTTTTTGAAAATTAGAAAAAAAAAGTATCTTTTTACTGCAAAATGTAGCCATTTTGTGGAAAACTCAATCTTTTTTTCTTTCAAAGTGTACCATTTCATCGGTTTTCAAAATTGCTCACTTTCTCTTGGTTAATATTCTGCGTATGAGTGTTAATGAAAGAAAAATCTTCTGTCATTGACCGAATCGTCAAAGTTAAGAACTTCTGACATACTCGTTTAAAAATCATTTTTTCTCGAGAAAAGCGAAAAAATGTTGATTTTACGTGTTTTTTTCGGGTTTCTCAGGCCGCAGAGGGCCATGCGAGGGTAAAATATGATGGCTCCCAAACAGGAATAATTCTCGATGGCATACAATACGGAAAGTCTTGCTGACCCACATAATAGATATTTGAAAAGAACACATAGATGTGTGTTTTTTTTGTATATCTATCCCAATGATCATTCACGCGCAAAATTATTTAAAAAATCGTAGCAATGCAGTGAAAAGTTGCAAAAAAATTTTTGGCAATTATAAAAACCCAATTTCTCCGATGTATTGTTTTTTTAAATATAAAAAAATGTCTTACCTGTATCCGGGTACATTGATGCGGTCGGCGGCGTGGAGAGGATTCTCATAGATGGATTTGCCGTAGGGCCACAAGGACGAGTGAAGCTCCGGGAAATCGCTGTGGAATATACCACGTGGTCTGTGGGTATGTTCGGGAGCCCTCATGTCGTCGGTACCTGCAAAACTTTGTCACTTCAAATTTCAACGCCAATGACCTTTTTTCCTTTTCAGTCCTTTAAATTCATTCGAATTCCAACGAAACGCTGACGATGAAGAACAACACAAAAAAAAACAAAAAAAATGTGTCCAGTCGACAATGCGAATTCGTCCTGAAAATTCGTCCCGAAAGTTCCTTTTATTTTTAAATTTCCCAACGCTTTGGTTTTTCCAATCGCACGATGGTGCTGAACATCGATCGATGAGCGAATTCGAGCAGTGATTTATTTTTCGGGGAGATTGCGGAAAAAGGGCAAAGAAGGGCAAAGAAGGGCTAATTGAAACTGACCCTTGAGAGCGCGCACGTAGCTCTGCCAGAATTTGGCCTTCTTGGTGATCGGCTCGTTGCGCCCGATCATGGCGAGGTTGCTCCTGAATCGCGCGTCCATCTTGTCGCTCTACGCCTGCTTTTACTTCTACCTTAAGGTTCGTTCGCTGCACGACGGGAATTTCCGAAAAAAGAAGCAAAACAGAGAATAAAAATGAAAAGATCATTAAAAATGAAAATTTAGAAAAAACTATCGATATTGATGTTTCTTTATACACGGAGAGAATTTTTAAGTATTTTTTACTGTGAAATCACAGTAACTCGGTGACAAATGTGCAATTCTTCAGGTTTTTAGGAAATAAATTATAAATTTTCATGGAAATGAATAAAAATTTACTTATGCGTAACAGAAATTTAAAATATTTTCCAGAATTTTTACTGAAATTAATATTAAAATTTCATGAACCGTAAAGATTACGACAATAAGTTAAAAAAGTGCTAATATAAATGAAATTTTTCAGTGGAACATTGAGAAATTTGCGTGTTTTCGATAAAAATTTAAAAAAGGAAGCCGAAATTTTCCGTGCGTCCACCGGAATTTTACGTTCCTTATAGTAAAATCAGTTAGGGCTAGGTCGCCTGACCGTACGCGTGAGCTCTGTGTGCGAGCGTGCGTATACGTGAACGCAAGCTGTGAGAGTGCGCTTGTGTTTGACGCAGTATGACGAGCACGAACGACGCCGACCCGCGTTGCTTAGCAACAGCGGTACCGCGCATGCGCATTATAGTACGAAGCATGGGCCAAGAAAGCCTCGTGGTCTCGTGCAGTCTAACGTGTTCTACGCAGTTCTACGCAAGAAAACAAAGAAACGTGAAAAGAAACTTCGATAAAGGACGTCTACAATGGTACGGAAAGATGATATGCTAAAATAAGTAGCAATCAAGAACACAAATGTTCAGAAATACAGTATATAGAGTATTTATTTAATTATAGGGAATTAATTTTTCGCTAGGGATTTTAGAAATTTCAAGTTTGTCCAGGTTATTTTTACTGTGGAAACTTGGAATTTTTGAGGCAGCCCATTGTTAAAATTCTACATGAGAATGTGTCAGAATTATTACTGAAAGAAATGTAAAAAATTATGCTACTTGCATAAATTTTTACACGAATGAAAGCAAAATATTAAAAGCTAGTGTCAATTTTTGACTATGTGCACATTTGTCACCGGTTTCAAATGTTTAATGTAATTTTTACGGAGATTTCACCGTAAAAAATACTTAAAATTTCTCTCCGTGTACACATATTGTAATTGCCCGAACATTCCAAGAGAAGTTATCCGAGAAAAAATGCGGTACCCTTCTGAGCCGGGATTCGAACCCGGGAACTTTCGATTGCCGGTCGACTGGCCCGACTGCTAAGCTGCGCCAGCAAGCGGGCTGGCGTAGCTCAGTGGTCGGACCAGTCGACCGGCAATCGAAAGGTCCCACGGGACACAAGGTGTCAGGTCAGATCATGACCTACTGTATGCTGGAATTTTAGCTCATTTTCAGTTTATTATAAAGCCCCACGGTTTTCGAAATTTTGGGCTTCGTGTTAATAAAAAAAAAAAATCTGATTTTGGTTTTTCGCATGTCGTTTCTACAAATGATACGAATCGACAATAACTAGGCAACTTTTTAAAGTAATTGACACGATATGCGTAGTACATTTGTTTTTACACCGCAAGCTAGCAATGTCAGATGTTGGAATTGGTTTTTATGAAAATTCTGCACAAGATATTTTTTCACAAAGTTTCCTTAACATTTAAGGTTAAGAAGAAGACTTTTCTCGATAAAACGAATAACCAAGAATAAATTGTTTTTGAACCACTTCAAAAAGGGTTATCATTTGCAGAAATGGCATGCGAAAAACCAAAACAAAAACCAAAACCAAAACTCAAATTGCAGCATACAGTAGGATATGATCTGATCTCCTGACAGTTGCAGGATTTTGTAAGGTTCAAAAGGGGGAGTTTAAAATAAATCTTTTCGGTCCAAAATTAAAAATGGTGGCGTTAAGGTGGCCAACGTGTTTTTCAATGGGACCGTGAATTCTGTTTTCACCAACAAAATCGTCAGCCCAAAATTAACAACTTTTCTAGGAAAATTTTCCTGATAACTTTTATCATTTTTAGGTTAGGATACCATTTTCTATTATTTCAGTGCTATCCAGCATGTACGACGAGGAAGTGAAGTCTTCAACATCCCTAGTGTAAGTGCGCGTGTGTTTTGTTTTTTCGACTCTGTCATTGTTCACTCTGCATCCGACTCTGAACGCAAATGTCTTGGCTAATTGTTGTCGCACGACGTTTAGAGCAAAAAGCATTTTGCTCGTAATGACACACTTTCTATGCTCACCAACGGAACCCTAATAGTTGTCAATCACCCTCTATATATATGTATATATATATATATATATATAGAGGGTGATTGACAATATATATATATATATACATACAAACCTAGATACATATATGATGCGGCTACGAGTATATTTCCTTTGCACAATTCGTTGATTGCTTGTGCCTCTTCCCCCCTCCCCCCACCCCCCTCTGCCCCTCTCCTGCTCTCTCTGGTTTATTTCTCTTTCTCCTTGACAAAAAGCAATTTTAATTTAGGAATCGCCCGTGCGTCTGTAATGCGGCGTCACCGGGACCGCGGATTTATCGTCGAACTCGTGTTCGTTTTTGCTCGCAACGCCGAGCACAATTTGGCAAGAAAAAAAAAAACGTTTTATGAAAAGTCGTATCGCAAAATTTGTTCGTCCGATTCACTTGAAATCTGGAGAGAGTATAGTTTGACATTTTTCATCGTACGACCGAACAATTTTTTCATAAGTTCATTCTTTTGTTAATAACAAATGCTTAAAGTTGTTTTTTGTCGCTCGAAAATCGAAGTTCTTTGATCAGAGCTCGGCATTTTGGTCATTTAAAAAATTTGAAATGGCTATTCGGTCATATGAAAGTTTGATTATTATACGAAAAATATATTTTTTTATTTTTCGTTGGACGTGAGCATAGGAGCGTCTACATCGATTGCCTACGTAGAAACAACAGTGATTTGTTTAAACATTAATAACCACATTGCTTATGAATATTTTTCGATGAAAAAAAAACACAAACTTCGCGAGACTATGTATCAATTGTGTGTAAAATCCCAACTTCGTCATCCTAATACTCTCGTCGGAAAAAAATATTGAAAGTCAACGTTTTTTTCGTGTCTCAAGCTTGTGCAGTCGCTCACTACAGAATTCCCATTGAAAAATTCGGGCATCGCAAATTCGTCAAAATTTATTCGGCCGATTCACCTATCACCGGATGATTTTTTTTGCGTTTATCCATTTGTTGATAACAAATCGTCGAAATCGTTTTACTTACGCGAAGACCGAACACTTTTTTTTACAATTTGGCATTATTGTACTTTTCAAAATTTCATAACACTATTCGGCCATCCGAAAATTCTACCATTATACCAAAAGTACACTTCTTTAATTTCCACTTGAAGGGTCTTCTGACTTTAGACGTCAAAAAAGGCCATTTTCATGATTTTTTTGATAGGTTGATATTATAGATATTGATATCAAAGCTGTTACACTTAATAAATACACTTTCGAAATACATTTTAAACAAATGTATTTATTTAAGTCACTATTTATAGACGATAATGGTAGGTAAAGAAATGTCCTAAAAAAATTGTTGGTCTGCGCTGTTGATGAAATCTCGGAGATGGATCATCCGAAACAAAAAAATCAAACGGTTTTAGTTTCAGTATGTCGATGGCTATAGCGCATATCATACGATTTTTGATATATGGAAAAATAACAAAATCGCGCACATTTTTCGAAAAAAACAAAAAAAGCGTGTTTTTTTCACCGTTTTTGGCAAAAAAAAGCAAATATCAAATCGAAAATTGATCTGTTTTCGAGGCCCCAGCGTGTCCCAGACGATCGAACCCAGCGGTACCAAGGAATGAAGGGGCAGCGTTAATAAACAAACGAGTAAAAATAATCTCCGAGAATTCTCGGATATATAGAGCATTTTTTCGGGTACCGGGGATCGAGATCGGGAGGCGGGGGGGAGGGGGCTTGCGCACGAGCTTAGCGCCCACGCAGCTGAGAGAGTGACGCAAGCGTTCTGGATTTCGCGGCCGGTCGGGCTATATTTAAATTCGCTCGAGCTTATGCTCTCGCGTTCGAGCCGTTTTTAGTCGAAAACAGGTGGACATCGAAGCCTGATCGGCGCGCTTAACCCTGCGCGCCCGCGCCCACCCTCGTCTAACGTGTCTGACACACGAGCTTGCACTTAAACGCTGCGCGTCCCCGCACCCTGACTTTGACCGATTTTCATCGAAGAATCCAGTCTCGCTGTCCTCCTCATCTCTTGTCTTCGTTAACATTCCCGCTTCGCTCCATTTCGCTGCATTGCTCGTCTCATCGCCCGTCACACTGGTAATGACCCGATAAATGCATTCATATCTGTTTACGTGGAGGCAGGTGCTTTGAAGACTTTGAGGACCGTCCTCATAGTATTTAGCTGTTCCCGAACTCAACATTACGTGACCGACAGTGTCTTCAAAATCACACTTGAATAAATGTAAACATACAAAGGTCATTTCAAGGATCGTCTTGTGCTCCAAGACTACCGTTTGGGGGAAGATTCGACGACCGTCCTCATAGTAGCCAATTGTCCCCAAACTCATCATTATATAAACGCAAATGTCTTCAAAATCACACTCGAATAAATGTAAACATACAAAGGTCATTTCAAGAGTCGTCTTGTGCTCCAAGACTACCGTTTGGGGAAAGATTCGACGACCGTCCTCATAGTAGCCAATTGTCCCCAAACTCAACATTACATGAATGATAATGTCTTTAAAATCACACTTTGATAAATGTAAACATAGAAAGGTCATTGCAAGGGTCGTCTTGTGCCCCACGATCGCCGTTTGTGGGAAAATTTGAGGACCGGCCTCGAAATAGCCGGATGTCCCAAAAGACGACATTCCATAGATATAACGGGTTCAAATTGGTCTTTCGCTGTATATGTAGATATAGTCGTGGGAAAGGTGATTTTGAAGACATGGAACTTTGAGGACCGTCCTCATAGTAGCCAAACGGTCCTCATAGTCAACGTTGCATAAACCCAAATATCTTTGAAATCATTTTTGGATAAAGGTAAACATTTTTATACGGGCGTTATTTCGAGGACAATCCTGTCTTCCGAAATCAACAATTCGTTTGAGGAAAAATTTAAGGGGTGGCCTCGAAACAGCCGGACGTACTGATAGACAACAATGCAACGGGTTCAAAATGTCCTTTCCCCAAATACACGTGGAAAATGTGACCGAAGACATTCGACTTTGAGAACCGTCGTCATAGTAGCCAATCGTTCCCATACTCAATATTATATAAACGCAAATGTCTTCAAAATCACCTTTGGATGAAAATAAGCCTATAAAGAATATTTCAAGAACCGTCCTGTGTCCTAAGATTAACGCTCGAGGAAAATTGAAGGACCGTCCTCAAAACAGCCAGATGTGCTGATAGTCAACATTGCATAGATATGATGGGTTTAAAATGTCCTTTCCCAATATATATATACATATACAAAATACGTTTCACGCACGGTCGCAAGTCGGACAGGAAATGGAGAAAAATCTGCAACAGGCACTCGACCTCGATGCTACTTTCCCGGCCCTTTGTGTTCTCAAATTGTTCCGAGTCGCGCAATTCCGAGAACCGTCCCCTTCTATTCCCTATCTCTCTCTCTCTCTCTTCCGCACTTCGCGTCACATCCGGCCGTCCGAATGCGAACTATTTTTAGGACGGGTTTTTGTTTGTAAACTATTGGTTGGTCAACGATACGGATACATTTGCGAAATTGAATTCGAGGCCGCAGACACCGCCGACTAAATTGGGCTCCGATATATCGGGACGCACGTGTGGCTTATGATACGTTGATATCTGGCAAATATATTGCAGACGCACGAGGGCCACGAACCAGGAGCTAAATCCGGCTGGGTATTCATAAATTGGCTGTATATATATATATTTATATTTATATCATTAACATTTATAATTGGATATATATATATATATATTACATTTACATGCACATAAACTAGCAGAATTAATTCTGGACACTTCGACCTATTTTAAATGTCACATATATTGATCATTTTTAGGTTATAATCACTTATATTTCATATTCTTATCAAATTAGGCATATTGATGAAAATATTAAGTGCAAACATTATAGGCCAAAATAAAAACATTACAGTATCATTTCAGCGTATCAGAATATATTTTTTGTGCGTAAATATAAAAAGGCTAATTTCTATGAAAGTGTCCAAAATTCATTCCACTAGTGGATATGTGTATGTATAGTGAATATCATTAAAATTACGAGGGCCAAACTATATATACACACACACACACACACACATATATATATATATATATATATATATAGATATATATGCACAAATTATAGTTATATATTATAGTTTATATATATATATATATATATATATATATATATATATATATATATATATATATATATATATATATATATATATATATATATATATATATATATATATATATATATATATATATAGTTTGCCCCTCGTAATTTTAATTATATTCACTATACATACACATATCCACTAGTGGAATTAATTCTAGACACTTTTTAGAAAGTAGCTTCTTTGATATTTACGCAGAAAATATATATTTTGATACGCTGAAATGATACTGTAACGTTTTTATTTTGATCTATAATGTTTGTACTTAATATTCACCGAAAAGTTTTCAATCACGTTGGATAATAGGAAAATTTTCGATCGCTCTGCCTAATAATTATACTAAAATAATAAAATTAATGTTAAGTCTTATTTTACAAAGATGCTATATAGCTCTATGAAATGAATTATATTATTCCAATATAATTTTGCTATTATCCAAAGCCATTAAAAATCTCACTATCGTCCAAAGTGATCGAAAACTTTGGACCGGTAATGTATGTATGCTACGGTTAAAATTCGTTTTCAGTTTTAACGCGTTTTACCGACTAAATACTAGTTCTGACTGAAGTTTTAATTAGCCTTAGTTACAGCTAGTTTTTTCAAGTGAAAACTAGATTTTGCTGATGAATAAATTTGAACGTTAGCCGAAGCTAGTTTCAATTAGGAAAAACTAGTGCTGAGGAAGTGAATCAGTTAAAACTGTTCCTAAATGACGGTTGGTGTAGCTTGATCGCCGGAAGAACACAATCAACGTTCTTTGTTAAGCCTAGTGTTAGCGGCAATCCTAAAACAACACTTGTTTGGGATTGTTTGGGTCTGGGAACTATTTTTCGTTCTCTAGTAGGGACGAGTTAAAACCAAGTCTCACTAGTCCTCGTCTTGACTAGTCCCTAGTTAAGACGAGTTGGAAATAACACCCAAATGTATGTGTTACTAAATTCTACTTTTTACTAAGAAAAACTAGTTCTAATGCTAGTTTGTAATTAGTTTTGACTAGTTGGAAAAGGTAATTTTTACTAGCTAGTTTTAAATGCTTCTAAGCTAAAAACGGCTTTTAAGGGGGGGCATACTTTAAGGCGAAGAGAAAATTCGTTGATTTTTGTATTTTCTTTTTAACAGGAAAGATTTCTTCATTATTTTTTAGATAAAGGGTATGTTTTATTGCTACTTTTGGCTGCTACATGGTATTAAAAAAAATGATCAATCTTCAAAAATGGCGGAGGTATGGGACGGACTTCTAAGCTGCATTTTGAAAACTGGCGTGACGGTGTAGCTAAAAAACTAATCGACCGATCCCGATGAAATGTGGTATAATCCTTTCGAACCTTATTGCCCAAAACATGACCCTAAATGTTTGTGTAAATAAAGGAAAAAAAGTATTTTTTTTGCAAAATGTAGCCATATTTTTTTTCGGAAAATTCGATCTTTTTGTTTCAAAGCGTACCGTTTCGTCAATTTTCAACATTTGACACTTATTCTTGGTTCAGATTCTGCGTATGGGTTGTTTATGAGAGTGAAATGTTCGTTGCATTTTTTGGGATCGATCCCGCCGACGCTACGTGTCACGCCGTCTGACAACATCCGCTGCACCCCGTTTGGAAGACCGTGCCATACTTTCACCATTTTTAAAGATACCACGTAACAGCCAAAAGTGGCAATAAAACATAACCTGAAGGTCGAAAGTGGTGAAGAAATCGTTACTTAAAAAAAGATCAGGAAAATCGGCAATTTTTTTGCATCAGCAAGTGTATATATATATATTCAATCATATTTTATTGATATATTAGTTCGGCTCTTTCGGCTATATATATATTTATTTTCTTTTTCATAACGTAGTAACATTTTCCGTTGAGTACCGCGAAATTTTTTTTTTTGAACCACCCTACTCCATATATATATATATATATATATATATTAGGGTAAACATTTTTTTTTTGCGGTTCTCAACGGAAAACGTTACTACGTTATGAAAAAGTAATTCATACAAAATTTGAGAGGTCTAAACAATTTTTTAGGTAGTGCTCAAACGACTTAATTTTTTTTTTTCGATTTTTCGTCAATTTTTTTCTTCATTTGTTTTCTTATTCCAAAACAACATATTACTGCAAAAAAGATACGCATACTTGTTAGACGTTCAGTGATGTAAACACCGTGCCCTTGTTCATCAACTGGTTGATATAATTTTCACAACCGAATTACGTATGTTAATTCTTAATCTGCAAATACGAATCGATTATGGTAAAAAAAATATATTTAAATTAAAATTGTGTATTGTTACAGAAAAAATTAAATCAAGCTTACATTGGATCACACACTAACATTTTTTGCATCGAAATTTAAAAGAAATTCATACTCCGATAATCATGAAAAAAAAACATGAAAAAGGGGTTTGAGCGCTGAGTAAAAAATTGTTTAGAACCCTCAAATTTTGCAAAACTTTCTTTTTCGTAACATACTTCAATTTTCCGTTGAGAAAAAAATCGATTTTTTTAACCACCCTAATATATATATATATATATATATATATATATATATATATATATATATATATATCGTTCCTTTTCTAAATATACGCGTTGCGTGGTCAAGCGAATAATCTGGGGCATCGATCCAAAAACCGAAATACATTCTTGGCCCGCGTAACTAACGTTCGCGATCCACGTTACGAGGAGACGTGCGATTGAAGCGAAAAAAAAGAAAAAAAATATTCAAAGGCAAAAATTTATGCAAGTTATCGCGCGAATTGGGGCGAAGCGATTCGAGGGATCGTTATGAGAATGGGAATTCGCGAGGTCGAACCTCGAACACGATTTATCATGTTTTTTTAATTCGGTGCTCGGAGATTTTTTTTTTAATAGTAGTGGAATTTTTTTTATTAAAAAAAATTTTCTTTGAGATGTTTCTGCGGGTGTGGAGATTAGCAGCTGAAAAAAAAACTTTGGGATCTATTTGCGAAGACTTGAGATTCCGTAATTTGGGTTTGGGTTTGTTTGGGTTTTGTTGGATTCGATTGGAGCCGAGTGCAAATTTCGAGTGGAGCTGGCTCGAAGCCTATCGCTGGGTGGCCAAACGGTGCATTAACTTTGTTATTATTGCTCGGGGATTTTATTTTTGAGGGATGATGAATCGATTTGTTGGCCATGAGGTCCCTCCCCCCCCCAAAGTATTGCTTTATCGCCTCTCTCTCTCTCTCTCTCTTTTTTTTTCCCTTTCTCTCTCTGTCTCTAGCAACGTCTCTGGCGGCTCTCGAGCTGCCGGACTATTCTTGGATCCTCTCAGCAAGTAAAATTAAATGGCGAACAAGCGATCCGTGCCCGCCGCTCTCTCGTGTCAGACTTACATAAGAGACTCGAATAAAAATCGCTGCCAATTATTACGGACCTACGCACGTATACTCCCAACCCTCGTGCAATTAGTCATGGAACTTATTAGCGCGCAGGCCACTCGTCCTACCCCCTCCTCAAGACAGCTCGGGAGAGGGAAGGGCGTGGCACTCTAAAAAAAAACAGAACACCAAGAAAATTGCCAAATAACGAAAAAATAATAAACGAAAAATCTCAAAAGACTATTCTTTCTTGAGCAGAAATAAAATGTTCGATATTTAAGTCATTCGCACTTGTTTGCGAATTTCAATATTTTCTTTTGCACTTTTTCTGATTAATAATAATTATTTTTTCTGCAGTTTTTTTAAAGGAAAAAAAGAAAGAATATGTTTGGAAAAATAAAGATTCGCAGGACGTAACCAGTCAAGGAAATTAATGTTTTTAAAATTCCTACTTATTCGCCGATCGCAATGTTTTTTTTTCGCCTACCTGTTTTTCTTTCTTGATTGGCAGATTTTTTTCGCGGAAAAAAAAGAAAATATTCGAAAAAGAATCGTAAGTGGAGGTATTTTTTTCCTCGGCTGAAATATTCACATCACAACTATCAGCTTATCAATTTGCATTCAATTTTTTGCTTCTTTTTTTTGCACTTTCAAATATTTCTTTCAAACCGAAGGAAAAAAAAACGATTTAACAAATATCGCGGAAAGAGAGTTCCTCGGTTTGAAAATCGATTGCCGTGGCACTTGTTCTTTTTTTCTCTTTTTTCTTTGTTTCGCGTCAGTCGCAACTTTTTTGTCCGCTGACAGATATTTCGCGTGACAGATTTTCTCTCGTGACACATGGCTATCGGGAGCTGGGATGGGATGAGAGAGATGAAAAGATGCGCGAAATGAAACACAATGGCGCAATTTTGTTATTATTATATATTATATATAGTACAAAACAAACAGTGAAGTAATTGTGTTATTATTATTCATTAATTTTGTTACTATTATAACTATAAGAAATTTCGCTTCTATTATTATTATTATTATTATTATTATCTATTAAATTAATTATACACTAATAAATTCATGCATTAATTTACGAATTCTTATTATAAACATATAAAAAGAAGCATTGTGCATTAGTCGGCAAATAAATGGCGAGAAAGACAATCGAGCATATACACAGGGCGGCTGGTTATTGGCCACGATCCCGCGAAAGGGACATGTTTTTCGCTAGCCAATAACCCAGTAATGCTTTATGCAAAAGTGAACCATGGCCGAGATATTATTTTTTTAAGTGAGGGGTAAGCAACGTAAAAATTAATTTAAAAAAACTGTTATTCGTGATCGAACTTGTTTATTATTTGTAGTCTGAAGACACACTAATAAATTATCAACCATAAAATAAAATAAAACTGCAAAAAAAATTTTAATTTGGGGTTCAAAGCTCTGCAAGTCTAATGATTATTCTCATTTTATTGTTGATAATTCTCCGTTACTGTGTCCTCAAAATACATATAATAAAGAAGTTTAATTCCATACAAGAGTGTTAAAAAAATAACTTCAAGTCGTCCACCCCCTCACTTGAAATAAAACCCCTAAAATAAAATAATAAAATAAAACCCCTCGCTTGAAATAAAAAATAATAATAAGTCGAAAGTGGTTCACCATTGCACGAAGCATTGCTGGGTTATTTGACAGAGGGAAACATGCCCTACGATCCTTTCACGCGATTGGGACCGATGTGTAAAAGCCCTGCATAAATATATACAGGGTGTAAAAAAATATTTTGCCCGACTCGCTAAAAAAAAAAACAAAATCGAAAAAACAGGAGAACGCTTTTGCAAATAATATTATTCGATGGTTCATTTTAAATATAAATAATGTACGCTTGTGAAAATTCCCGAAAAAAGGCGCGATGGGCAATTTTTTTTTTACCCACTGATCGTGATTCGACGACACGCTTGTGCAGTTGGGTTTGCGCGTGAATTCTGATATACGACTTGATCGATTCGTTGGGCGCTCGTGGGCTCGTTCTCGAGACAAATGTCGTCAAATATGCTGCACCAAAATTGTTTCTTTTCTTTATCCGCTGGAAGGAACAAAAAGCTCGAATCTTCGTGGCTCCTTCGCGCTGCTTTTTTCTGCTATACTCGTGGTGACACTCGCGATGCGCGCTCTTTTCTCCCTCTTATTTAAAACCCCCACGAATCGTCGAACGAAAAGTTGGACAAGTTCAAAGTGGCGCGAAGATTTTTGCAACGGAGATAAAGAATTACGGTAAAATATTTTTATATTATTTTCGCTGTCATCGTCTTTATTGTTATTTAAAAAAAATGATTGTGTTAAAATAGTAAATATTGCAAATTTCGATGAAAGTGGCGCGAAAATGTTTGGAGCAAAGATAAAAAATGATTGTGTTGTATTTTAATGTCATTGCTGCTGTCATTATTGTTATTATTATTATTATTATTATTATGTTGAAAAAACATATGCGTAAAATTTTGAAGTCAAAAGTGGTGGGAAAATGTTTGTAGCGAAGATAAAAAATGATTGCCATGTATTTCAATGTCATTGCTGCTGTTACTATTATTATGTTGGAAATAAATAACGAAAATTTCGAAGTTAAAAGTGGAGCGACGACTTTTGGAGTGAAGAAAAAAATTAAAAACAATATATCTCAAGATAATTGCTGCTTTAATTATTATTATTGGTATTGATATTATTATTATTACGGTGGTGAAAAAATATATTTGAAATTTTGAAGTTGTAAGTGGTGCGAAGATTTTTGGAGCGAAGACAAAAAAAAAGCAACACTTTTCAAGACCATTGCTGTTATTATTATTATTGTTATGATTATTGTGTTATGAAAAAATGAATTAAAAAATGCCAAAAAAAAATTCGGAGCGAAGATAAAAAACCGAAAAAAAATGTTTGGCTACATTTGTCACCGTTGTTACCTTCGTTGTTGTTGCATAATGTAAAACGAAATCGTGAACGACAAATAGCTGGGAATTTGGACCGAAGCACCAGAAGTAGAGCGCGGAAGAGAGAGAGATAGAGAGAGGGAGAGAAAAAGCTTGAGATAATTTCGACGCACCTGACACCGCGCCGACTTTTTAACTTTTTTGTTTTTCGACGTTTGACTCGGGGGAAAAAAAAACAAAAAAAATGAGTGACAAACAAAAAAATGTAGAAAGAGGAAGAAAAAAAAAACAATCAGTGGCTTCGTCGACTCTCGTTCGAGCGATGTATGAATTTACCTAGATTCGGATGACCGTTCGGTTCGGGGGTTGGACCTTACACTGGCTGTAAGCTGCCAAAAAGCTCCGACTAGTATCTTGCCTCGTGCCCCAGCGCCGCCTGACGTTGAGAATTGGTACCAGAGCCGAGACATTTATGGCAACCCCCGCACCGCTATGGCACGTCGCGCACTATCTCACGATTCGCCAAAAAATCTTACAAACTCCCCCCCCCCTCCCCGCTGCCTCTCTTCGTCTCGCTATGCTTGGAGCTTTTTTCTCCTTCCTCGTTTCGAAACCCTCTCTTCTTCTCGATAGATCTCCGTCGCCCTTTTTCGACACGAAATAATTCACGATGACGAACGTTTTTTTTTTTTTTTTTTTTTATCATCGTGAATGTCGATCTTATTTTCGTATCTTTTTTGTTGTCGCGAAAAAAAAAGTCGGGGGCATGGGGCCTCATTTTGTCGGGAATAAAAATTTCTGTAAAAATCGATTTTGACAGAAGAGTTGGGAAGTAGATTGAGAGGTTGGAATAATTGATTTAAGGGATATAATCAATAACGATGAAATAAATTAACGGGTTTTCTCACTTTAGACGCTAAAAACAAAAGGCTGTTTTCGTGAATTTTTTTGAAAGGTTTATCGAAATACATTTAAAAAATTGTTAGTATTTATGTAACCCAAACAAAAATTTAAACGCGTTGTTATCGAAACAACGTTTTTCGACGGCTTGTTCATAAACCTTCGGGGCCGATGTTTGTGGAATGTTAACCACATATTCTTTACAACTATAGTTATAGCCCATATCGAGGATTTTTAAAAATTTTGATATTTACTATTTTTTTTTGCCAAAAACGCCGAAAAAACACGTTTTTTTTGTTTTTTGTTTTCGAAAAATGTCCGCCATTTTGTTATTTTTGCATATATCGAAAATCGTATGATATGCGCTATAGCCATTAACATACTGAATCTGAAACGGTTTGATTTTTTGTTTCGGATGATCAATCTCTGAGATTTCATCAACAGCGCAGACCTACTATTTTTTTAGGACATTTTTTGAACTATCATTTTCGTCTATAAATAGGGACTTGAATAAATAATTTTTTTAAAAATATATTTCGAAAGTGTATTTATTAAGGTTTTATACGTCCAATAAGAAGCTGATTACGTGGAATTTCGACAATAGGTTGTTTTTGTGACTTAAGCACCCACTGAGAAAGGATTTTTCGAAATTCAACCCTCAAGGGGAGAAAAGGGGTGACAAAGTTTGTATGGAAATTTAAAAAAATCTGGTCGGATTCGCTTGGAATTTGGTATTCGTGCCTCTTGACACAATTAATAAAACACGTATTTCAGTGTTTTTAGAAATTCCACCCCTAAGGGGTGAAAGAGGGTGGCAAACTTTGTATGTAAAATTTTAAAAATCTGGTCAGAAGATTTACTTGAAACTGATTATTGGAGCTCTGCAACGCGATTAATAAAACACGTCTTTTATGGTTTTTCGAAATTCAACCCCTAAACGAAAAGGGGTGGCAAAGTTTGTACGGATAATTAAAAAAATCGGGCGAAATTTACTTGAAACTTGGCGTTACTGCTCCTAGACACGATTAATGAAAGTTCAGCGTTTTTGGAAATTCAATGCTTAAGGGGAAAAGAGGGTAGCAATGTTTATATGGTAAAATAAATATCTGTTCAGATTTACTTGAACCTTAGTATTATTGCTCTTTAACACAATTCTACGTGTTCATTACGGAAACAATAAATTTGAAGAATATAATTGAATGAATAATAAGGAAATCATTTAAGAGGTTGGCAATGAAGAAAGATGACTTTATTTCTCTCTCCCTTTCTGACCATGCTCTCTTTCTTCGTTTCCAAACCCTCTCTTTTCCTCGATAGACATCTGTCACTCTTTCGATACGAAATATTTCACGATCACGAATACGTTTTTTTCTTTATTATCCTCAATCTGCATCTTGTTTTCGTACCTTGCTGTTGTCGTTGCGAAAATAGTCGCGAGCACAAAATCTCATTTTTCGGGAGTAAAAATTGCGGGGACAGGGAATTGGAATTATTGATATAAGGATTATAGTTAAGGAAGCTTTCCAGTGTGACAGCCCGAAAAATCGCTGTTTTTCGCGATTTTTTTTTTAAAGAAAAAATAATCTAATCGGTCTGGTTTTTTTTTTGTATATTAATTGGGTATTGAAGAATACAAAATAATTTTTTAAAGATCGATTTATTTATTAATTAATATCTATAAAAATGATGAAACAATTGTTGCAGAAAATGCACTTGGATGTGGTGTCCACGTTGGGGGTCACAATTTTGATCTGAAACAAAAAACACAAAAAGATTATTGATCGGTATATAATTGGCTTTCGTGCTATGGAGGCTTTTTTTTTTTTTTTTTTTGCAAAAATGGCGCCGGTTTGAACAAAAAGTATCGATTTTAGCATTTTTTTTGGCAGTTTTTTTTACAAAAAAATAGGAAGATGTCAAAAAAAAAAAAGCTTCCATAGCACGATAAACAATGACGTTAAGAATATTGTGTAAAAAATTTAACTCGATAGCTTTAAAACTCTGCCCTCCAAGTTGGACACCGTTTTGACAAATGCTGTTTCGAGAAAAACGCGTTCAAAGTTTCGCTGTAGCTGTAGCGCTCCGTTGCCTTCTTCCAAGAAATGCTGTACAGTAACCGAAATAATCTGAATTTCGGCATGAAAATTTCAGGGAATATTCGGAAGAGTGTATACTATTCGATAAAGCAAAAAAAAAAATCGATTTTTTGAAAATTTCACACTGGAAAGCTCCCTTAATAATAAGGAAATAGATTCAGAAATTCGAATAATTGATACGAGAAAAATAATGAAAAGTGAGGAAATAAATAGAACGGTTGGAATAATTGATACAAGAAATATAAATAAATAATTAATAGCAAGGAAATAAATTAAACGGTGGGCAATAAAACTCTCTCTCTCTCTCTCCCGCTCTCTCTATAAAAAAAAACGAAATAAAGTGGACCAAGACGTCAAAATATGAGGTTTTATATTCGAGTCAAAATATCCCTGTTTTTTTTTTGCCCGTGTACTTTCCAGCCAATTCGGTCACTACAAATTATTAATTAAAAACGATTAATTTCGTTAAAATTACTTTTCAATTTAAGCGATCATTGCACTTTTATTTTCAAATCTCGTCTGTGTACACGATACTACCTCGTATTTTGGAAATTCGTAAACGTGGCCGTATTTTTTGATCTTCGAGTTCGGGCGATCAGTCGCGTGTAAATTGTTACGGGGATCGAACGATCGATCGATCGATCGCGTAGTAATTGCATCGGCGATCACCCGCGCATTATTATAAACAACAAACAGCGGGGACTCCGCCGGTCGCCTGACGCTCTTGGCGTGCCCGATGCAGATGCTATTTTTATTTCTGTATTCGAGTCACTCGCGACACAGTCATCCTTGCGCGCGCGCGCGCGCGTGCACCCCTGCACAGTGCGTTTCTCTCGGTGGTATTTATTTTCAAATCGGCCACGGTCAAACATTTTTTTTTCTTTTTTTTTTCTCGCTTGCTCTCTCTCTGCCTCATACCGATCGTCGTACGTTTCTCGCTCGTAGTTGGGAGAGAGAGGGAGGGAGGGGGAGAGGGAGAGAGAGAGAGAGAGAGATTGATTGATTGATTGATTGTTAATTATATGCCTTGGTATAGCCTTTAGGCAACAAGGTACCAGTAAGGTACCATAAATGAAGTACCTAACCTATAAATACACCACTTAAAGTCGTGAAAATAACAAAAATGACCAATAATGTATACAAAGACGACAAGCATTTAATTAAGGACTTGGCCCACAGTAACGGCTATAAAATCAAGTGCCAATTTAACAATTTTTTTTCGTATGAAAAAGTGATTCACTCATAAAATAAATCACACATCCATTTAGTACGAATATCAAGCTGATAGAATTGTTTTTTTTTTCGATTTACAAAATGGTCGACTACTAATATTTTCTTTCGTTATCTTTTTTAGGCGATCCGCGGCGTGACATTTAGCATCCACAATTTTTGACGTAGAACAAAAAACAAAAATTCTCGTTAATCTACATTAGAATATCTAGAGAAGTAAGCGCGTAATTTAAAAAATATTATTTTATTGAAAAGTTGTAGGTATTTGAACTTAAGAAATGCATTTTTATTGAAAGATTACGTTACAGCTGCTCATAAAATGAAAAGTTTTCGATTAATCAGAAATTTCGTACGTACTTCTCTGCAAAATGCAATTAGGAATGTAAATTTTAAATTTGAAGAAAATCGAGTGAAAATTGTTGAAGTTATTTGTCACGCCAATTGGAAAAAAGCTGGTTCGAGAAGTTTAGAGTAGGCGGCGATTTTGTACATCGAAAAAAAAAATGTCTCACAGCTTGCTGTGAGAAATTTTTAGTGAGAACTCGTTATTGTGGGCTAAGGCCTTAACAAGAAACAATAGAATCGAAATCGTAAATGGCATGGCTTACCATTTACATTGTAATATGAGAAAAATAAAAATAAACATAAAAATGAAATTGTCTAAGCGGAGGAGCGATATAATCGATAAAAATAACATAAAAGTAAACATAACATAACAAAAAATAACGCAATGTAAAGAACACAAGTAGAATAAAATAAAAATAAAAATTGAGAATTGAAAAAGAGAGGGCGAGAGAGAGAGAAAGGGGTGAGTGTGGCTTCTAAGGGTGGGTCAAACCCCTATACGTGTTTTATCACCCCTAACCCTAATCTCGATTTCGAACTATGTCCAAGGGATACTGATTTTTCTCAGAATAAAAAAAAGTTGCACCGAATGATCATCTTGATTTTTTATTTTAATCACAAGGTTTGTTATTATTATAAACTTTCTAAAAAAGTCTGTATCAGTTACAAGTCTTACTATTTATCTGAACTTCCTGAGAAAGGAAAAATATCCCTCATTTTAATGAGAACAATTTTAATAAATTAATTAAAAATAATTTTATATATAAATGAGTCTAAATAATACTATAAGAATAATCCTTATTGATAATAATCATATTTGTGAATTTTTTATATAATATATACATATAAAAGTATGGATTATCAAGCTTTATTATTTCATCCCCGGGAAGAGAAAAAATACTCCAATTTATTCAAATATTGCTAAATAATAATAACATCGCTTGTGGACCTTCATTATATGAGTTTTGAAAAGAAGAAAGGGATCGCAGCGAATAAAAAAGCCCATTTATTAATACTAGCAATATTTTTAGATTTTCCATTCCGTGTAACAAAACTGGAAGGTCCGGGTGTTTGTTCGTTTATAACTCAAAAACTACTGAATCGATTTCGATGAATGTTGAATAGAAGTCTGAAATAGAATTTAGGGAAATGGGCGTTACGCTCCGCAGTTAATTGCAATTGCAATGAACAAACGTAACAAAGATCATATTTTGAAAAAAACCAAAACGAGCACAGGCGAATGATATGAACGAACGAACGAAGAAACAAAAATTGACGTATAATCATAAGGTGTGTGTAATTTTTACATTTTCATAAATCGTTTTTACAACTCTTTTTTTTAAATAAGCAATGTGTATAAAAAACGAGAGGAAAAACTTAAGACAAACGGCCAAATGAAGTAATTAAGAAAAATTGACAAATAACGACGCATTCTTTTTCTGTGAATCTTTAAATCGACATATAATAAAACTGTGAGGCGTGCTTCGTGTGCAATTTTCAAGATTTCGGAAAAATTTCGTTACATATCGTTTATTTTAAAGAGGGAGATATCTTTAGGCGAGAAAAAAATGGCCGATTTTCATGATTTTTTTTTAAAGGGAAGATTTCTTCACCATTTTTGAGACTTAGGGTATGTTTTATTACTACTTTTGACTATTACATGACATTTTAAAAAATGATTGATCTTAAAAAATGGCGGAGGTATGGCACGGTCTTCTGAACGGGTTGCGGCGGATATTGTCAGACGGCGTGACACGTAGCGTCGGCGGAATTGATCGGAAGAAGAAACAATGGAAATTTTTCTTTCATTAACACTCATACGCAGAATATGAACCAAGAAAAAGTGAGAATTGTTGAAAATCCATGAAATGGTACGCATTGAAACAACAAGATGGAAATTTGCTCAAAAAATGGCTACATTTTGCTACAAAAAATCCGTTTTTTTTCTATTTCAAGAATATTTAGGTTCATGTTTTAGACAATACGGTTCGAAAGACTCATACCAAATTTCATTAGAATTGGCCAATTAGTTTTTTAGTTATCCGCCACGCCAGTTTTGAAAATGCAGGTTAGAAGAGATCGTGTCATATCTCTGCCATTTTTTAATATTAATAAAAATAAAAACATGGTATGTAACAGGCAAAAGCAGTAATAAAATAAACCCTAAGTCTGAAAAATAGTGAAGAAATCTTACAATAGTGAAGAAAAGTGAGAGATGTGGAACATCGATGAAATGGTACGCTTTGAAACAAGAAGATTCAATGTTCCGAAAAAAATGGTTACATTTTCCAATAAAAAAATACTTTTTTTCAAAAACATTTAGGTTCACGTTTTAGCCAATAAGGTTAGAAATATTCATACCAAATTTCATCAGAATTGGTCGATTAGATTTTCAGATATACGTCACGCCAGTTCTAAAAACGCAATTCAGCAAACCGTGCCATACCTCCGCCATTTTCAAAGATTGACAAATTAAACAAATACCAGTAACAGCCAAAAGTAGCAATAAAACAAACCCTCATTCTAAAAAATAGTGAAGAAATCCTATAATAGTGAAAAAATCGTGCAAAATGTTTTAAATCGATGAAATGTTTGAAACAAAAAAATTAAATTTTCTGAAAAAATAGCTACATTTTCCAATAAAAATATATTTTTTTTTCAAAAACATTTAGGTTTATGTTTCAGCCAATAAGGTTACAAATATTCATACCAAATTTCATCAGAATCGGTCGATTAGTTTTTCAGCTATACGTCACGCCAGTTTTGAAAATGCAATTCAGAAAATCGTGCCATACCTCCGCCATTTTCGAAGATTGATAAAAAAAAAAAATACCATGCAGCAGTCAAAAGTAGTAATAAAAAGTAGTCCAAGTCTCAAACATGCTGAAGAAATCTTTCCTTTCGAAAAAAAAATCATGAAAATGATTTTTCCTCGCCTAAAGGTATCGCTCCCCTCGATCCGAAGATCGACAGCAAAAACAAGCATCGTGCGCGAGTTATTGCATCGCTTGTTGGAATTCGCACGTCGCAACTCGGAAGCTTGCAAGTCGTAGTTACGTTTCGAGCGAAGCTCGCGATTCGTTCGTGATTCTCGAGGAATCCTATCGCGCGTCATTGAGCAACTCATCGCTCGGCGGTAGCACAAAAGTGCGTGGGCAATACACGAGGAGATTCTTATTGCGACAGAGATGATTTTTCGAGCTCTTGACCCACTTCAACGCGGCGAGAGATCTCGACCCTCGCTCGCATGAAAATATTTCGTCAAAACATTGAAATTAGACATCCTGGATTGCGGGTGGATCGGCGTGTTCCGAGGGTGGAGGGGGGGGGGGGGTGCTTGCCGAGGGCGACAAAATTCTTCGTCATACGAGTATCTAGCCTCTCACGCGCCACTGGGAAGCTCTTCGGAAGTCATTCATCTACCAGGGTGCTTGTATTGGGAGTACAAATAAGTCTCCGTCGTTTGACGTGAGATGGCCTCACCAGGAGGTTATGGTTGAAATAGTCAGCTGTAAAACGTCATATCGTAGGTTGGGCATCTGGCAAGATCATGACCTTCAAATATTAGCGATTTTGTATCAGCATCACATAATTTTTTTTCGTTCGAAAATGGTCGAGTTTTGAATCGAATAAGCGTCATTTGCGAGAACTTTTGATTTGCTTCTTTAAGGATGTTGAGTCCCTATGAAACATGTTAGTGTTAATTGTTCAATAAATAGCTTCTTAATCGTCATGAAATTTTTACACGACCTCCTGAATACTTCATGTAAAAGCATACAAAATTTTCAGAATTCTATCATCATTACTTCAACCTCCTTAAGGGTTGAAATAAAAAATGATAAGAAAATTCTGAAAATTTGGTATGTTTTTGTATGAAGTATTTAAGAGGTCGTGTTAAAATTTCACGACGATTAGGAAGCTCGTTATTAAAAAATTAACATTTTGTTAGGAACAATTTTTAAAAGAAATAAAAAAAATTTATCAATAAACTTCGTTTTGTTTCCGTTGCTTTCAGTATATTGTAGATATTATAAAATTGAGAGGTCAAAAAAAAAAAAACTTATTGCAAAGTTACATCAGTTTCCATAAAACAACATTTAATTTGTGAATGTTAATTGTTCAATAACGAGCTTCCTAATTGTCGTGAAATTTTTACACGACCTCTGAAATACTTTATACAAAAACATACAAAATTTTCAGAATTTTATCATCATTTGCGATTTGGGACTCAACATCCTTAATTTGAAGAAATCTGCAGCTGAGGCCCATCGATTGCTTGTGGAAGCGTATGGTGAGGCTGCTTTAAGGGGTTATATACAGTTAAAGGCTAAGTTCAGTTAAGGGGTTATATACAGTTAAGGGGTTATGTACAGTTTATATATATATGTATATAAAGTTAAGGGGTTACACACAGAACATTTTTCGAAAAATCGATTTAAAATTTTTTTTTTCGCAATGTACATATACGTAAGTACACACACAGAAAATTTCTTGTCAATCCGGCGAATATTCTCGAAGTTATACGCACATTTGTAATGACGTGTCAGACTATATGTAAAGTGCTTTTGAAACTTTAAACGCGTTTTTCTCAAAACTGTGTTTTTAAAGTCGATGAGCAAGATTTCTCGAAAACGGCCGAACCCATCAGTCTCAAATTTTAACACAATCTTTTCAAGTATATTTTTTTATTTTTTTATTCAATTTTTTATTTCTTTTAGTTATTTTTTAATTATTGTTATTTATTATTTTTTGGAAATTAATTGAAGGTTTTTTTCTCACCGGTAAATATTTTCCATTTGATAAACAATTTGAGGCCTAAATTTTTCTCAATAATCGATTTTTTTTCTGAGAAGCCGCCATTTTGTTAACAATTATCATTTTGCTTATTCCTTCGATCAATCACAAGATAGTCCATTATATTAACGAAATATTTTTGGTTTTTTCATTTTTTATAGGTGCTCTCGGAAATCAGCTATACCAGCTTTCGAAATAATTATTTTTACAAATAAAAAATGTCATACAGTTAAAAGTTGCCATAATATGTGTACAATTTTCTGCGTCGATAGATTTAAAGGTCTTCTCGAGAAAAATTCTTGAAAAATCGATCTTTTTGGACCTCCTGACTGTACGTAACCCCTTAAGTGAGAAAAGTTGTCGTGAGTGGTTTCAAAAGTTTGAGAACGGTGAGTTCGACGTCGAAGGCAAAGAACGTAGCGGAAGGCCGAAAGTGCACGAAGACGCGGAATTGGAAGCATTATTGGAGGGAGATTCGTGCCAAACGCAAGAAGAACTTGCACTTACATTAGAAGTGACTCAACAAGCAATTTCAATTCAAATAAAACATAAAGTACCGTTCTTTCACAATAGAAGCTCAATTTTTTTCTGCAACTTGGAAAAGTAATATATTTCATGATTTTTGCAAATCCTCTTTGAAAAAAAGTACAGCGTATCTTCGCGACGAGTTGTTCTTGCCAAAAAAAAAATTGGGTTTGCTTGGAAAACTTGAAATTCTATTTTGTGTACACCTTTCCATTTTGAGATTGTTGAATCGCGAGTACGAAGCACTCGGGCAACATTTTCTTTCGTGTATCTCGTCATCGGGCAATAAATAATTAAAATTGCATTGTGGAGCGGGTAAATTTAGTTGCATTCAACGGACTATACCAGTGTGAACGCTGAAAATTTGGGTGATTTTCGGGAATTATTTGGAAGAAAAGTACTCAATTAAATGTTTCGGAAAATTAAGAATATATTTGGCTATATTTCACCCGTATTACATAATTTTCTCATTGAAAAATATTGAGATCCAAGCGACTTATGCGCTGCCTTCGGAGGCGCAAAAAAAAAAAGTTCCTCCACTGCTGACGCGATTCTGGCCGATTGAGTAGCCGAAACCGAAAAAAGAAAAAATGTCGTTAAACTGGAAGGTATGTCCTGTACAATGACGTTGGATTTTCGAAAAATATCAAAATCAAAGTCATTGAGAATTCCCAACGATTTAAAATCATTAAAAATTTAAAATCATAAAAAAATTGAAATCATTAAAAATTTAAGCCATTAAAAATTTGAAATCATTAAAAAAATAAAATCATTGAAAATTGAATATCATTAAAAATATTGAATTGTTGAAAATTCAAAATCATTAAAAATTCAGAACATCATTATGACGATTCGACGTCATTCAAAAAACACACAGCCACCTTATAATTGCCACCCTGTATATAAATATATTCATGTCTCAATAGATGTTTTGATTGTACGCTTTCGATGTTACTACGTCATACAGACGAGTGTCTATGACGTCCGTGCACCCCCGCAATACCAGCGACAAGTTTTCTTTTTCATCGCCGCACTCGAAGACGCAAAAGTCGGGTATAATTGTTTTTTCAATTTTTATTTCGGGCGTCTGCACACGATCCGAAGTTCACGGGCGTCATGCACATGTATAAATACCATTTTTTTGAAAACCCGATCGCGTTGCCCGGCCCGTGAAATCTTTCGGTACGAACTCGCGACGGCTGCTCGTGGAAAAGGAAGAAGAATTGGTGAACAAATTACGACGGAGCAGCTGTTTCGGCTGGCGCATCAAACAGTGACCGGAAGGTTTTTTACTTGCCTTAAGGGGGAGATACTTTAAGGCGAGGAAAAGATCGCTGATTTTTTAAAAAGAAAACATTTCTTCACCATTTTGGAGACTTAGGGTATCTTCTATTACTACTTTTGATTATTACATGGTACTTTATTTAATCCCCTTTAAAAAATGGCTGAGGTATGGCACGGTCTTCTAAACGGGACGTGGCGATATTGTCAGATGGCGTAACACGTAGCGTCGGGGGGATTAATAAAAAAAAAACCAACGAAGATTTTTCTTTCATTAACACTCGTACGCAGAATATGAACCAAGAAAAAGTGAGAAATGTTGAAAATCGAAAAAATGGTACGTTTTGAAAAGAATATATTGAATTTTCCGATAGAAATAGTGCCATTTTGCACCAAAAAATACCTTTTTTAAATTTTGAGGTCATGTTTTAAACAATAAGGCTAGAAATATTCATATCAAATTTCGTTAGAATCGATCGATTAGATTTAGCTATACGCCACGCCAACTTTGAAAATGCAGTTTAGAAGACTGTACTCTACCTCCGCCATTTTTAACAATTTACAAAAAAAAGACGTACATGTACCAACCAAAAGTAGTCATAAAATATACCCCAAATCTCAAGAATAGTGAAGAATAATCTTCGAAAAAAATTATGAAAATCAGCAAATTTTCTCTTTGCCTAAAAGTATCTCCCCCTTAATGGATTTTTTGAAAACATTTAATGCAATAAAAACATTATTTGCGTGTAAAACCACCGCCTCTCTTGCTTGTCGCGCATTAATTACCGTTTTGTCCATTTTTTGGTATTTCAAGGTCATCCCAAGGTCATGGCATTGTAAATCATTGATCTCGTTTTTTGTGCTCTCATTGAAGGGCAATAAAAAAAAGGTTTCTCGTTAAAAGGTCGAGGTGACCTTGAAATCACGTTGATACCTCCATTCGAAAAAAATCTAAGGCTACCAAAATGTAGACATTGACGAACCATTCAAATTTTGTCTTGGATTTGTACGTCTAAAATAAATATTTATAGGCGTTTTTGAGTGACTAACTTATTTTGAATCACCCTGTATACACACGTTGTTGGCTTTGCATCGCCATATTATATTTCTTCTATTGCAATACGTTCGCCGGTCTTCTACTTGAAGAAATTAACGTCACGAAGAGGTGTACAGAAAAGTGTTAACTGTGACGAAATAAGTAAATAGTTTTATGACATTTGAAATCCGTTGCAGATGGCTTAATTTTTCTGGTCGTCACACTAGTCTAACCCCTTAAGGCAAGCAAAACACGAATGTAGTAAAAATAAAGTTGCAACCTCCACGCTTTGGGAGTTACAACTTTCCTTGCTCCTCATCCTTCGGGGAGTAAAAAAATCGTCGAATTTTTCTTCGGCCTTCTCTTCTCCACGAATGCAGGACCTCAATGTGGAGATAAAGGTTGCAGTCTCTCGACGTTGGTACTTAGATTTTTTTTTCGAATTTTTTCACCTTTTCGAATTTTTTCTTCTTCGGCGATAAATAAAAATTTTACCTCCGTCCTTCCCCTTTTTTAGCGAACTGGTTCGTTGTAGCATGTAATGAACTGCAAAAGAGATTTACGCTTGCAGCGATGCGAATTTCAACAAGATGATTTTAGGGTTAGGACAGTCGTTGAAATGAGCTTTAGAGAAGTATGGGGACGGTTTGTGAAGTCCAGTGTCTTCAAAGTCACGGATATATGTATAGGTAGGATATGGAAAAGGAAGAAACGGCAACCGGAGAGAGAGAGAGAGCGAGAGATAGAAAGAGAGAAAGAGAAATCGATATGAGCTCCTCCTTAGTCGAGAAAATCTCATCCAGCAGGGGGTGGAATGTTGATCCCCTTCGTAACACCTTCTAAATTGAAACTTATGAGTTTTGTAGGGGCCTTGGTCTGTCCGAACGTCTTCAACGTCCCTGAATATATTGACGTAAAGGGTGTCCCGTTTAAAAGTAGTTTCAATTTCATTGCCCTGACTACGGGAGGGTGCTCGTGACAGCTCCGAAGTGTCACCAACTGCCGCAATTTTCACGCCAGGTACAACTTTCTTTCTATCGGTGTTCACATTTTCGATCACACCACAATTTTACAAAGAGAAGACCGGATACCCGCGAAATACTGAAGGCGACCTTCATTTGACCTTGACGTTTCGTCCGGCTGAGTTGACAGTATGACCGTGCCACTGGGTCCTCGAAACCCTACGAGTTTCGTTGGACGATTTTTCCGATTGGACCTACCGTTCTCGAGATATTTCGCTATTTGGCTCAAACTGAAACGCCCTGTACATGCGTATAAGCTTGGATCCCTGCTGGTGTGGAAAAGGCGCATATCGTTCGATTTCACGGGTCGAAGGGAGCCGAAAGAGTGTCTTCTGCCAATTTTATGTGTATGAATTTGACTGAGAAGCAAAAGGGCGTAATTTTGGGGTTGGAGCTTCAAGATCGTGGGTTTCGTGGCCCTCTGGTGGCAATCGAAGAAGACGCGGTAAGTGATTCTCCTTGGCGAACGAGGAACAAAAAAGACGATAATACCTCGACGGTCTTTTATCTTCTTTGCTCTCCCTCCATCTGTTACTCTCGTTGGTGGCCTCCTCTTGGCTCCTGGAGGTGCGAACGAGGGCGTGGGCTTTTCACCATCTATTCTTCTTCCAACCGTTAAGGAGAGCCTCGCCTCGTTGCCTTGGTTACTGATACGTCTTATTAGCAGGATTCTCCTCGCTTTCCTTTCTAAGACCGTCGCCTTTCCGACCGCCTCTCTCATTTCGCCAACGCCACCTCGTGACCCTCGAAGGGAGAACGGAACTACGTTCTTCCGCCTCCTTTGTCCCCTTGTTTTCCGGTCACCCGAGATTCCTTAAAGCCCGTGCCAGATCCGGATTAGTGAGGCCTGATTTCGCTTGTCATGGGGAACGTTTCGGCGCTTTATCGACTCGAGAAATTAACCCCCTTTCAGCTCGGTTATTCGGACACTCGGTCGGATTCGGTAGGTCTACTTTAACCGCCATTTTTACTTGTTTTTCAATATTGGCTTAATATCCTCTTTTTTTCAGGTATCCGAGGAAATGTCACGCGTTGTGTTCAAAAGTAATATTAATGTTATCTGGAAAATCAATCTAGTAGGTCGAACCACTGCAGCGCCATATCCTGCAACGCACGTGGTTGGAGAAAAAAAACAATGCCGATTTTTTTTAAATCACCCTGTACAGTGTACAGGGTTAGCTTTCGGAGTCGGCCCACAAGGCTCGCTTTGCCCGAGTACTTTTGTTCCCCCACATTCTGACATTCCCATTATTGCTCGGGATAAAAACAAATATCGATTTGTTTGCATCACCCTGTACACTATACGTCAGCGCCATTTTTGGAGTTTGCCCGCACGGCTCGTTTCGTCCGAGGACTTTTGACTGACCATGCACTGGCATTGCCACTATTGCCCGGACGCAAAAAAGTACCGATTTTTTTTGCATCACCCTGTACAGTCTACATTAGGGAGATTAAAAAAAATCGACTATTTTTTTTTCATTCAAATTCTTCTTTTCGTTAGTCCCGGTAAGGTGAAATAAGACGTTTGTTAAAATACGAGCCCTTGGTATTAATATTTAGAGGTTCCTCATCGCGTTTATCTATTTTTTATGCTAATTACCTGGAGAAAACTTTACTCGCTACTTTTCAATTTTATAACTCACCAAAAGTAAACCTACGATAATGCCAATCGTATTAAACGTTTTATATACGTATTAAAAGTGGCCTTTTTTATAGAGTGTTCAATTCAAGTTGTTAGTTTACCACTTTTGGAGAGTAATAAAATTCAAAAGCAGCAAGCAAAGTTTTCTCCGTGGTTGTAGCATGGGAAATAGAACATCGCGATGAGCAGTCTCGAAATATTAATACTAAGAGGGGAGATACCTTTAGGCGAGGAAAAAATTTGCCCATATTCATGATTTTTTTTTAAGGAAACATTTCTTCACAATTTTTGCGATTTGGGGTACGTTTTATTACCACTTTGAGCTGTTGCATGGTATTTTTCAAAATTGATCTTTAAAACTGCGTTTTCAAAGCTGGCGTGACGTGTAGCTAAAATACTAATCCATCGATTCTGATGAAATTTGGTATACATTTTCCTAACCTTATTGTCATAAAGCATGACCCTAAATGTTTATTAACACTGAAAAAAAATGTAATTAAAAATGAAGGCGTTTCAGTTGGAAAATTCAATCTTTTTGCTTCAAAGCCTACCATTCCATCGATTTTCAATATTTCTCACTTTTTCTTGGTTCATATTCTGCGTACGAGTGTCAATGAAAGAAAAACCTTCGTTGGTTTTTGTCGGATTAGTCTCGCCGACGTTACGTGTCACGGCGCCTGACGACATCCGCCGCTGCTCGAAAACAGTACCAAACCTCCGCCGCGTTTCTTTTTTTCAAAAAAATCATGAAAATCAGCAATTTTTCGCCTAAAGGTTCATACCCCTTAAGGGCTCGTATTCCAACACGCGTCTTATTCTATCTTACCGCAACTACAGAATCGAAGAATTGGAAAAAAATGTCGATTTTTTTGCATCAACCTGTACATTGTACATGGAGAGAATTTTTAATTAATTTTTACTGTGAAATCACAGTAACTCGGTGACAAATGTGCAATTCTTCAGGTTATCAGGAAATATATTATAAATTTTCATGGAAATGAATCAAAATTTACTTTTGCGTAACAGAAATTTAAAATATTTTCCAGAATTTTTACTGAAATTAATAGTAAAATTTCATGAAACGTAAAGATTACGACAATAAGTTAATAAAGTGATAATATAAATGAAATTTTTCAGTGGAACATTGAGAAATTTGCGTGTTTTCCATAAAAATTTAAAAAAGGAAGCCGAAATTTTCCGTGCGTCCACCGGAATTTTACGTTCTTTATAGTAAAATCAGTTAGGGCTAGGTCGCCTGACCGTACGCGTGAGCTCTGTGTGCGAGCGTGCGTATACGTGAACGCAAGCTGTGAGAGTGCGCTTGTGTATGACGCAGTATGACGAGCACGAACGACGCCGACCCGCGTTGCTTAGCAACAGCGGTACCGCGCATGCGCATTATAGTACGAAGCATGGGCCAAGAAAGCCTCGTGGTCTCGTGCAGTCTAACGTGTTCTACGCAGTTCTACGCAAGAAAACAAAGAAACGTGAAAAGAAACTTCGATAAAGGACGTCTACAATGGTACGGAAAGATGATATGCTAAAATAAGTAGCAATCAAGAACACAAATGTTCAGAAATACAGTATATAGAGTATTTATTTAATCATAGGGAATTAATTTTTCGCTAGGGATTTTAGAATTTTCAAGTTTGTCCAGGTTATTTTTACTGTAGAAACTTGGAATTTTTGAGGCAGCCCATTGTTAAAATTCTACATGAGAATGTGTCAGAATTTTTACTGAAAGAAATGTAAAAAATTATGCTACTTGCTTAAATTTTTACACGAATGAAAGCAAAATATTAAAAGCTAGTGTCAATTTTTGACTATGTGCACATTTGTCACCGGTTTCAAATTTTTAATGTAATTTTTACGGAGATTCCACCGTAAAAAATACTTAAAAATTCTCTCCGTGTACCGTCAATAAACGAGAGGGGTGACTTTAGCGCGCGGCGTCGCGCCGCCCTATATATCGTTTACCATAAAGGTTTGCACGTGTGTGGCTATGAACACGGGCGATCGTCGTTCGGTATGTGGATGGCTCACTTTGCGTCGAACGCGTGATACGCGATGAGGCTTTGTATCTTCAATTAAGGCGGTTTCGGGGGGTCGAGGAGAAGGCCTAGGTTATTATATCAAGCGAAGAGTGGGACGGAGAGTCCTGCAGTGCGATTAGGGTTCCTCTGGGCAAAAATACTTCAGAGAGGGAGAGGGGGGGGGGGGGTGAGAGGAGAGGGGAGAGAGAGAGGCCCTTTACAGGGCGCAGCCTCGAAGCCGCATCGATCTTTATTAGGTGGTGAAGCTTTATATCGACTTTGCCCCCCCCCCCCTCCGACCCCAACCCTGACTCGAACAGTGCACACGCTGATTTAACGAGTTTATTCGGAACCAACACCCTTCTTCCCCGGAGAGAAAAAAAGAGCCTCGAGGGCCGCGTGCACAGCTCCCGCAACAACACCCCTCGTGCACACACAATGCAGCTTGCCTCACCTCCTCCTGCGTGCATATCACTTCGCGATGAGCTGGCGCATGTTTTCCGTCCAAGGCTGCCATCCCCGAGCCCTCCGTCTTCTTTTTGACCCTTCGTCCTGTTAAATGTAATTTAAGGATGTCGAGTCCCTATGAAACATGTTAATGTTAATTGTTCAATAAATAGCTTCTTAATCGTCATGAAATTTTTACACGACCTCCTGAATACTTCATGTAAAAACATACCAAATTTTCAGAATTCTATCATCATTACTTCAACCTCCTTAAGGGTTGAAATAAAAAATGATAAGAAAATTCGGAAAATTTGGTATGTTTTTGTATGAAGTATTTAAGAGGTCGTGTTAAAATTTCACGACGATTAGGAAGCTCGTTATTAAAAAATTAACATTTTGTTAAGGACAATTTTTAAAAGAAATAAAAAAAATTTATCAATAAACTTCGTTTTGTTTCCGTTGCTTTCAGTATATTGTAGATATTATAAAATTGAGAGGTCAAAAAAAAACTTATTGCAAAGTTACATCAGTTTCCATAAAACAACATTTAATTTGTGAATGTTAATTGTTCAATAACGAGCTTCCTAATTGTCGTGAAATTTTTACACGACCTCTGAAATACTTCATACAAAAACATACCAAATTTTCAGAATTTTATCGTCATTTGCGATTTGGGACTCAACATCCTTAACTTTTACGAAATACCGATTCGCTCCTTCTGGATTTTATTTTTCGGTTTTTCTTTGGACTCGTCTTTGTTTTGATGTAGGGAAAAGTAAAAGTTTGAGTGACAGGTGAGAGGAAGACATTTTTGGACCTTTTTCTCTTTAATGGTGTAAATGATGTATAGACATCGTACAAATGATATACGAAAGGAATTATGGGCGAGTGGGATTTTTCGCTACATTTTGCAGTAAAAAATACTTCTTTTTTACTTTTGGAACTATTCAGGGTTTAGACAATAAGGTTAGAAAGATTCATACCAAATTTCATCAGAATCGGTTGAGTAGTTTTTTTAGCTACACGTCAAGACAGTTTTGAAAAAGCAGTTTAGAAGAACGTGTCACACCTTTGCCATTTTCAGAGATAAATAATATTTTTTAATACCGTGTAACAGCCAAAACTAGGAATAAAAAATATGCGAATATAGGATCCGAATAGGAATAAAAAATATCCCAAAAAAAATAATGAAAATCAGCAAATTTTTCTTCCCCTAAAGGCATCTTCCCTCGTAATGGTCCTTAGGACTTCGTTTAGAATGTACTAATATTCTAAATATAACGGCTAAAAAAATGTTTAAAACTCAACATTTTCTTCCGATTTTTTGGTTTTAGGTCGATACGAAGAAAAAAGAAAGAAAAACACAAAATCAAATTTAAAAAATCGAATGGATGAATACATATCCTAATGACCTGTAGAATCCTTAAAAAACATTGAGGTCAATATATTTTGCAGGATTTTTTGTACCCCGAATGAAAACAGAACACAAAAGACCACGAAATTATATCCCAAAGAAAGCGTAGAATACAGGGTGGCTCAAAAAGTGATGTCCGAAAATGAAATCTAAATGTCTCGTATCAACGCTTATCCGAATCAGTCCCATGTGTTTTCTACTATCTTTTTTGCTTTTCGAAAAAAAAGGGATTTTTCAAAATTTTTTCGAATTTCCCTCTAGCATAGTTTTTATTTATTTTTCTCTTGTGAAAAGATGTTTTTCTCTTGAGTACGTACTTTATACGCTTATTATGCAATAATAAAAGTTTTTTAATTTATTGAAAACTCTTAGAAGTTTTTGGAAGCTTACAAGTTTTTGAAAACTTTTCATTAAAACGTAAAGCATTTACATGAGTGTTCGTTTGGTGAGTTGGTTATTTGTCTATTGCTTAACAGTGCATTTCATGACGGTACCTAAAGTTAAACAGAAATCGAGAGGAAAGGACGTTTTTTTTTAAGGTGTTACCCCCACTTGTAGCGCAAAAAAAGGCCTTTTTCATGAATTTTTTTAAAGAAAACTACAAGACTTTTTTAATCGATCAATATACCATCTTAAAGAACACATCTTGAAGAACTTTCAGTAATTTTTTTTATTGAAAAATATTACATTGTTTAGTGGCCGTCAATGAAATAATGTTTTTATATACACGGTTTGCGGTGACCAACATTGCGGCGAAGTGGATCATCTGAAAAAAAAATGCGGATGGATTTAGTCAAATATAAGCATAAACTAGTCTTTAATCGAAGGATTTTAAAAAATATTCATTTTTCACCAAATGGCGGACAGTCAAAGTTAATGGTTCGATTTTAACGAAAAAAAACGGCCGTTTTTTGGCTATAAAACGGCCATTTTTTTTCGAAAAAAAAATCGAACGATTAAAGACTACATTTTTATGTATTAAATAAGCCTGCAAAATTTCAAGAAGATCGGTTCATTAGTGTTCGAGTAATCTTGGTCACCGACTTCAGAAATGCCATTTTGAGAAAAACGCGTTTAAAGTTTCAATTGAAGTTCTTCAATTCACGGATTCTTCTCTTTCAACGCTCATATCTCAGTCAATTTTGTTCGGATCGACTTGAAATTTTCAGGACATATTCTCAGATACTTATACTTCAAAAAAATGCAATAAAAAAAATCGATTTTTTCCAAATCGCAAGTGGGGGTAACCCCTTAATGCGAATGGCGCGTGTCTTACTTGTAAGTCAAACTGTCCACAATTTCGATATCCAAACACCCCCTGGTGGGCAATTTCTTGTGAGTCAACTTGTACTGTCGATATTCAACCGCCAGATGCAAATCAGATCTCGGTCGGAGATCGTCTCGCCTTAAGAGGGACACCCCGTGTATGTACGTATTCGGATATAAAATGTAATATCAACTAACGTATGGTGGGTTAAGTAAGTCGCGGATCCCCCGCTCGTGTGTTCACTGCTTACGGCTACCAAGGGAGGATTACGTTACGACGTCGCGGCGCTTAACCAAAAGGCTCGTTTACACCTCTCCTCGACTTATATATATGGGCCATTCCAGCTCAACTCTGACACCTCGCTCTTGGTATAAAAAAACCGAAATTTTTTTTTTCAAAAAATGTCCTTCCCCTTCTGCGGGCTGTGGAAAATCGAAACGTCCACTCGGGCCGTGCTTAAAATCCTGAACAAAATTAGATACGTTTAAGCCCTGTTTTGAGGATTTTCCCCGAAAGCTCAACTTTTGCTTCCGATACTGACGATTTTTTTTGTGAAATTTTTATTTTGGGAATGATTATTTGACAGGTTGGAGGTCAGAAGGGTACTCTTTCGGTATTGCGGGTCAAAAAAGGGTTGAGAATATGGTTTCAAATGAAATTCAATTCGGATGTGGTCTATTCCATTCCGAATTCTTTAAGGATGTTGAGTCCCTATGAAACATGTTAATGTTTATTGTTCAATAAATAGCTTCTTAATCGTCATGAAATTTTTACACGACCTCCTGAATACTTCATGTAAAAACATGCAAAATTTTCAGAATTTTATCATCATTACTTCAACCTCCCTAAGGGTTGAAATAAAAAATGATAAGAAAATTCTGAAAATTTGCTATGTTTTTGTATGAAGTATTTAAGAGGTCGTGTTAAAATTTCACGACGATTAGGAAGCTCGTTATTAAAAAATTAACATTTTGTTAAGAACAATTTTTAAAAGAAATAAAAAAGAATTTGTCAATAAACTTCGTTTTGTTTCCGTTGCTTTCAGTATATTGTAAATATCACAAAATTGAGAGGTAAAAAAAAACACTTATTGCAAAGTTACATCAGTTTCCATAAGACAGCATTTAATTTGTGAATGTTAATTGTTCAATAACGAGCTTCCTAATTGTCGTGAAATTTTTACACGACCTCTGAAATACTTCAGAGTCTGGGCCGTTCGCTATGCCCGGGTCTCCCCTAATCATGCCCAAAATCGAAATTTCCCAAAAAACAATACAGTAAATATCGAAGCACGAGTGGAGTTTTGATGAGAAATGCACAAAACAGCTTTGAAACATATCTAAATTTTATCAGACTTTAAGGATGTTGAGTCCCAAATCGCAGATGATGATAAAATTCTGAAAATTTGTTATGTTTTTGTATGAAGTATTTCAGAGGTCGTGTAAAAATTTCACGACAATTAGGAATCTCGTTATTGAACAATTAACATTCACAAATTAAATGCTGTCTTATGGAAACTGATGTAACTTTGCAATAAGTTTTTTTTTGACCTCTCAATTTTGTAATATCTACAATACACTGAAAGCAACGGAAACAAAACGAAGTTTATTGATACATTTTTTTAAATTTCTTTCAAAAATTGTTCTTAACAAAATGTTAATTTTTTAATAACGAGCTTCCTAATTGTCGTGAAATTTTAACATGACCTCTTAAATACTTCACACAAAAACATACCAAACTTTCAGAATTTTCTCATCATTTTTTATTTCACCCCTTAAGGAGGTTGAAGTAATGATGATAGAATTCGGAAAATTTTGTATGTTTTTACATGAAGTAGTCAGGAGGTCGTGTAAAAATTTCATGACGATTGAGAAACTATTTATTGAACAATTAACAGTAACATGTTTCATAGGGACTCAACATCCTTAATAAACGGCCCGAGTGGACTCGATTTTTTGCAGCCATAGAATGGAAAAGGATGGGGACGAAAATTTGAAGAAAATTGGGATTGTTTTTGTAACCAGGAGTGACATTCCCCAGTATAGAAATCTATAATCACCGATGGTGTGGGAAAAAGTTGCACGAGTTGAGATGAAATACCCCATATATATATATATATATATATATATATATATATATATATATAGCGCGTAGTGTAGATTGCGTGGCGTTTGGGCTTTTCCTTCATCCACCCTCTCCATATTGGAAGAAGACGTATATATATATATATATATATTTGTATACGATATGGTCACGAGGCCTACCTATGACAAGTATATTAGTATAGGCCGCCGTCGCCACCGCTCGCGCGTTTATATCAATTAGCGATGACGTTACGGGGTTTATGCCGTTGGGAGCGGGGGACTTTTCCTCCTCGTCGTTGCCGAGATTCGGCCTGGCAGCTTTGTTCCATCCCCTTGCCCTTTTGCTCACCCCTTCCTCTTCCCCAAGTTGCGTCAATCGTTTCCAGAGGTAAACTGCATATCGCAGACGCGCCGTACATTTTTTTTCTCTTGTTTCTCAGTGGTGACGAAAAAGTGCGGAAATTGATGACATTTTGCAACAAAGAAATACTTTATTTTTTCAAAATCTTTTTGGACTATGTTTTAGACAATAAGGTTGGAAAGATTTATACGTAATTTTCGTCAAGAGAGTGAACTTTTGCGAACAGGGACGAGGCGGCCATTTATCGGATATTGTGTTCCACACATAGCCTCCATGTTTAGGGGCGCACATAAATTACGTAACGCAATTGGGGGGGTTCGGCCTGGCGTCACGGTCTACGTACGTGGGGGGGGGGGGGGGGGGGGGGGGTCGAGGTTTGCGTTACGTCACGATTTTAGAACTTCCAAACATAGCAAAATCTCTGCATGTTCAAGTTTTTTAAATTTAAAACTCATCTTTCAAAATAGATGAAGTGCAAGCTCTTATTATTTTGAGAAATATAATGAAAATGAAAAATCGTCACATCGCCCGCGACTTGGTACTTTAATGTAAGTATCAATATTCTAGAAAAAAAACATAACTTTATATCAAGAAAAACGGAACGAAAACTTTGATCGCGATTTTCTTGTAACTACTTTTTTCGACCTTGTCTCAGCGAATACTCAAAAACTTATCAACCGATTTTCAATTTTTTAAAAACATTTTTGTGATCGCAGTGAGTAAGTTTGTACGTAGCCGTTTTTTTAAATTTCGATAATTACTATTTTTAAAGGTTGCTAGAGTACAAAAAAAGGGATTGAAGATAGAAAAAAATGTCCAAACTGTGGGTATTTTGTAAAAAAAACCAAAATAAACAATGGCTACGCATAACGATTGCTACATTTGTATAGATATCGATAAATTGTTGACTTTTTATTTACAGATAACCTTTCATAAAGATATCGATGGGACAATGAAGAGAATTTTTTTTCGTCGCTAAATCAGGGTTAATTTTTTTTTAATAATGAAAATTGGCATAAAACTAGATGAATATATACTTCATAAAATGAGTATAAATCTGATACTTTTATAATTAGTTATTTCTTTGAAAAAAACGCAAGTATTGACGATAAAGCACCCGTTACGTAACGGAATAGGGAGGGGGTCGGTTCAGGCCAGGCGTTACGGTGCCGTTACTGTGGCGAGGGAGGGGGTAAACATTGGGAAATTTTGCGTTGCGTAATTTATGTATGCCCCCTTTGTACCTTATATTACAATAAAAATATTCGTACTAGTCAAATAAGTAATACGTTTTATTAATAAATAAATATGTCAGGTCATTTTGAGCCACCGTATATGTAGAAATAGAGATTTATAGATATACAGGTTTACAGATATACATAATTGATATTGTTTATTAATATTATGACGATGATGATTTATGGAGTCATGAATTGATTAATGAGACCGTTATTGTATTGAATTAAGAGGTTAGGCTACTGTGAAAAATGACGGACGCTCGTTCTTCGCTTGAGGCAACTCAAATTGAAGAACAAGGTCCAACATATGGCGCACGAATTGCAGATTGAAGGTAAACTTAGGATTACGACGATAGAACTGTTAGTGAAACTTTGAACGCCTTTTTCTCGAAACTATGTTTTACAAATCGGTGTACACGATTTCTCCATATCTAATGAACGGATTGACTTTCAAATTGGTACACTCATTGAGTGTAATAGTAGTTTACTCTTGATCGACGTTTTTCTTAACATTTTTTTTTATTCGTTATTAAAAATAATAATATCATTTTTCCTCGAAACAATCAAACAAAAAATGCAAACATTTTTTTTAATCACTGAAACACGATAACGAAAAAAAGCTCGGTGAAGTCTTAGCCAATATGATCTATTTTAAGTAAAAAGTCATTTTTTTTGTCTCAGATCAACCGGGTGATCAAAAGCAAGTACACCGTTGAGCCCCTCACCTCAAAAGGTCCTACACGAGATTGTTCATTACTTCTGTATTTATAAACATTTTTTAATGAAATTTGGTACACAACTTTATTAATATACATACAAATAAATGTCCTAACGATTTTCCAATCCTACTTATTCCTTCAAAATATTTTTTTTCAAACGACCCTGATTTTCGGGTGTCATCACAGTAGCCTACCTCCTCAATCCATTATTATAATATCAATACCCATCACAAATCATGTTGTTATTTATAATAATTATCTTAAGAACTGCATATACGGATATTCGAGGCAAATTCTCGTCCATATCCGTTACAATTTTTTTTCTCATTCCCCATCGATAAATTCGAGGAGAAAAATAAAGTTTCTGGTTCCTCGGAAGTTTCTTCGGAGGCCTTTTCATACATTTCTTTTTTCTTCCTCTTTTTTTCACGCGCCTCCCGTCGTCTCGCGGACAAATGTCGACAAAGGGGCATGACCGATGTTCGAGGCTTCTAAATGCTTTTAAACGACACAGTGGAAAAGAGAGAGAGAGAGAGAGAGAGAGAGAGAGAGAGAGAGAGAGAGAGAGAGAGAGAGAGAAAGCGAGAGCGCACGATGACTGTTGACTTCCGTGGGCACGGTAAGGTTATTTTGTTCCTCCGAGGCTTCCGCAGAGATGACACCCCGAGAAGAAGCCGAAAGAGCAAAGGAGACATTGAGAGAGAAAGAAGAGCGGGAGAAAAAAAAAGCGTTACGCTTGGTATTCGGCCTGACGTGTAGTGGTCGAAGCAAAAGCCAAAATACATACGTGCGCACGCGAGACTGCAGTAACTATATAATGGTTACGGTAAAGACCAGGTGCCCTTACCGGGCGATAGACACTCTGATTTATCGTCCTATATTCCTCATGCTGTATAATATATATATATATATATATATATATATATATAGGGAACGGAGTTGGGGCGCGAACTCTCACTCCCCTTTCGTATATATATATATATATATATATATATATATATAATCCTGAAATGATCATTTTCCAGGACAACGAAATTTATTTAAGGATGTTGAGTCCCTATGAAACATGTTAATGTTAATTTTTCAATAAATAGCTTCTTAATCGTCATGAAATTTTTACAGGACCTCCTGAATACTTCATGTAAAAACACACCAAATTTTCAGAATTCTATCATCATTACTTCAACCGCCTTAAGGGTTGAAATAAAAAATGATAAGAAAATTCTGAAAATTTGATATGTTTTTGTATGAAGTTTTTAAGAGGTCGTGTCAAAATTTTACGACGATTAGGAAGCTCGTTATTAAAAAATTAACATTTTGTTAAGAACAATTTTTAAAAGAAATAAAAAAAAACTTATCAATAAACTTCGTTTTGTTTCCGTTGCTTTCAGTATATTGTAGATATTATAAAATTGAGAGGTCAAAAAAAAAACTTAGTGCAAAGTTACATCAGTTTCCATAAAACAACATTTAATTTGTGAATGTTAATTGTTCAATAACGAGCTTCCTAATTGTCGTGAAATTTTTACACGACCTCTGAAATACTTCATACAAAAACATACCAAATTTTCAGAATTTCATCATCATTTGCGATTTGGTACTCAATATCCTTAAAAAATTAACGTAAAAGAACGTTTTACAAACAAGCTTTTAGTTATAAGGTACTGTACTAAAAAATAATGTTCAGATAAATTGAATACTAAAACAGTATAATTACAAAAAAGTCCCTTCTTTGGTCACTCATCCTAGGTGCAAGTATTTAATTGGTATATAAATGTTTTTTAAATACGATTAGATGTAGATGTTTTTAAAATATGAAATATCAGTTTTAAAAGCCTGAGGCTTTTCCGAAATTTTACTTTCGTGTTAGAAAGGAGTATTAAAGTAGTATTAGACCTTTTAGAATTAGTGTTTCCTTTAGTATTAGACCGTATAGTATTAGTATCCAGAATTAGTAAAGTATGAGTATTAGAAATTAGTATAAGGAGCATTAGAAGACCTTTTAGTATTAGAGAGTAGTATCTGATTGCATTTAGCAGAGTAGTTCCTGATTGCATTTAGCAGAGAAGTACGTACGGAATTTCTAATTAGGGGCCAGTCCATTTCGAAAATGTCGAAAATCGATTTTTTTAAACTGTTTTCGAAAGTACATACATTCAGAAATATTGGATTTTGTACGGTGTAGGAATTGCCAATTGAGTTTGGGTAAGAGTTTTTTATAGTATAAACTTCAAACGTGTTTATCTCAAAACTACGTTTTCAAAATCTAGCTCCATCGTATTTCTAAAACTAATAAACCGATTCTCTTGAAATTTGAACCACATATTGTAAACATGATTCGCAACAAGATGACCCTCGATGGTGTAAAAATTTTGATTTCTACTCTTTTTTTTGCGAAAAACTGCGGAAAAAAACTTTTTTCGTTTTTCATGTGCCATTTTTTTTTTTTTTTTTCAATAAAACTTTATATCCGAGGGTCAGTTTGTAGCTGGTGTCATACTGAATCTAATGGACTTTGATTTTTTTGTTTCAAACAAGCCGTTGCCGAGTTGTGATGGAGCTACCTAGCCCAACTATTTTTGAGGCGTTACTTTAAACTATCGTTTTTGTACTTAAAAATGAATAAGAATGAATTTAAAATAAAAAAAAATGTATTTCAAGACTTTATTTATCAAGCCCAACATCTTTTTCATTCGTATCTTTTATAAAATCCTCAAAAAAATCGCGAAGATAGCCTTTTTTCGTGGCTCCAAAGTGGACTGGCCTCTTAATAAAAAACCTTTCATTTTATAAGCAGTTACAGCGAAATTTTTCGCTGAAAATTCATTTCTTCAGTACAAATACCTACAACTTTTGAATAAAACAATATTTTTTAAATTCCGCGCGTACTCCTTTAGGTATTCTAATGTAGATTGACGAGAATTTTTGTTTTTTGTTCGAGGTAGAAAATTGTGGATGCTAAATGTCACGCCGCGGAGCGCCGTGGTAACAAAAGAAAAGATTAGTAGTCGGCCATTTTGGACATCGAAAAAAAAAATATTTATTCGATGTGCAAAATCGAAAAAAAAAATATTTTTTCGTTGTACAAAATCGAAAAAAAAAAAATTTTTTCGATGTACAAAGTCGAAAAAAAAAATATTTTTTCGATGTAAAAAATAGAAATTAATTTTTATGAGTGAATCACTTTTTCGTGCGAAACAAAATTGCCAAATTCGCACATGATTTTACACTCGTTACTGTGGCCTAAGGCCTTAAGGGGGGATTGTCTTTTTTTTCGCAAAATTTACCGCTTTTTGGGAATTTTTTTGTGAAGAAAGTATACAACGGAAAACTTGTGAAACTTGGCATATAGTTTTATTGATCTGTTTACTACATACAAAAAAATGTTTAAACAATTTCATCAAAAAATCCGCCTCCCACCCCCCTCGACGCGCGATGGTCCTTTTTTGATGGTGTGCACGATTACAGCCTTCACGTTCATCCTGCAACAAAAACCCAAAAAGCATTTTACTTTAGACACATATAGCTATCGTTCGATGAAGGGAAAAAAAAAATTGACGATTTGGTGACGTTTTGAACTTGAAGTATCGATTTTTCGAAAAAAATTGATCGATTTTTTGTTATAAATAAAAAACTATTAAACGTATTGCTTTTTTGCTTCATCAAACGATAGCTATATGTGTCTAAAGTAAAATGCTTTTTGGGTTTTTGTTGCAGGATGAAAGTGAAGGCTGTAATCGTGCACACCATCAAAAAAGGACCATCGCGCGTCGAGGGGGGTGGGAGGCGGATTTTTTGATGAAATTGTTTAAAAATTTTTTTGTATGTAGTAAACAGATCAATAAAACTATATGCCAAGTTTCACAAGTTTTCCGTTGTATACTTTCTTCACAAAAAAATTCCCAAAAAGCGGTAAATTTTGCGAAAAAAAAGACAATCCCCCCTTAAAGTGAGAAGATCCCCTAATATCTTTTACTCATTTTTCTTTGAACATTGATCTCGCTTATTTTCTTTCAACTTCTCTCTTTCTACTGGATCCTGTACAAGCCTTTCGTTTTATTCTATTCTATACGCATATCTTGTATGCATACTTTTTTTTGGCTTTTCTAAATCGACATTTGTTGGGGCACGAGTTCTTCGATGTCTCTCGATACGTAGCAGGAGGGATGACGGGGGTCCAAGGAGGCGTCCGTGGGCCGCCCGAGGGCCACCAAATGACCTCCACATTTATAAGAAAAAGCCTTAGCTATAACATTAGCCGATCTGCCCACTTTCAGTTGGTTATACATGATGAAGAAAAAAGAAAACCGAAGACACAACTCTCGTTCGCCAACGGCCCACTTTGGCGAAATGAAAAAAATCCGTGAAACGGGAAAAAGAGACAGGGGTGGCTGCTCTTCGTTGCGTGGCCCGAGCTTTTGGCTCTCGTTCCGCGGTGTTTGTGTGTGGGTGTTTAACGGAGCGTGATATTGTCACTGATTGACATAACTGGCGCGTTTGTCAGACGGAAAGGCGAATATTCTCGTTGCGATAAAAAAAAAATAGATGCTGAAGTACCCTTGCGAATATTACGATGTAGTGTTTGCCATTCTTAGGGATGTGTCCAATGGAGGGTCGTCGAGGTCATTATTAAAAAACGCGTTTTTTTTAACATTTGATAAAACACGGTTTGTGTATAATTGAAAAAAAAAACGTTTTTTAAAATTTGATACAACATGATTTGTTTATAGTTGGAAAAAAAACAGTTTTTTATAAATAATTTTAAACATAAATACGGCAGAAAAATGTAAAATTTAGTCAGGGCATGACCAGAGCTAATGCGACTGTTCGAAACCCTGGAAAAAAAAGGAACGTGCGGAAAAAAATCGCAGTTTTTCAATAGTAGTAATAATTTCACAATTACTAATAAGTAATGGAGAATTGTGCTACTAGTAATATTGTGCATTTTTTAAATTACAGTATCACTGTAAATATTGTAAACTTATGATATTAGGTATATTGTAGATGTTTTAAAATAATTAAATTAGTAATATTGTGATCATAAATCACAATATTACTAATTGTTACTAAAATAAATAAAATAGTAATATTGTGAATATTGTCAAATAATATAGTAATATTATTTCGAACTTAAGTAATATTAAAAGGAACGTGCAGAAAAAAATCGTACTCTTGCAATAGTAGTAATAATATTACAATTACTAATAAGTAATGGAAAATGGTGATATTAGTAATATTGTGAAGATTTTTGAATTATAGTATCACTGTAGTAACATTGTAAATATTGTAAAATTATGATATTAGTTATGGTGTCAGATGTTTTAAAATCATAATGTTATTAATATAAAAACAAGATAATTAAATTAGTAATATTGTGAATATTGTCAAATAATATAGCAATATTATTTGGAACTTAAGTAATATTAAAAGGAACGTGCAGAAAAAACCGCAGTTTTGCAATATTATAGTAATGGTTTTACAATTTCTAACAAATAATGCAAAATTGTGATATTACTAATATTGTGAATATTTTTTAATTACAGTATCACTGTAGTAACATTGTAAATGTTGCAAAATGATAATACCAGTTATATTGTAGATATAGAAAAATTATAATGTTAGTAATATAATAGAAAATAATTAAATTAGTAATTTTGTGGTAATAAATCACAATACTATTAATTGTTTACTAATCACAATATTACCCACAGGATTACTAGCTGTTATTAAAATAATTAAAATAGTAATCTTTTGATAATAAACAATAATAAAATTAGTAATATTGTGAATATTTTTAAATTATATTATCACTGTAGTAACGTTGTAAATATTGGAAAATTATAATATTAGTTTTATCGTAGATATTTAAAAATTATAATGTTAGTAATATATTATAAAATAATTAAATTAGTAATATTGTGATAATAAATCACAATATGAACCACAATGTCACAAATTGTTTTTAAAATAATTGAAATAACGATATCGTAAATATTATCAAATAATATAGTAATATTGTAAAATGATAATATTAGTAACATCATAGATATTTGAAAATTGTCATATCAGTAATAATGCATATATCGTAAATATCATGCATTCACAAAATAAGTAATATTGTGAATAATCAAAATTCATAATATTCGTAATATAGTAAATATTGAAAAATTATAATATTCATTATATTGTGCACATCGTACAATTTCGATGCGAATAATATTGCAAATATTGTAATTTATAATATCAGCAATATCGCAAATATTACAAAATTATCATATGAGAAGCATTCATATTCTATGAAATTGTAATATTCGTACTAATTGTACAACCGCAATTAACAATATTAGTAATATTAGCTTCGCATTGGCCGAGTGGTCACCCATCCGACTGTCGGCCCCGGCGACATGAAGAGATTCGGAGACACTTAATAAAAACGAATTTACGGACGGTTGCTGAATTTCGTAATATTATCATATACCAGTAAATATGTGTCAAATCAGTGAATGGTAGTGAATACACTAATGGATCTTACAATTTATTAGCGAAAATAAATTCGATCAGGACATTAGTGCGTTCACGGGCCACGACGCTCGCCGGTACGAGACGTCGAAAATTCGTTCCGAGGAATTTTCCGTCCGATGAATTGTGCAATGCGGCGATCTGTTGTGAAATCGAACCAAATACCGGGCGAGCGCGCATAAAGGAGCTCATTGAGAATGGTGGCCACGCGATTATGCAGTGGTGTGTACTATTATGATATATATATATATATATATATATATATATATAGAAAAAAATCGATTTTTTTTCTCAACGGAATATTGAAGCATGTTAACAAAAAGAAAGTTTTGCAAAACTTGAGGGGTCTAAACAATTTTTTAGTTAGTGCTCAAACGTCATGTTTTTTTTTTCATGATTATCGGAGTATTCATTTTTTTAAATCTCGATCCAAAAAATGTTAGTGCGTCATCCAATGTAAGTCTTGATTAAATTTTATCTGTAACAATACACAATTTTTCTTTAAATACATTTTTTTACCATAAACAATTTGTATTTGCAGATTACGAATCAATATACGTAATTCGGTTGTGAAAATTATACCAACCACTTGATGAACAGGAACACGGTGTTTACATTACTGAACGTCTAGCTAGTATGCGTGGGTTTTTGGAGTAATATGTTGTTTTGGAGTGAGAAAACAAATGAAGAGAAAAAATTGACGAAAAATCGAAAAAAAAATTAAGTCGTTTGAGCAGTGACCTAAAAAAAGGTTTAGACCTCTTAAATTTTGTATGAATTACTTTCTCATAACGTAGTAACATATTCCGTTAAGTAGAGCGAATTTTTTTTTTTTTTAACATATATATATATGAATTTTTTTTTTTGAACACATATATATATATACACACGTAGTAGGAGTAGGCATAGAAATCTTCGACTCCGAGAAGACTGAGAAAAAAAATAAAAATCAAATCAAATTCTTCACGGCTCTGCACAAGCTTGGGCCCAAAAAACAGGTCTTCAATCATTTTTTTTCCAACGAGAGTATTGGGATTGCGAGGTCGAGATTTTACACAGATTTAGTACATAGTCTTGCCAAGTTTGAGTTTTTTTCTCATTCACAAATATTAATAAGCAATAAATCGATTACTGTCAGAAAGTTCCGTCGTTGCTGCTTGGCTAATGGGTGTAGGCGTTGCTGGCAACTAGTCTCGTCTTAAAATGAAAAACTAACAAACGTACTTTTCCAAATAAAACTCTGAATAGATGGATGAATAAATAAAAGATGGAAGAAAAACAATAAAATTAATAAATAACAAATAAAACTATAAACTACTAGATAATGAATGAAAATAAAAAATGTTTTCGTAGAAAAAATTGAAAAATGTGTGTAAATAATAAAACATTCGTATGACCGGGTACTTGTTCAAAATATTGAAAATTGCCAAAATGGCACGCTGCAGAAAGTTCGTTTTTCAACAAGAAAAAGAAGCTTTGATTAATTTGTTATAAACGAATGGATAAACATGTGAAAAAAACCGTTCGGCCATACGAAGAAAAATGTTATAAACAATGGTCCGTTGGAATTTAAAGTCAATCGAACGAATAGATTTTGAGATACGACGTAAAACGCAGTGTTCTTCAAATCTCAAAAAGGGTGAAACCCAGGCGGGCGGTTCGCTGTGACGCAGTGGGCGATTTCACAAAAATCGTCATAACTCGCTCAATTTTTTGAATTTTTACACAGCCTTTGTTGCAAATTCAAGTTAATATCCCAAGCTACAAAATTGTTCGATAAAAAAAAATCGTATTTTGGACATTTGAAGCCTATGCAGACTCCTCAATCGCGTGTCTGACGAACGCTATTGGAAAGCTTGTATCACGTGCTCTCCGGCTTTCCCCCTCTCCGACGTTTGAGCTCGGTAGCAACGCATCCATTGTCGCCGATTGTCATGAACGAGGCTCGTACGACACTTTTAGTCCAGAAGTCTTATAAAAAAAGAGGGCGGGATTCTACCTCCGGACATCCTATGTACGCATATATATATATATATATATATATATATATATATATATATATATATATATATATAGGTGTGTACATACACAAGGCAAATCGTTCAAGTCGGACAATACATCAATTTTCCAGTTTTAAAGCCCATTTGGCTCGGTTAAAATCTGTATAAAAGCCGTTTTTCGGGAGAGTAAAATACAATATACGTCGGAAGACTCTGAACGGGACACCCTGACACACCGCATCAGCCTCCATCCAGCCGAGCTAAACGTTTCACAATGTCGAACGCCAGGCCACGTTACACAATGGGGGAAACATCCGGTCAATCGTCGAGTTTTCTCTCCCCCTTTCTTATATACAGCACCAAACATTCATCAACTCTCTCTCTCTCTCTCTCTCTCTCTCTCTGCAAACATATGTGGATATATATGTATATATACATATATATACATATACATATGTATATATATGTATATATGTGTATATAATATATATATATATATATATATATATACTGTGAATAAACGTAATTTCACATAAAAATAAAGTTCATGTCACTTTTTGATCTTAAATGACCTTGAACGACTTTGACCCCTAAATGTTTTTTATGCAGTTTTCGATGCTCTACAAGATAGTTGAAAAAAACATGTACCGTCCCATTTAAAAAAGTGGAGGTGACCTTCACTGTGCGACAGCGCCTCCACTGAGATAAAAAAAAATGGTTGCGTTTGATGACCCTTTTCGTACGGTACAACTTTTGTTCCAAACATTTTTTTGCGACGTCGATAATTACAGAGATATTCAAGGTGGCAACAGTTGGTGCCTCACCCTGTATATACACCCTTAAATTGCCGAAAATAGTCCGTACGAATGACCGTCGTATCAGTCTCGATTGCGCTAATGAGTAATCACCTGAGCACGCAAGAGGCACAGATAAATATAAGCATCACGGGCGATCAGACCAACGAGAATGTCACGCATTCGCAAAGGGAGACGAGAAATTCGATAACGATACGTCATGTGCGAACAAATACGTATGCCTGGGTGTACGAGTATTTTTATTGAGCGTTATTTAGCGATGATTCAGGCTGCCTTAGCTGTTGACAGGATAAATTTAACGATACTCTAAAAGCATGTTTATATATATATAGCCGGTGAGGCAACAACTATCGGGATGTTGAATAAGTTCTCGCTGTTTTTTTTTTCGTAAAAGTCAATGCTTTATTTGGAAAAAAATCTCTTCTAACGCTTTCAAACGTTTCGAAACTGTTGTGTGATCGAGTCTCCTGACGATTCTACAAGTACAGCTAGTGTCTGACATGAGTCTTCCTGAAGTACACAGCGTGGTCGCCGTAAGGAAGAGCCGAAAATGTGGCATTTTTAATTTCGGGATAAAATTGGCCTAAAGATGGCTACATTTTGCAATAAAAGAAAAGTTCTTTTCAATTGTCAACAGCATTTGGCGTCATGTTCCAGACAATACGGTTAGAAAGACTCATACCAAATTTCATCATAATCGATCGATTAGTTTTTTTAGCTATACGTCACGCTGCACCGATGCCTATACATGCACCGATGGAATTGATTCTGACAATTTTGAATAGAAATTGCCTTTTTTAATACTCACGCAGAAAATGTATATTCTGCTACGGCGAAATGATACCGCAATGTTTTCATTTTAACCTATAACGTTTCTACTTAATGTTTACCTTAATCAGCCTACTTTGATGAGAATATAAAAAATGAGCCAATGAAACGTAAAAATGATTAGTCAATTAAATTTTTTTGAAACGTCACGTATTCATAATTAATTTCTCTGGTGTAGTTATACCTACATATAATATTTATTTAGTGATTGATTTAAATAGGTGTATACATATAGACACTGGAGTTTATTTACTTCTTTTCACGTATGCACTACAAAAGGCATGAGCTGAAACATCCTCAGCGATCTTTTATTTGAAAGACAAATATATACTCACTTCCGTATTATCAAATATTACCCAACGTAATATTTGACCTCAGCCAATATGGACAAATCAAGACAATATACCTATTATATATATATACATATATTTCATTTCAGTTTCAGACACTGTTCAAGACTAAAACGAAGAATTATCCATTTTCCCAAAATATTATCTGTAACTAAACATTAGCCTGAGAAGATAAAAGGTAGCGAATTTTTTTCTACCGATCTCGTTATTTTTTCCTCTAAGAATAGACGTATAAGTGTACAGGTACGTGTGGAAATATACATGTCGAAACGTGGCTGTGAGAAGTAGAAAAAGAGGTGCAGTTCACCTACGTGCATATATATATATATATATATATATATATATATATATATATATATATATATGCATGTATGTATTATCATTACGGGTGACGTCAGAGGGCCAAGGGAGGATCCTATTAGAAGCGACTTCCGGTAACACGAGTCAGCACTTAGGCACGCGCGTATAATGCTTACGTGGCTGGTGTCTCGGCATTCTATCATACTTTTTTCACACTATATACACATATAACCATCTGTAAGTATACTTACACACATACGTACAGATATATACTTATTTATATATAAGTTATTATATATATTATATATATATATATATATATATATATATATATATATATATATATATATATATATATATATATATGTCATTTGTGCGTCTCAAGATCAAATTGGCAATGCCACCCATACGATGACAAATAGGTATCTCAAAATAATTGCTCTCGAATGCATCTGAGCACTTGTTTGGGTTTGTTCTTTTTTTTTTTAATTATGCGACGACTTCTAGAGGGACGTTTCGCGAAAAATCCCTCGTACGACAAGTAGGCATCAAGGTAAGTAAAGACAAATATTTTGGGAACGAGTGAAAAAATCAAATTTGAAGAAAAAGATTCAACTTGACACACATATAGGTATACGCCGTTGGTACTCGAGAAAAATCAAAAGAAAAACAAATTGTTCAATTGACTTTATTCATTAATCAGTTAAATATATTAGTTGAACTAATTTAACTTGATTCCATTAAATGTTACATTAAATAGCATATATGAATTTTAAATTATTGAAATTTAATATATGTATTGAATTGAATTTCGGGGCACCCAAAAATTCTGATTTTACCCCCGACGTTTTACCCAACTATCCACATCAAGGTCTCAGAAGTAGTGGCCTTCAGCTGACTGGTTGATGCGCCAGTCGATTTGTTCGCCTCACCTCTCGCCCTTCTGTGGCCGCAAAAAATCGAAAAGACACCCGGGGCAGTTTTGAAAATTCTGAAAAAATTTTAATAAGTTTCGAATCTGTTATCCGCATTTTTTGTAAATCAAAACTTGACTTCTTCTTGTGATATTTACTATTATTTTCGTCTGAAATTTCGATTTCAGGGACGATTTTTCGATAGTTTCAAAGTAAAAAAAAAACGTTTACTTGCAGGTAAAAAAGTATGTAAAATATGAATTCAGATGAAATTCAATTCGAGTGGGATGTATTCCACTCTGAATTCTTCTTTGATCAGCCCAAATCCTATTTTTGCTATGTTATTTACCCTGTGTTATTTGGTTTTCTCCCCTCTCTCCCGCTATTTTTCGTTGTGCATACACGAAGATAGATTAAATTTAGTTCGCAATATAGATAAAAACAAGTTGAAACATAAAAAAAAAAAAAATTTAAATGTAAATCCAAAATGTTAAATATAAATCGAATTCATCTCGAACCACCTTAATATAATAAATATATATATTTTTAAAATGTGTTAAAAATAACTTTCATTGTCTTTTTGGTGCCTTCCACTATTTATTACAATTCCGAATAGTTTCTCCCTACGTCACGCGAAAGCTTGAGCCCGGAACAAGAGGCCGTGTTAAGGTGAGGGGGGGGGGGGGGGGTACGTTTAGGCGTGGAAAAAAATGGCTGATGTTCACGCTTTTTTTTAATAAGGTAAGATTTATTCATCATTTTGGGACTTGGGGCATGTTTTGTTACTACTTTTGGCTGTTACGTGGTATTTTCCAAAAATTAATCATTCAAAGTGGCAGTCCAAACTGCATTTTCAAAACTAGCGTGGCCCACAGCTAAAAAACTAATCGACCGATTCTGCTGAAATTTGGTATAAATCTGTCTAACCTTATTGTCTAAAGTATGAACCTAATTGGTTTTGAAAATAAAAAAGAGTATTTTTTATTGTACAATGTAGCCATTTTTTTCGAAAAATTCAATTTTCTTTGTCTCGTAGCGTACCAATTCATCGATTTTCTACATTTATCACTTTTCCTTGGTTCATATTCTCCGTATGAGTGTTGATGAAAGAAAAATGTGCTTTCTTTTTACTTGAATCAGTTTTTTAGCTGTTTTTCTCCGTAATATCTGTTAATTCTGATAAAACTGTAAAATGGCAGCTGTTTTCTCGTAGACGTTGGACACTTTGTTGAAAAACGTGCGTTTTTAAATAGTAAAGGGAAAAAAAATATTAATCGTGAGGCAAGAAAAATTAACCGCGTTGGGAGAGGTTGCCCTTCGGGGCTCCCACGTCAGATGCTTCGGTCGAGGTTGGATCGCGCTATTCTCGAACGTTTAAAAGTCGTTTGCTATTTTTTTTTGGTTTCGTCGTTTTTGAAACCTATCTCTTCGGTACGGCCGGAGTCTCTCTCTCTCTCTCTCTCTCTCTCTCTCTCTCTCTCTCTCTCTTGCACGTATATATATCCTTGTGTATCTTCATCCGCACGTGCAATTTATGCTTTTTTATCTTTCTTAATTACTTACATTACTCTATACCTCTGATATTTTATATTTGATTTTATTTTATATTTTATTTTATATTTTATTTTATATTTTATTTTATATTTTATTTTATATTTTATTTTATATTTTATTTTATATTTTACTTACATACTTTTCCCTCGCACATATTGTTCACTACATAGATTAGTATCACTCTACCGCATATTTCCTTTTATTATATATACAATTTTAATTTTAATTTTCGTTTATTTCTTGTTACTACTACCATTATTATCATGACTATATGCACCATTGTTAATATTATTATTGTTATTATTATGATTATTGGTTTAAATTTTATAACCGTTTACTTTATGTTTTTTCTTACATTTAATTGAACGATTTTCAACGAACTGTACTTACCATGTATCATATTGCATCAAGGTTCCAAACCAAGGCATAAATATATATATCAATCAATCTCTCCCCCCCCCCGCCTCTCTAGTACTCTTGGTCTCTAACTCAAAATCGACTCGCAGCCCCCCCCCCCTCATTATTTTTGCTTCTTCCTCCTCACGCCCCCGCGTTGCTTCTCTTTGGTCGTTAGTTCTTTTCATCCTCGCGGGCACACAAATAGTTCTAAAGATAGTGCAGAGCGGCAATAAACGATCGAGAGCGAGAGAACTGGGTCGAATTGCAAATACGATTTCTCACCAGTCCATCTCGTGTACCTTACCTCCTGCTGGTCGCGTATAGCCTTGCTGCTCCGGCGAAGTTATTATACAATTATACGTATATACATATACATAAAAGTGGCGTCCAAAAGAAAAATCTTGATGCCTCGTATGAATGCCCATTCGAATTACTTCTATCTTTTTCCTCTTATCGTCTTCACTTTATCATTTTTAATCCTTTTTAGCTTTTGAGATAAGGATTTATTTAGGGTTTTTTTTAAATCAAACTTCCATGTAGTATAGGTTTTTATTTTTTTCTCTCTCTTTCGTGTGTGTAATTTCCTTCTAGATATTTTTCGAAGCAATTTGGAGTCGTGTAGAATAGTATAAGTATTTTTATTATTATCTGAATTCTAGTGACTGATCCTCTCGAACCTATTTTGTTGAGTCCCAAATCGCAAATGATGATAGAATTCTGAAAATTTGGTATGTTTTTGTATGAAGTATTTCAGAGGTCGTGTAAAAATTTCACGACATTTGGGAAGCTCGTTATTGAACAATTAACATTCACAAATTAAATGTTGTTTTATGGAAATTGATGTAACTTTTCAATAAGTTTTTTTTTGACCTCTCAATTTTATAATATCTACAATATACTGAAAGCAACGGAAACAAAATGAAGTTTATTGATACATTTTTTTTAAATTTTTTTTTTAAATTGTTCTTAACAAAATGTTAATTTTTTAATAACGAGCTCCCTAATCGTCGTGAAATTTTAACACGACCTCTTAAATACTTCATACAAAAACATACCAAATTTTCAGAATTACTTATCATTTTTTATTTCAACCCTTAAGGAGGTTGAAGTAATGATGATAGAATTCTGAAAATTTGATGTGCTTTTACATGAAGTATTCAGGAGGTCGTGTAAAAATTTCATGACGATTAAGAAGGTATTTATTGAACAATTAACATTAACATGTTTCATAGGGACTCAACATCCTTAAGGGGTTACGTGGATTTGAGAATATCGAAAAATCCATCTTGTTTAGAGTTTTATAGCTTAATAGTACAATATAGCTAGAATATTCTCCCAAACTTTTAAGGCCTTAGGCCACAGTAAAGGGTGCAAAATCATGTGCGAATTTAACAATTTTTTTTCGTATGAAAAAGTCATTCACTCATAAAGTTAGTGAATCTATTTAGATCTATTTAGTATGAATATCAAGCTGAATATCATCTATTTAGTAATGATCTATTTAGTAATGAATATCATCTATTTAGTATGAATATCAAGCTGTTAGGAATTTTTTTTTTTCGATGTTCAAAATGGCCGGCTACCAATATTTTCTTTTGTTATGTTTTTTTAGGCGCTCCACGGCGTGACGTTTAGCATCCACCATTTTTGACCTAGAAGAAAAAACAAAAATTCTTGTCAATCTACATTAGAGTACCTAGAGAAGTACGTACGGAATTGAAAAAATATTGTTTTATTTAAAAGTTGACGGTTTTTGAACTTAGGAAATGAATTTTCAGTGAAAAATTTCGCTATAACTGCTTATAAACTGCTCATAAAATGAAAAGTTTTCGATTAATCAGAAATTCCGTACGTACTTTTCTTCAAAATGCCATTAGGAACGTAACTTTAAAATTTGAAGCAAATCGAGTGAAAATTGTTGAAGTTATTCGTCACGCCAATTGGAAAAAAGCTGTTTCGAGAAGTTTCGAGTACTCGGCCATTTTGTACATCGGAAAAAAAAATATTTTCTAACAGCTTGATATCCATACTAAATAGATGTGTAATTGATTTTATGAATGAATCATTCTTGCATACGAAAAAAAATTGTTAAATTCGCGCATGATGTTATACCCGTTACTGTGGCCTAAGGCCTTAAGTCAATCGGAGTAAAACGATAGAAGGGGGAGCCTTTGGGAATTTTCCCCTGTTGCGAAAGACCGACTGGGAGCGACGCAGGTACTTATATCGCATTTTTCTCAAAACACTTTTTTTAAAGTCTGTGGACACGTTTCCTCAAAAACGAATGCACCGATCTTATTGAAATTTTTCACACTTCTTCAAAATAGTATTGACTAGTGATCGAACGAAGGTTTTTTTCGTTTACAACTAATTTTACAAGGCTATACAAGGTAGGGTAAATTGTGCCAAAAATTGAACTATTTTGCATAAAACTCTGCCAAAAATTCAAATTAAAATTTTTTGAAAAATCCTTCGTTCAATCACGAGTTATACTTATCTACTAACAGAAAAAATTTGGTTTTTTAATTTCCGATAAAGTTATCATGATTTATCCTGACCACCACGAGGACACTTTTTTTAAGGGGTCTTCGGAAACCAGGTCCCACCGGCCGAATTTCCCAAATTTTTGGACGAAATTTTTGTTAAATATTGAAATGTTGCTCTTTTTCGTGCTTCACATTTTGAATAAAATAATGTATATATCATATATTTTTGCAAATAGAGAAAATATGCTTTTTTGGCTTCGAAATCCACGTAACTCCTTAAGTCTGATAAAAATTTTACGTATCTACAATAACATACACAGGATAGAAATTTAGAAAATAAAATGCTCTTTTCCTTGCAAAACTAAAAAATATCGTAGAATATAGATGGACTCGATTCGGTTACGTGTTATTACGAAGGCACCTCGATTTTCCTTCTGAACCTCACTTTCATGTATATTTATATACATATAACTGCATATACGTATATTGTATAATAATAATCACTCTTCGGGCGACCCTTCATATCAATTTATATCAATTAATTAATTCATTCATTAATCCATATCAATTGATAGTTATATGAATATTCAATAAAATAAAATGCTTGGTATATATAACATCGATACCAATTAATATACTGCGTTTGCATTTATTCGTACTTATTTTCTGAGTTTGCGGTTTTTACGGATTACCCGTTTCCAACTGAACACTTTCCTATCACTCCCCACCGGCGCTTCGCAAATCTAACCTAACTTCCGTCGCGTCCACAGCCGTCTTTAGGCGACGAAAAAATTTCTGATTTTCATGATTTTTTGAATGGAAATCGATAAAATGGTACGATTTGAAAAAAAATCAAATTTTCCGCAAAAATTGGCTGCATATTGCAATACAAAAATACTTTTTTTTGATATCTCAAAAACCATTAAGTGTCACGCTTTAGACAATGAGGTTAGAAATATTTATACCTTATTTCATCAGAATCGGTCGGTTACCCGTGAAATAATTCAACCAGGGCTTTGACTAGGGCCCGATTATTTTTCCCATACTCTGCAAGGGTCCTAACATGGCACCCGACCAGGTCCCTTGGAGGTCGGTCACACTTTGTCGACGAGCGTCTAGAGGGGCTTACGAATCAGGGCCCGACTGGTTGCCTCAACAGAACCCGATCGAAACCATGAAGCAACCCTACTACTGCCCTATAATTATCAGCTTTATTAGTGGATACATATGAAGCGAGGTATTTTGCAACAATGAAAATTATTTTCTTCGAATAAAGGATTATTTATTATTCACCTCGAAATTAGAAAATAAAAAAACAAGTTCAGTTTTACAGAGAATACTGTTCGTTACAAATGAATATAAATTTATTGAAGTAGCTTACAATTAGATTCAATAAAATAACTTAACGATGTAAAGCTTCAACGAGATCAATAGGTTTTTTTATTTTTGGATCTTCTTTGCTCGCAACATTACGCATGTTTATTCCTCATATATATTTACATACATACATATGTATTGTTCAACAGTTTAAAACTAGAGATGAAATAAGATTAATCTTTTTTTTAAGTCTTTTTAAGGCGGGATTCTACTTTGAAACCATGAAAAAAACGCAATTTTCGTGAATTTTTTCTGAGAATACGATTAAAGATATCGATATGGGGTTTAAACTGTTCAATAAATACACTCTTTAAGTACACAAAAAAATTTTTTTAATGTATTTTATTCATTTTTTGTACACGTAAAATATGTTTAAAGCCAACGCCTCGAAAAGCAGGTACCGTTGCCGTGGTCGTGAAATCTTCCCGACGGATGGTCTGAAACAAAAAAATCAAATAGTTTCATGTTCAGTATGTCTTCAGGAACCGACCTAACTAGAATATTTTACATACGTGGAAAATTAACAAAATGGCGGCTAAAATACGAAAAAAAATGCGTTTTTTTGGGTCTTTTTTTGCAATAAAAAATAGTTCTAATCAAAATTTTAAGTTGATTGTAGTTAGGTCGGTTGGTACACACATATAGAATATGTGTTCCAAATTTCATAAGGATCGGTTCGGTACTTTTTGAGTTATCACGACCACGGTCCTTGAAAATGTCGTTTCGAGAAAAACGCGTTTAAAGTTTTGGTGAGTGATAAATCGTAGAAAAAATTATCTTACCCTCAATCAGCGATGCCTGGGCCATATAATATGCCTTCGACGTGTTCCAGGTGGGTCTTTTCATCCAATTTAGCCTTTTCAAAGTTTCAAAGTAGAATCCCGCCTTAAGTAAGTCTAAAAACTAGAAATTCTTAAAAATAACTTTGCAAATATATTGTATGCCATGTAACAATTACTGTCCTGATGAATCCCGTCTGGGTCCTTTATCATTTTTCTCGCTACGATCTTTTTTGAATAAATTACCCAACCCTGTTATTTTCCTGTCGGGGCCTAGTCCGATTGTTCTGTGGAAAGCCCAAGTAGGGAATCCATATTCAAACGCTCATGGGCCCCGACTTTTTTCGGTCCCCGTTCGGGAGTTCGGTCAAATTCATTTCGGACATCGCCAACAAGGACGTCGCCAACTAATGGGGTCGGGGGGGGGGGGGGCAAGATGGCGAAGGGAGGGTGGGGGAAATACGAATTTTAGACATTTTAGACCCTCATATACATGCTTTCAAATATCTAGGGGGGCACCTCCCCCCCCCCCGCACCCCTTTGGTGACGCCCTTGTCCTGCGATAAGGAAAACGAACAAGTACGGCGCAGGAATTGTGGCGAGGCCATCTGTGGCACAGAAGTGGGTAATGATCGCTATAGTCATATTGATAAACAACAGCGCAAGTGTTCAAGTATTTTTAGTCATTCGAGCCTACAAAATAGCTCGTTTTTGCCGTGTAGTTTTTGAATACGTGGCATTACTCGTCATCAATCGATTAAGGGGGAGATATATCTTTAGGTGAGGAAAAAATATGCTGAGTTTTATGAGTTTTTTTTAAAGCCAAGATTCCTTTACTTTTTTTGAGAGCTAGGGTATGTTTTAGGTATTGCTACTTTTGGCTGTTACGTGCTATTTTTAAAATTCAATACGTGCTATTTTTTAAATTTATGTATTTTCAAGACTGGAGTAACGTATAAGCTGAAAGACGTATAGCTGAGAATCTAATCGACATAAACACCAAATATCATCAGAATCGGTAGCTTTGAAAAGAAAAGATTGAATTTTCCGAAAAAGTGGCTACGTTTCGCAATAAAACAATACGTTTAGCGCCATGTTTTATAAAATAAGCCTAGAAAGACTTGATCCTGAAATGACAAGGTCGAAAAGACCCTAAAATAATAAATACATCTTTCTATCCTTATTGTCTAAAACATGACGCTGATTGTTCTTGAAAATAAAAAACAATCGTATTATCTTATTGCAAAATGTAGCCATTTTTTTTCCGGAAAACTCAATCTTTTTGTTTCGAAGCGATTCCATCGATTTTACAACATTTCTCACTTTTTCTTGGTTCATACTCTGCGGATGAGTGTTAAGGGGGGATTGTCTTTTTTTTCGCAAAATTTACCGCTTTTTGGGAATTTTTTTGTGAAGAAAGTATACAACGGAAAACTTGTGAAACTTGGCATATAGTTTTATTGATCTGTTTACTACATACAAAAAATTTTTTAAACAATTTCATCAAAAAATCCGCCTCCCACCTCCCTCGACGCGCGATGGTCCTTTTTTGATGGTGTGCACGATTACAGCCTTCACGTTCATCCTGCAACATAAACCCACAAAGCATTTTACTTTAGACACATATAGCTATCGTTTGATGAAGCAAAAAAGCAATACGTTTAATAGTTTTTTATTTATAACAAAAAATCGATCAATTTTTTTCGAAAAATCGATACGTCAAGTTCAAAACGTCACCAAATCGTCAATTTTTTTTTTTCCCCTTCATCGAACGATAGCTATATGTGTCTAAAGTAAAATGCTTTTTGGGTTTTTGTTGCAGGATGAACGTGAAGGCTGTAATCGTGCACACCATCAAAAAAGGACCATCGCGCGTCGAGGGGGGTGGGAGGCGGATTTTTTGATGAAATTGTTTAAAAATTTTTTTGTGTGTAGTAAACAGATCAATAAAACTATATGCCAAGTTTCACAAGTTTTCCGTTGTACACTTTCTTCACAAAAAAATTCCCAAAAAGCGGTAAATTTTGCGAAAAAAAAGACAATCCCCCCTTAATGAAAGAAAAATCTTCGTTCGTTTTTTCGTCAGATCAATCCCGCCGATGCTAGGTGTCACGCGGTCCGACAACGGCCGTCGCAACGCGTTTAGAATACCGTGGCATACCTCCGCCATACTTGAAGATTAATGAAAATAAAAATCACCATGTAACAGTCCAAAGTAGTAATAAAAAATAGTAGTTCTAAAAAATGGTGAAAAAATCTTTTCTTCGAAAGAAAAATCATGAAAATCGGCAGTTTTTTCCTAGCTTGAAGGTATCCCCTCCCTTAAACTTTAGAGCGCGATAATTCGCTAGTAAAAGATACAAAAAAAAAACTAAAAACACTTGTGTACATGTTACATGCGGTTTAACGAATTCAGTGCTAGGTACCATATAAAAGTAGATGGCTCGTCACGTCGACGAGTATAGTTCACGATCCGTACAAGTGAACACCAAAAAGATTTTCTCTACTTCCACGAAGGTAATATGTACGCAGGATCTAACATTCGGAATTTTAATATTCGCATTTCACAATAATCTTAATTTCCAACGTACAGCCTTGCGCGTTTTTACGCGTCACCCATCCCAACGTAGGTTAGATTCTATTGGCTTTTGTGGGAACAGAAAAAATCGCACACTGCCATTCTTTTTTAATGTCATTTTTCAATGGTCAAACATTTATCAAACATTTCGATGAAATTCTCATTTTTTTCTCGATATTCAAAAATACCCGAGTTTTGAATACTGAAAAAAATTGAGATTTTCATTGAAACGTTTGATAAATGTTTGACCATTGATAAATTGCATTTCAAAAAAATGGCAGTGTGCGATTTTTTTTGTTTATTGTTTCTGGCAGATACTTTCAAGTTTGAAGCAACACTATAGGCGCATGTTCACACGTCATTTTTCTTTTTCTTTCGAAAGCAATTATGCACGTGTTTTGTATATTTTCAGAATGAATTTTGGAATTACGAGGAGCATTGCACTCGCGCTGCTTATCGTAGCCGCCAGAGCTGTCGAGGAGAAGAAAAAGGTCAGTGCCGAGATCGTTGCATAAAAATTGAATCGGTCAAAAAATATTGCGTTTGCAATAATTTGAATTTAAGAGAATATTTTATTGAAGAATAAGTACTTATGAGTAAATAATATCTCAAAAAGTCCTCCAAATAAGCTAAAATGGGAAATCGGGGTTTATTATTTTTCATGTCTTTTTTTTAAATTTTTTTCGCGCACCAGAATCAAATAACTTGTAATAATTTTTGGTGTTTTATTACAATTTGCACATGGTGAGATATCAGCTGGTAACACTTCGAACAGCCGAAACGGTTTATGAATCTGAAAAAGAGAAAAGTATCTCTCGAACAATCTTTTGATGTTCGTAATTGATGTTTCATGCAGCTCGTAGGTTCGGTGATATTGCTCGACAGCTATGACTCTCATCGTCTCGGGGTGATCAATTTTTGGCAGCCAGACGTTTCCCGTAAAGAGATTGTTATGTTTTGCAACATGACGGGTACTCGAGACGGAACATATATTGCTGTAGTACACAAGTGTTTTTCCGCCCCCCGTTGGGAACCATGTGACTACAAGGCTTTGGCTGCAGATGATTATGTGAGCATTAATTGTTATTTGTTACTATCGATTACGTTCACCCCCCAAAATCCCAAAAGAATTATTTTTTTACACGCTACCTTTCAAACTTTAGGTATATCCTTCCGATAATATTACTGCGAGTAACCTCCCAAAATTTCATCCAAATCGGTCGATAACTTTTTGAGCTACAACACGAGCAGTTTTTTAAAAAGTAGGTTCGAGATAATCGCGTAGTTTCAACATGTGAAAACTATTAATTGTAGTGACTTACCCCGCGATCTAGACTATATGCGATAATTCCGCAAATATTCAATATTTCGAGTTTTCCTTTGGTCGGTATATTCCTTGGGTATCACACTTTCGAAATATGTTTAAAAAAATCGATTTTTTGAAAATTCTAAAGGGATTTCTCGCTTTAAGTTTCTGTTTTCGATAGCTTATTCTAAATACACGTGGCGTCTGTTTACAAAAATCTTGGGAAAACACGAACAAACAAATAAAGCCAAATAAACATCAGTTTATTGTGTAACGTGCAAAAACTTTTTTTTACCCACTGTACGTGTTCTTACATCGCATATCAATATTCCGTGTTCGAATCGAATCCGTATGGTGCGATAAGAACAAGGAAAAATATAGTTTTGCAGCACCAAATTCGCTGTGCAGCCGTGTTATCGTTAGTCCAGGTCGTTCACCCTTTATTTTTCCAGTTTAATTCTGAATACACATTTCTATAATAATACCAGATAAATTTTTTTTTTTTTCATTTTTTTCGTTGCCTTAAGGATGTTGAGTCCCTATGAAACACGTTAATGTTAATTGTTCAATAAATAGCTTCTTAATCGTCATGAAATTTTTACACGACCTCCTGAATACTTCATGTAAAAACATACAAAATTTTCAGAATTCTATCATCATTACTTCAACCTCCTTAAGGGTTGAAATAAAAAATGATAAGAAAATTCTGAAAATTTGGTATGTTTTTTTATGAAGTATTTAGGGGTCGTGTTAAAATTTCACGACGATTAGGAAGCTCGTTATTAAAAAATTAACATTTTGTTAAGAACAATTTTTAAAAGAAATAAAAAAAAATGTATCAATAAACTTCGTTTTGTTTCCGTTGCTTTCAGTATATTGTACATATTACAAAATTGAGAGGTCAAAAAAAAAAAACTTATTGCAATGTTATGTCAGTTTCCATAAAACAACATTTAATTTGTGAATGTTAATTGTTCAATAACGAGCTTCCTAATTGTCGTGAAATTTTTACACGACCTCTGAAATACTTCATACAAAAACATACCAAATTTTCAGAATTTTATCGTCATTTGCGATTTGGGACTCAACATTCTTAAATGACGTAAAAGCACCTCAAGGAGATAACGTTTATTAACATTTTTTGACGAGATTCTTTGTTACACACTTGTAAGAGGTGAATTTTGAAACGACTTCGATAGCTCCGAAGTGCTAAATTCGGCTTCTCATTGCGAGCAGGTGCCGCTGTTTGTGCATTCGCTATTTGTAAACGATTTTCTGCTTATTATTGATGGTGTTACGATTTAAAAAATGAGTGATAAAGTGTATATGCACAAAAAGGGAAGTGAAACAAAATTCAAGCAATTTCAATCGCGTTTTTCTCGAAATCTTGTTTTCCAAATTGGCACTTTGTGGACTTCAAGTTTTTTTTTGTTTTTTTATCAGATTTACCATAAATTTCATCTGCAGTTTGTCAGATAGATTGTCCACCGAAGTACACACGGTTTTCGTGGTTAATTAACTTGTGCTGATTAATTAATTTGTGGTTAATTAACAATCACGGCTTTTAAAAACAAAATTACAATCGATTTGTTCGGTGAAAATTCCGTTTTTTTTTTTCGAATTGATGCCAAATTTCCCAAAAATCAATATTATTCAATATCGCTGTTCAGGATCGGTTCAGTAGTCTCGAAGATTTTATCAACAAGCCGTCGGAAAAGGATGTTTTGAGAAAAACGCGTTTCAAGTTTGTTTGGGTTACATAAATACATAACAAATTATTTTTCATGTATTCCGAAAGTGTATTTATTAAGTGTAGCAACTTTTATATCAATATCTATAAAATAAACTTATCAAAAAGATTCATGAAAATAGTCTTTTTTAGTGTCTAAAGTGAGAAGACCCCTTAACATAAGAGTTAAACAAGTTAGTACCTAATTTTGGGAAATTTTCCAAAAATCATACTGACCGTGATAACTCGAAATCCTTAGACTTTGGAGTAAGTTTTTGGAGTTTGGAGTTAACTTAGGCTAGATATATTGCTAACGAGCTGACCTATCACACCCTTAAGGCTTGTCATCGATCTTCCTAATACCCTGTATAATGAACAAGGGCCTAAAAGGACTTTTCAATTGGCAGTTTCTTAAAAAATATTTCTCAACTACAATTTGTAGTTTCGTAAAAAAAAACCAGTCTTCACTTCAGAAAATGCCCCTTTTTTATGCTTCAAACAGATATTACTTAATATTACGTTAATTTCTTCTTATTAGTATTATTATTACGATTATGAATGGGCTGTTATTATTATTACGATTGTAACTTCAGCTGCACATTTCTCTCCCGTGCTTTACATATTACTATTATTATCGTCATTAATACGATAACTACATTTTGGATGGTGTTGAAGTTTGCTTCGTTGGAACGCGACGAAACTTTCATTTTACATTTTATTTTCCATATTTTTATTATTATAGGCGGTCGTTTTTTTATAAATTTATCGTGTAGATCGCTAAACGAATATTTAAAAAAAATCGTTCAAGGACTTTTGTAGGCGAAACGTGCCAAAAGAAATTAAATTCGTTACAGTTCACCGATGCAAACGTCAGCATCGTCATTTTGGACCATATTGAATATTTAATTTATATTATTTTCCGCTTTCATTCGGAAGCTAATCGGGGGCCGCACGGGAGAGCGCCGACCACTGACTCTCTTTCGCAAGACTTTCAACAATTTAACTGATAAAAGCTTCGTGAGCAATGTCGCGGGTCTATCGTTGCAACGGAACGCCACGGGTAACATTGTCTATTCTTTGATCGGTATCTATCGGGATACACCATCCGGCTTGAAACTTTGTTCCAAGCCACGAAACAGACCCACGAGGTATATCGCGTTTGGCAACATGTGAGTATTTTATTTTGCTAATTTTTTTTTTACGTATCTTGTCGGACGGCGTGACGCGTAGCGTCGCCAGGATTGATCTGAAAAAAAACCAACGGAAATTTTTCTTCCATTGACACTCATACGCAGAGTATGAACCGAGAAAAATTGCGAAATGTTGAAAATCGATGAAATCGTACGCTTTGAAAGAAAATGAATTATATTTTCCAAAACAATGGCTACATTTTGCAATAAAAGATTTATTTTTTTTCATTTTCAAGAACATTTACGGTCGTGTTTTGGACAATGAGGTTGGAAAGATTTATACCAAATTTCATCCGAATCGAACCGAATATTTGTGAATAAAATAAATTGAACCTAAAATATGACTATTCTCTTCTTTATGAACTGAAAAGATTCATGAAAAAAAAATTCTCAACAACTTTTTTAGCGAGTTGAAACGATTTTTTTTTCGTGCAAAAAGCACATTTTTTTCGTGCTTGAGAAAAATTTTAAGTTTCACAATTTTTTTGGATTTTCGTAGTTCACCCAGAAGGAAGATATATGAAAATTAAAATTTTCTTTGGTTTTTTTGTTTCAAATGAAAATTACGAGCACCATCTTGCACGCCGATTGGAGGCTACACTTGCAATGTCCTGAACAAATGTTCATAAAAATCGGCTGCGTTTCAATGTTTTTCTCCAAAAAAAATTTGTTTATCATGTTCGAATATGCATTAAAATATTCTCAAAAGTTCGCTAGACTTGCTTATTTTTTTCTGCCCCAAAAAAATACCCCAAGAAATGCTTCTTTTAGGCTTCCTAAAGCAGGATCCTGCCTTAAGAAGACACGTTAAGTTTTTGCTATTTTATGATTATAATAACGATTTGTCTGCACTAAAATATATGGGCACATTTATAGATTTCCCCCCCCCCCCCCCCCTATGATTCCCTATTTTCTCTTTATTTGTGCCTAATCTCAGGAAATACAGGGTGCCCGCTTTACCCTGTACGTCCGCTTTGCCCAGAAGCCGTGTCCGCCTTAGGCTACCCCCCTGGGCAAAGCGAGCATGTCTTAACGCGTTACCCCCACTTGTAGCGCAAAAAAGGCCTTTTTACATGAATTTTTTTAAAGAAAACTACAAAACTTTTTTAATCGATCAATATACCATCTTAAAGAACACATCTTGAAGAACTTTCAGTAATTTTTTTATTGAAAAATATTACATTGTTTAGTGGCAAATGGCCGTCAATGAAATAATGTTTTTATATACACGGTTTGCGGTGACCAACATTGCGGCGAAGTGGATCATCCGAAAAAAAAAATGCGGATGGATTTAGTCAAATATAAGTATAAACTAGTCTTTAATCGAAGGATTTTAAAAAATATTCATTTTTCACAAAATGGCGGACAGTCAAAGTTAATGGTTCGATTTTAACGAAAAAAACGGCCGTTTTTTGGCTATAAAACGGCCATTTTTTTTTCGAAAAAAAAAAATCGAACGATTAAAGACTACATTTTTATGTATTAAATAAGCCTGCAAAATTTCAAGAAGATCGGTTCATTAGTGTTCGAGTAATCTTGGTCACCGACTTCAGAAATGCGATTTTGAGAAAAACGCGTTTAAAGTTTCAATTTCAGTTCTTCAATTAACGGATTCTTCTCTTTCAACGCTCATATCTCAGTCAATTTTGTTCGGATCGACTTGAAATTTTCAGGACATATTCTCAGATACTCATACTTCAAAAAAATGCAATAAAAAAATCGATTTTTTCAAAATCGCAAGTGGGGGTAACCCCTTAAAGTGTTTAAACACTTTCATCATTTGTATTTCGAAGATTTACTGGAAATGTGTGAATGTAATATTAAGCTACGATAAATTTAGCACCCGATAGCAGAAAAAATTGTTTGAATATGACACTTTATAACTGTTTTTGTTTTTTTTTTTTTAATTTCCCTTAGAGTACCCACTTTGGGCCCCCCTTCCCCACGTCTCGCCAGTTTTGAAAATGCAGTTTAGAAGACCGTGCAATACCGCCGCCATTTTTAAAGACCAACAAAAATAAGAAATACCACGTAACAGCCAAAAGTAGTAATAAACCATACCCTAAGTCTCTAAAATAGTAAAGAAATCTTTCCTGAAAAATATCATGACAATTGGGACTTTTTTTCTCGCCTAAAAGTATCTGCCCCCTTGACGTTCCGTGATGCGGTAGTCCAGGGCCATGATGTTCCATTTTGGAACGTTTTGTTTTGCAGACAGCCTCATCTGATAGGATCCATTGAGCCCAGTATACCACACTTAACTCCCTGAGAGGATGAAGAATATTACGCAGACACAGATGAAGAATAAGATGAGCCAAGCTCGACAATCGAACCCATTGGCTTTTTATCGAACCAACGTTCCCCGATCATCACAATAATGCTTTTTAATCGTCCGAGTGGTTGAATTTCTATAGACATCCCTTAAATTCTCAACCTGGTCGCAGCGAATGCGATTTTTGGGGTGTTTAAAAAACTTTTGTCAAACAATAAATACATACATGCATATATATATAAATAACATTATACAAACGAATCCAAACGAATCCAAACAAATCCAAACAAACCCGAACAAATCCAAACAAATCCGAACCAACCCAAACTAACCGAAACAAACCCAATTGCATACCTCATGTATCAATATTCTTTGAAAAATAATAAAAACCAACTCATGTTATTTACATGTACCTGTTATTTTATTATCACCCGAAGAGTCTGATTACATTTTCAATGCCACGAAATAGTTGCAGTTTTTGTGAAATCTGTAGAATTTTCGTAAATTGTCGACTTTTTGGACTTGTGACACGGGACGACCATCATAATGATGAACACGTGTCCAAGCCTTCGGCAATCATTTCACACTTCAAACTAGCTCGCTATCGCCGTGTAATTTTTGAACACGTGGAATTATGATGAATAATACTGTGGAGCTTGGCAACTCGCTATTAGTAGTTAGGGCAAGGAATCGAAAAACACTTGTGTACATATTCCATGGGTTTAATTAATTCCGTGCAAGATCTCTATATGAGTTGATGGCGCGTTGGGTCCACCAGTATAGTCTACGATTCATACAAGTGAACACCAGACACCTTTGCTCAACTTGAATTTAGATAATGTTTTCGAAAGTTCCATCCTTCGGAATGTTCATATTCGCATTTCATAACTATTCCAATTTTTATTTTAACAAATTGTGTTAAAAATTAAAAGTACGTTAAGAAAAATTTGTTCGAGTGCGTATAAGTTGGTTAACAAGATGCCCGAACTTTTGACGTTTTATTTTTTTGGGCCATTATAATTTTCCGATCTGCCACCAACTTGCCATGGCGTTGGGCTCGAAAGACTCCTCCAGTGGACCAGGTGGTTCGGGAAAGTTGACTGTCCCGTAAAAAGTTTGGGAGCGAAAGACAATGGAAAGGAAGCATTTAATTTGCACGATGTTTGACGAATTTTTAAGTTCTCTACGATCCATACGGTTTTACCGAATTACATTTAACGGACAACACCACTGTGACGGCTTAAAAAAATCGATTTTTTGAAAACCATCTACAAAAATCTAAAATACATTCAAGATTAAGATGCCGTTGGACCCAGGTCGAAAAAATAATTATTTTCGGAGATATTGAATATTTTGTGGAGCGGTGCAGCGCGGCAATATTTCTGAATATCGCCATAAGCCGCCTCTTCCTGAGGAAGTATCGGAGGCAATTACGCCAGTCTTCGAAAATTTGAACAGAGACGATTTGCTGCAGCGTTGTTTGGGCGGCTTCGCGCAAAACAACAACGAAAGCTACAACAAATCAGTTTGGGCAATAGCCCCCAAGTGTCAGTCCGGGAGCAAAAAAATCGTCGATATTGCAGCTGACATCGCGGTATTATTATTCAATGATGGCCTGAGAAGCCTCATTAAAGTTTTGGAGACGTTGGGGATAACTATCGGCCCAAATTGTTTCAATGTTTGCGTTGAAACCGACGCAGCGCGGATCGAGCTGGCGGAGCGCTCGCTCACAGACGCTGCAAAAGAGGCAAGAAGAGCCTCTACAAGTTCGAGAAAAGATGCTAGGGACAATGATTTGCTTCTTGAAGGCCAGCTATACGGTGCCGGCATCGCTGATTAGAGGTAAAAAATTTTTTTTCCAATTTATCGCATAAATTAACAAACCTAAAACTTTGAACGCGTTTTTCTCAAAACCACTTTTTTGAGTGCGGCACGCAGCAGAACTCGAGCAATTTTTATCCGATCGACTTCAAATTTGGACTGCATCAATAAAACTAGATTATCTAAAGAAGTACACAGGATTTTTTCGATATCTCAATAATAAAAAAAGTTATAGCCTATTTTCGACGAGAAATTTTGCTCGAAAATCGTCCTTTAATTTCAAAAGCGTGCCTATTTTTTAAAAATCAATATTTTTTCAAATCCCTATGTACTTCTCTTCAAAATATCATATTATTAACGAAAACACTCGGTATTTTTTTTTCCGATCGACTTTGAAGAGAGTTCTGCTGCGTGCCGCGAACCACTGCAGAGGCAACAGTACCTGACGCGGGAGCTTCCCCAGCGTCACCATGGGGCGTGAAAAATGTGAATTTTTTTTTTATGTATCTTCAATAAACAACGAACAAAACAAAAAAATTTTTTTCGAATATCACTTTTTTTCCCGCAAAAAAAAATTCTTGAAAAATGGCAAAAAAACAGGGGGTCACAGTGGTGTTGTCCGTTAATTCATTTACCAGCCATACATTCATTGTGCATTCGAACATTCAGCCAGGTCTCGAGAATTGTGAAGGCCGGTAGGTACACAAAAATTGTTTATGAGGGTACGGAAAAAATGGCACCCGTAAACATTTGTAGATATAATTGAAGAAGTGACTTTTCAATGTCGAAACCTCTTTGACCCTTTGAAGCATAGTGACATACTGGTATGTCACCTACATCCACTCTGTTTTTCTTGGATAAAATTTTTTTTAGCGCATAACGACGAATGTAAATGTATATTTAGGATGTTAGGAGATCAATTGTTACTACGATATCACTATTAAGGGCTTATGTTGCACTTAGTGGATGTTGATCATCACTACAGTACAAAAAAACACGTTTTTTAGACAATAAATGTAATTGTGCCTAATCTAGCAGGTAAACCATACACAAAAAATGAATTCAGTGACGTTTTTTGGGTCGCTGATTACGAATTCGAGCTCAAAATCAAGATATTCAAAATGGCGAATCCAATATGGCGGACCGAAATCGGAGATTTTGCTGGAATTACTAAAACATCGGAGTTGCTCAATATGTTGATTCTGTTATATTGAATTTCTAATAGAATTACGCTTTTAGCATTACCCGGAGCTAACGGCGAGGACGTAGCGAGTTTCTAGCTCCATATTTTTTTCGATTAAAAAAATTTTCTTTTTGCTTTTTTATTTTATATAAAAAGCATTAATTAATAAAGAAAAAAATTATTTAATCAGCAACGGTGACCCGATTTGACGTATCGTGGTAACTGTTTATCGTTTTTGCTAAGACGCGCCGCTTCATGCGTAAGGGCATAAAAAATTCAAAAACTGTCGCATCTCAAAAAGTAAAGGCGTTTCAGGTTCCTCAGAAAATTTCTTACGAATAACAATTTAAAAAAAATGTATTTAATTATTTGTCAAAAAATACGGTGTTCGATCATTGGGACATAGAAAATGCAGTGTCCCAATTATTGAACACTCGAATTCTCCAAGATCGCGTCATTAAACCCATCAAAACATCGAGACAGTTAACGCGTGACAGATCGTGTGAATCGGATTTATTCAAACAAAAACTGTAAGTTCCTGAATAAACTTACCTTTATTCTTTTAATAATAACTCTAAGATCGTCAAATATATTTTTTATTTGTATTTTCGTGCAATAAACATAAAAAGAAAAGTAAAAAGAGAATATAACCTAAATGTAGCCTAAAAATACGAATGTAATGTACAAGATTTTTGGCTCTCCGATATTTCAGGGACAAAATTTCAAGTGGGAAAGAGAATTCTCGAGAGTGTTCAATAACTGGGACATGCCTGTTCAATATTAGGGACATAGGCACTTCCAGTGTTCAATAATTGGGACATTTGCATGCTTCGCATTGTTATTCTTTTTTTCATTTGAAATCATTTAAAAATAATTTAAAGGGTGATTTTTCGAAAGTAAAAATATCAAAGTATCATTTGAACATGAAATCGATGGTTTTTTCTTGATTTTATATTTTTTTCTCACCGAATTCAATCCCCCAGATCCTTAGCTGTTCAATAATTGGGACATTTACCTTACACGCTGTTCGCGTTTGTTACCTATTATTTCCTCCATTGTGACTGTTTCGTTCCTCCACTGTTTCTTATTCTACACTCCTTTCTTCACTTTTTGTCCCTATGCCCCCCTCCTTGCGGCCGCAGCCGACTTCCCCCTCTGTGCGATATTCATCACGACATTTGTGTCATGGGTATAGGGAAACTGCGGAAAGCCTATCCCAATACAGCCGGTAATCAAGTTCGCCCCCCAGTCGTGGAACTAGTCTTATTTCGCCGCGAAATGCCGAAAAAAAAAATTTCACGACGAAACGTACGCGACTGGGATTCGAACCCGGGACCTCCCGGTCCGCAGGTTTAGTGGCAAGCGCGCTAACCACTAGACCATCGCACCGGTCTTACTTGTGGGTGTGTGTGTTTTGTATACGATTTTTATTTCCTCATTCCTACACTGCCAAAAAAATATTTCATTTAAATAGGATCTATTTAATCGAATAGGTTTTTCACTTTCCTCGCAGCCTACTACAGTTCAATTTGTTTCGCATATCCTTTTTTTGTATCAGCTATTCTTTTTAAGCATGAATTATATTCGAATTGAATAAACAAAGATTCGATTCGAATGAATCTTTATTTGCCTACAACATACACTGCAAATTCAAGTGCGTAGAATGTGGATAGATCTACGTGCATAGAATATTTAATAAATCCATAATTAACTACTCAATTTAGAGTTTTACAATTTTAGATCGAATCTGAAAAGGGTAAAATATAATACAATTGGGTCTAATGATAAACAGGATAAGGAAAATAATTATTTGAGAAGTGTATGTGATAAATGTGTATCATATGATGAAAATAAAGTATTAAAATAGCAATCAGATTTTACTTGAGTTGTCACTGGCCGCCGCTTCATAATTCTGGCAATATCCGTGGCTACGATGTACTCAAGTACTCACGGGTTACACCTACTCCGCAATCGGAAAAAAGAGGTGTTTTCGTGATTTTTTTTCTTACAATGGGTGCAAATGGGTTTTTAACTTTCTTATTCACAATAAAGGGTATCATTTCAAGTATCTTTGACGCTCCAAGCATTATACAATATCCTTGTATATTTTTGATATTTTTAAATAAAGAAAATTAAACGTATTTTTGAATGTATACACTTTTAGATAATTAAAACCCCAATCCGAAATTTCAAATAGTTTTCCTTGAAAAAATTCACAAAAATGACCTTTTTTTCCGGCTCCTAGGTGTATATCTGCCCTTAAATCATTTCTTCATGCTTTCTTGATTGAGACTTACATAAAGTCAATCGATTATATATAGTTAATTATTCTGGATTGATTTACGTCACGTTCTTATCGGGGCACGTTTACCATAACATTTTTTTCTCCAGCTTTTATTGTTGTTATTATTGGTATCATCTTGTTATTATTTTATTATATTCTGTATTTTGTATTTTTGTGTATTCGTAAGATAGATAGAATACGTTGAAGCTAATGGAAATAATAATAATATTAACATTCCATGTTGATATTTAAAATGAGATATTGGACGAAGTAATCGGTCGAAGTCAAATTTGGCATGCTCGTAGAATGGGTAAAAATAGGCGACACGTATTTTTTTATGTCAGCAGAACCCGATTTTTAAGCGGTGAAAAGCACCCTCGAAAATAGGGGGGTTTTTCGTTTTTCGTCGATAACGTTATCGTTCTCATCTCCAGGAAAAAAAACATCATTGCAACTTGAAATTTTTTCATATCTCATACCGTTCAAACGTTGTCGACAAAAAACGAAAACACCCCCAATTTTCAAGGGTGCGTTTCAATCTTCAAAAATCGTGTTCCGCAGATATAAAAAAATACCCGTCACCTATTTTTACCCATTCTACGATCATGCCAAATTTCATCGAGATCGGAGAGGTCGACCTCGCAACCTTTCCTCGTCATGACACGGCCTTTTGAACGGGTTGCGACAGATGCTACCAGACGCCGTGACTCGTAGCGTCGGCTGGACTAATCTCAAAAAAAGTAACTTATATTTTTCTCTCATCAACACTCATACGCAGAATATGAACCAAGAAAAAGTGAGGAATGTTGAAAATCAATGAAATGATACGCTTTGAAACAAGAAGATTGAATTTTCCGAAAAAAATTGCTACATTTTGAAATTTAAAAAAAAATTCCAAAACATTTAGGGTCACGTTTCACACAATAGGGTACGAAAGATTTATATCACATTTCATCAGGTCTAATTTATCAGTTTAGAAGACCGGGCTATACCACCGCCATTTTTATAGCTTAACAAGAAAAAAAATAGCGTGCACGCAAAAGTTGTAATAAGCCATGCCCTAGTCTAAAAAAAATGGAGAATGAATCTGTCCTCGAAAAAAAATCACGAATATCAGCCAATTTTTTCGCCTAAAGGTATCTGCCCCCCTTAACTCGTAGTACTGTTGGTACCAACCTCGGGAATACTTGTGTAAGGTAAGCTGATAAATGCTGTATAGTAAGTAAGTAAGTAAGTAAGTAAGTAAGTAAGTAAGTAAGTAAGTAAGTAAGTAAGTAAGTAAGTAAGTAAGTAAGTAAGTAAGTAAGTAAGTAAGTAAGTAAGTAAGTAAGTAAGTAAGTAAGTAAGTAAGTAAGTAAGTAAGTAAGTAAGTAAGTAAGTAAGTAAGTAAGTAAGTAAGTAAGTAAGTAAGTAAGTAAGTAAGTAAGTAAGTAAGTAAGTAAGTAAGTAAGTAAGTAAGTAAGTAAGTAAGTAAGTAAGTAAGTAAGTAAGTAAGTAAGTAAGTAAGTAAGTAAGTAAGTAAGTAAGTAAGTAAGTAAGTAAGTAAGTAAGTAAGTAAGTAAGTAAGTAAGTAAGTAAGTAAGTAAGTAAGTAAGTAAGTAAGTAAGTAAGTAAGTAAGTAAGTAAGTAAGTAAGTAAGTAAGTAAGTAAGTAAGTAAGTAAGTAAGTAAGTAAGTAAGTAAGTAAGTAAGTAAGTAAGTAAGTAAGTAAGTAAGTAAGTAAGTAAGTAAGTAAGTAAGTAAGTAAGTAAGTAAGTAAGTAAGTAAGTAAGTAAGTAAGTAAGTAAGTAAGTAAGTAAGTAAGTAAGTAAGTAAGTAAGTAAGTAAGTAAGTAAGTAAGTAAGTAAGTAAGTAAGTAAGTAAGTAAGTAAGTAAGTAAGTAAAATGCTGACATACTCCGTGGACGAATTTCTGGAAAGTAACGAATAATGGGCGTTCTTTACGCTGCTCAAACTCCGTTCCCACATAATTGTAAGGTACTTTTCCACATAACGCTCTCCGTGTGATGGGGAGGGAAAATTGCAGCGTAGAAAGTGTGGCGGGGCCATTTGTGGTACAGAAGCGGGTAATGATCGCTAAAGTCATAACGACGAACAACAGCATGTGTACGAACGTTTGACACTCATTTTACATTGCCAAATAGCTCGTTTCGATCGTGTAATTTTTTTTATACGTGGCATTACAAGGCACCATCTGATTAAACGATAGATCTGGATATGACGCTATGTATGGATGGGGAAAAGAATTTCGAAAAACACTTGTATACATTTAACACGCGGTTTAATTAATTCTGTGCGAGGGCTCTATAAAAGTAGATAGCTCATTGCGTCGACGAGTACAGTCTACGATTTGTACAAGTGAACACCAATCACCTTTTCTCTCCTTCAAGTCAGGTAACATACTCGAACAATTTATCATTTGGAATTTTCGTATTCGCGTTTTGTAATAACCATCATGTATTTTTTTTCTATACTTATTTCCTGATTCCCAACGTATCGTTTTGCGGATTTTTACGTATTACCCTTTCAACTTGAAACCTTTCCTATCATTTCCTGCCTGTACTTTGCTAATCGAACCCAACTTCCGTTGCGTCCACAGTCGTCTTAAAGGACACTACTGTGACGCGCCGTAAAAAGCCGTGTTTGCCGATTTTTTGTTGTCTACTAGATTATTTATTTGGGATTTGGGAAAAAAGTATGTTATCAAGCATACATTGAACTTGTTTGGTGTGAATTTTTATTTAAAAAAAATTAACAACGTTCTTGAGGCATGATAGAGCATCTGTAAAAAAAAAACAAGTATTTCTTAAAAAATTGCCGCCTTGAAAAGGCCTGTGTGAATAAGCTTTTTTACGAAAATTCATGCTCCCCCAAGATCCAAAACCTTTTACCGATTTTCTCAAAATATAATGTTATCCTACGTGTCTTATCTGTATCTCGAATATTTCAAAATTATATAAATAAAACATTTTTCGTGTCGAACTTCTAAATCCTTTACGATCCAAACAGTTTCGTCGAATTGCATCAAATTTATTCGACACACTCTTCACACGAAATTCCACTGGTGTGAAAATATTTAGCCAGGGTCTCGAAGACTGTAAAGGCCACGGGTACAGAAAAAAGAGCACACATACACACGCATGCCGCCATATTTTTCAAATGTGATTTTTCAATGTTGAAACATTTTTAAACACTTAATTTAGAAAGTCGATTTTTTTACCATTCCAACAATCAAAATTCGGGTGCTTTTGAATATTGGCAGATATTTTTGAATGCGAAACAAGAATCATAGGAGGATACGCGTTAACACGTGATTTTATATCTTCTGAATATCATTATGAATGTTAGTTGTATATTTTCAGAATGAATTCCGGAATCACGAGGCTGACTGCACTCGTGCTGCTTATCGTAGCCGTCGGAGGTGAGGACTGGGTAGGAAAGGTCAGTGCCAAAACCATTGCAAGCATATTGAAAAGATAAAAAATAATATGTCGCTGCTCATAACCAACACTGGTGGACTGGCAGTGATAGGAAAGGGTTCAACTAGGAACGGGTAATACGCAAAATTTCGAAAGGCTACTCGGATGTCAGGAAATAATAATTACAGAAATGATGAGCGGTTGGGCCATAAAGAATGGCCCAATTGGTGAAATGACAATTTCAAGGTCAAGTTTCTTTACAAAACGAACATTGATCCGTTTCATACGTATTTCAGGGTTTTTCTTTTTCATTTCGCCTTCGAATTATTGCGGATTCTCAATGAAACGAAACGCTCTTAATACATGCACGATTTCCTGAATCATCCCCTAAAATGTAAAAGATCGAAAAACGTCAAACCAATGATGTATTCTAGATTTTACTTCGACAAAAAAAATGTAACAGGTCATTCCAGTCTAGACGCTTAAATAAATTAAATGGGTTTTTTCGGGCTTCATACAAAAATTGTTTTAACTATCCATTTTCCTACAGTCTTCTTATTGACGTTTCAAGAATTCACAAAAGCAGTACATTGTGTACGAAGGAGACAAAGTGGAAGTTTTACTCCGAGGGCGATGTTTTCAGTACGAGTCGTAAACGGGCGCGATGTTTTCAGTACGAGTCGTAAGCGACCGCGATGTTTTAAGTACGAGTCGCAAACGAGCGCAATGTTTTCAGTACGACTCGCAAACGAGCGCGCGAGGCGAAGACGAGTACTGAAAACATTGCGCGAGGCGAAAAAGCCCCTGTCTCCACGCGAGTATTTATATAACAAAACCACGATTTCCGAGCTTTTGTATTAATAAGATTGTTACGGGGTTTAGCCGAAAGGGGTGAAATACGAGGGGAGCGCCCTATGCTTATGCACGGAGCCGATTGATTATTACCAACTGTTAGCTTTCAAATTATCGTCATATTAAATGTGCGTTTTCGAACTATGTTTATACATCTATTCGCATAAATAAGCATTTTAGAACATTCGGTAGTAACATCAAGAGTTTTCATTACTTCGTATAATTATTGTCTATAACTTTATTTTGCTCAATTAACGCGAAACGAAGTGGCAACCAATTGGCTGTATCGCACATGTATATTTTAACATACTATCTTGATAATAATTCGTAACAAGGCGTTCACCGTTCATACGCACGAAAAAGCGTGAAAAAAATAATTGCGTTGTATGAGCGTAGTTTTTAAATGCATCATTATATTTGAATGTACCATTTGTAAAGATAATTTCGTGATAAATAAATATATGCTATGTATTCCGATACAAGTTTGTCACGGAGTCACGTGAAAGTGAGGTTATGTTTCTTCGTATAAATAATGCCTCAACGTTCGTAATTCCTCCACCTAACGACTGACACCTGTTCCACAACGGCGTTCAATGACCGTGAGCTTGAGAAATGCCGAAATTTTGAAGGCCTAAAAAGGCTATTTTCATGAATTTTTTTTTATACGTTTAAATTATAGATATTGAAATAAAAGTTGTGATACTTCATAAATACATTTTCGAAAGACATACATTTTTTTTAAATTTATTCAAGTTACTATTGATAGACTAAAATGGTAGTTAAAAAATGTTCTAAAAAAATTATAGGTCTGCGCTGTTGATGAAATCTCGAAGATCGATCATCCGAAACAAAAAATCAAACGGTTTTAGATTCAGTATGTTAACGGCTATAGCGCATATCATACGATTTTTGATATATGCAAAAATAACAAAATGGCAGACATTCTTCGAAAAAACAAAAAAAACGTTTTTTTTTTACTTTTTCTGGCAAAAAATGAGTGAATAACAAAATTTGAAAAAATCCTTGATATGCGCTATGGCTATAGTTGTAAAGATGATGTTAAAATTTCATAAGGATCGGTTCAGTAGTTTCGAAGATTTTATCAACAAGCTGTCAAAAAACGTTGTTTCGAGAAAAACGAGTTTAAAGTTTGTTTGGGTTACATGAATACACGAAAACAATTTTTTAAATATATTTTGAAAGTGTATTCATGAAGTGTAACAACTTTAAAATGATAACTATAATATGAAACTATAAAAAAAAAATTCATCAAAATAGCCTTTTTTAGCATCTAAAGTGAGAAGACCCCTCAAGTGTTGTTCCTTGTAAGTGGTACTATGGCGTGTTATACGTACATTCCATACTTCAAGCATATGCAAAAAAAATCGTTTTTTTCTTCAAATTTCTAGACTGGAGTACTGTCATAAATTAATGAATTTCTACGCAATAGAAAAGTCCCTACAAACGCAACAAACTCAATTCGGGATAATATTTTATTAAAAAAATACCAATAGGTAAATAATGTTTCAAAAAGTCCTCAAGATGAGCTACAAGATTATTAAATCTTGTAGCTGGGATTTAATTTTTTTTATGTCGACCGTGACCCCAGACCCATCTTTTTTATATCAGAACCAAACGAGTTTTAATTAAGGCGAGAGTTACCTCTAGATGAGCAAAAAATTGCTGATATTCATGATTTTTTTTTTCGAAAGAAGAGTTTCCTTCACTGTTTTTGAGTCTTAACGCGTTACCCGCACTTGTAGCGCAAAAAAAGGCCTTTTTCATGAATTTTTTTTAAAGAAAACTACAAAACTTTTTTAATCGATCAATATACCATCTTAAAGAACACATCTTGAAGAACTTTCAGTAATTTTTTTATTGAAAAATATTACATTGTTTAGTGGCAAATGGCGGTCAATGAAATAATGTTTTTATATACACGGTTTGCGCTGACCAACATTGCGGCGAAGTGGATCATCTCAAAAAAAAATGCGGATGGATTTAGTCAAATATAAGTATAAACTCATCTTTAATCGAAGGATTTTAAAAAATACTCATTTTTCACAAAATGGCGGACAGTCAAAGTTAATGGTTCGATATTAACGAAAAAAACGGCCGTTTTTTGGCTATAAAACGGCCATTTTTTTTCGAAAAAAAAAATCAAACGATCAAAGACTACATTTTTATGTATTAAATAAGCCTGCAAAATTTCAAGAAGATCGGTTCATTAGTGTTCGAGTAATCTTGGTCACCGACTTCAGAAATGCCATTTTGAGAAAAACGCGTTTAAAGTTTCAATTTCAGTTCTTCAATTCACGGATTTTTCTCTTTCAACGCTCATATCTCAGTCAATTTTGTTCGGATCGACTTGAAATTTTCAGGACATATTCTCAGATACTTATACTTCAAAAAAATGCAACAAAAAAAATCGATTTTTTCAAAATCGCAAGTGGGGGTAACCCCTTAAAGATCAATATTTTAAAAAATACCATGTAACAGCCAAAAGTACTAATAAAACATACACCAAGTCTCAACAATAATGAATAAATCTCTACTTAAAAAAAAAATCATGAAAATCAGGATATTTTTTTCCTCGCCTAACGGTACACGTTGACATTTTTTTAATTACCATGCGCATTTTTTGAGACATCAGCTAGTAACACTTTGTGGTTTATTTGTGTACGTAAAACTGGAGGAAACAAATCGATGCTCCAACAATATTTTGATCCTTGTAATTGATTTTTTGCGCTGCAGCACGTAGGTTCGGTGAAGTTGACGGGCAAAAACAGTCGCGTCATTGGAGCGATCAATTTGTGGCAGCCAACGGCTTCCCAAAAACAGGTCTATATGTACGCCAACATGTCGAACATACCAGACGGAACGTATATTGCTGTAGTGCACAAGTGTATCTGGGGAGATGACAACGTTGGTCTTTTCGGACCCGCACGTGCATCAAGTGATGTGAGCATTAATTGTTATTTTTTACAATCGATTTCTTGTCGTTTCTCAATATTAACTCGGCAACCACGTTCAACGATTTCCCAACGAATGATATTCTCTCGTCTTTCTCGATCTCGTTCGTAGCATGCCTCGTTTTGTACATACATATTTAATTCCTATAAAAATCTTTGGCCCGGTGTTTGTTCAACTTGTTTGTTTTTTTTGTTTGTTTGTTTTTGTTTGTTTGTTTTTTTGTTTGTTTTGATTGTTCATTTGTTGGTTTTTTTTTCAACCTCGTCCACAAATCTCAAGCTATTTTGCAGAGGTATTTTGCCTCCGCGTCGATTGCATCGGGAATTGAACTTCGGACACGAATTTCTGTACTTTGCTTGGTTTATCGTTCTTGTTATTATTATTATTTTTGTTTTTATCAGTCTAAGTAGCTTTATCTTTTATCAATCTGACATACTTTCTTTTTTTTTTTTTAATATGCTTGTATTATCGATACAATGATTATTAGTGTAACTTGTATACACTTTATTTTGTCAGTTCAGTTCTGAATACACATTTCTAAACTTTGCTTAAGGGGTTAGGCTATGCCGACGACCAGAAAATCAGGGTTTTTTTTCAGTTTGGATAGATGAGGAAGATGACTGAAAAATTGTCTCGACATTTATTCGTATGTACATTAAGTGATAACACCACTCTAGCGGCAGAAAATCAGGCCTAACGTTGACAATTTATTTTGGGAGTATAAAAAAAGGAATAGGATTTCTTTTGAGAGGGTTGATTTAACGCAAATGGCAGTAAAAAAAATTATTGCAATTTTCATACGAAATGGCGGCGACAGAGCCCATCTTGAAAAACGTGTTTTTTTTTCGAAAAAGCTTCACGGGAGGACGTTTTTTTTCGTAAAGTATAAGACCTGGAACAAAAACAAAAAAATATATATATAATCCACATATTATTAGCTATGGGACTATGCAGGGATTTTTAAAATTAAATATTGAAAAAATTGCTCACTTCGTAAGAAATAAATCGATTTTTTGCCGAAAAATAAACAGTAAATTGTTTATAAAAAAAGAGTTTGCATTTAATTAAAAAAACGGCTCCGTACTCCCATAGAGAATGTAATTGTGAAGCTTCTATGAAAATTTCAAATCGATCCATGCAAGGGTGCTCGAGTAATCCGTCCTCCCGGTTTGGAAAAGAAAAATCGAAAATTGAGCCTTAAAAAAAAAAAAATTCGCGATAGGACCAATTGCATACTGTTTTTTTGATCCGAAAGTATCGTCCAAGCAAAAAGAACGATTTTTCCAAAATACTAGCGCGGTGGTGTCCCTTAACGAAGTTATGTGCCAAATTTTATTAAGAATACGAACAATTGAAGCAGTTATAAACAATCTCGTGAATTGCCTTCAAACGGAGGGGCTCATCGGTGTACTCGATTTCGACCACCCGGTCGATATGAAATTAAGGCGTTACCCCCACTTGCAGCGCAAAAAAGGCCTTTTTCATGAATTTTTTTAAAGAAAACTACAAAACTTTTTTAATCGATCACTATACCATCTTAAAGAACACATCTTGAAGAACTTTCAGTAATTTTTTTATTGAAAAATATTACATTGTTTAGTGGCAAATGGCCGTCAATGAAATAATGTTTTTATATACACGGTTTGCGGTGACCAACATTGCGGCGAAGTGGATCATCCGAAAAAAAAATGCGGATGGATTTAGTCAAATATAAGTATAAACTAGTCTTTAATCGAAGGATTTTAAAAAATATTCATTTTTCACAAAATGGCGGACAGTCAAAGTTAATGGTTCGATTTTAACGAAAAAAAACGGCCGTTTTTTGGCTATAAAACGGCCATTTTTTTTCGAAAAAAAAAAATCGAACGATTAAAGACTACATTTTTATGTATTAAATAAGCCTGCAAAATTTCAAGAAGATCGGTTCATTAGTGTTCGAGTAATCTTGGTCACCGACTTCAGAAATGCCATTTTGAGAAAAACGCGTTTAAAGTTTCAATTTCAGTTCTTCAATTCACGGATTATTCTCTTTCAACGCTCATATCTCAGTCAATTTTGTTCGGATCGACTTGAAATTTTCAGGACATATTCTCAGATACTGATACTTCAAAAAAATGCAATAAAAAAAATCGATTTTTTCAAAATCGCAAGTGGGGGTTACCCGTTCAGCGATGAACGAGATTTTGGCATTTTCACAGTAGCCTAACTCCTCAATTTATTATTATTATAATTATGTTTATAGCTGCTGCTGTTTACTTCCGTATCGTGCTTCGTATATAATCATAGTAATTATTATTATTAATAGCATTACTGCATGTTGAGACATAGTGAATATTTTATTGATTTTATTATTCATCGTTGGTGCGAAGCAAACTGGAGATGTCACGAAAGGGCGCCGACCAATGACCCTTTTCCGCAGAGTGTTCAGCAAGTCAACGAGCCGAACCTTCACGGGAATTGTCGAGGGCATAGCGTTGAAAACGTACACGGCGGGAGATATTACTGAAAATTTCATTGGTATTTATCGGGATACACCAGCCGGCTTGAAACTTTGTTCCCAATCACAGAATACGACCGCGGAATTAGTCGCGTCGGGCTACGTGTGAGTACTGTATTTTGACACATTTTTTTACGGTGTCCCTATTTCTCGTAATTTTTTAAATTTACTTACGATACTTACGAAGAGGTGGGAGGCCCCTAATTATTTCTCCAACAACATGAACATTTTTTTTACTCGATTTGTTTAAACATTTAGTTATTGGCATATTTACAAATGTTCGGTTTTAATTATTCGCATATTTAAACATTTAAAGTTTTAATTATATACATATTTGAACATATGAACTTTTGATTATTTGCATATTTAGACAATTCCACTTTCACATATTTGCACAGTTAAACATTTGAAGTTTTAAATTTAATTTAATTTGCTTTACGTATAATTAAATTTGAAAAAAATTGAATTTAATATAATTTGCCTTACATATCAATTATTTAATTGATTGCGAAAAAACGCGAGCCTTTTAAAGAACATACGTAGATTTCGTCGAATAGAAGAGAAAAATAAATAAAATTACATCGTTAGGCGAATGAAAGCTTGCGAGCTTTTTGCGACGAAAAATCATTAATTATTCCGATGAAATCCAGCTCCCGGAGTAAATCACTTTCGATGCTGAGCAGTGATCAATTCCGCAGGCGATTTTGTCTCGGGTCGTTCGTCTCCATTTTTGAAAATAATTTTCGTTTTTGCACAATGAGCGTTCCTCCAGTGCAGCTCGACACCATCAGCACCAAGTACATTCCCATTGTAATTTCAATGTTAGCACATATAGCTCTGAAATTGCGAATTTTAAGTCTTTGGTAAAAGAGCAGCTCCTTAGATTCGTTTTTTTATAGTCCTTTTTGTATGGATCAATTAATTATACAAATTGGACCAACTTGGTTCTTAAAATAATTAAGTTCTATTAAAACTATTAGTTACGTTATTATCAATTCGTATCAATAATACTATCTCGGATTATTATAATTAATTATTTCGTATTAATATATTATTATTCGTTTTGAGCGAACGCAATTAAATTCCCTAAAAACTATTAAGCAAATTATTATTAATTCGTATTAATATTTTATTATTTGCTTCAATAGAATTTAATTTGAAAATTAATTAAATTCTATTGAAGCGAATTTAATAAATTCGTCGAGTAGTTTTTCAGTGATGCGTTCGCACAAAGTCAAATAAAAAATCTAAAAATTGCGATTTTGGCATCTGTATCGTTCGTTAACGACACAACGATTAGTTTTATAACGAAAAATACTTCAAGTGCAGACAAGACTTTGTTACGATTTTATCAAACGTACGCCTGTTCTTGTGCCTTCAGTCGACAGCTTTTTTCTAGTTGGAAGAATTTTTCTCTCAAATTTTGAAGTGAGCATTCCATTTATAAAAATTCACACCAAAGGACACTATTTATAAGTATTTTTATACCAAGCACTTTTTGAGACGCGATACTCGAAAGTTATAATACTGTCGGCTTTAGCAAAGTGGGGTACGATATCCGGGGCGCCAAGATTTGACGGTGAATCTAGGGTTATCAATTCGAAATAAACAAAATAAGAAGAGTGGTAAAAGTTGATATTTCGCTTATTTTGCGTTCGAAGTAGAATTTTTTTATAGTCATCGAAAATAATAATTTTTTCGAATTTGAACATTTCAAAGTACATCAGGCAAGGGAAATTTTTTTAAAATTCCACTACTATATTTTTCTCGCTTATAAGTGCGATTAGACAGAAAGTAAACTAGTACTTTTAACTTCTCACTGTAGACGGTAGAAAGGCTATTTTCATGAATTTTTGTTTGATACACGGAGAGAATTTTTAAGTATTTTTACGGTGAAATCTCCGTAAAAATTACATTAAAAATTTGAAACCGGTGACAAATGTGCACATAGTTAAAAATTGACACTAGCTTTTAATATTTTGCTTTCATTCATGTAAAAATTTAAGCAAGTAGCATAATTTTTTACATTTCTTTCAGTAAAAATTCTGACACATTCTCATGTAGAATTTTAACAATGGGCTGCCTCAAAAATTCCAAGTTTCTACAGTAAAAATAACCTGGACAAACTTGAAATTTCTAAAATCCCTAGCGAAAAATTAATTCCCTATGATTAAATAAATACTCTATATACTGTATTTCTGAACATTTGTGTTCTTGATTGCTACTTATTTTAGCATATCATCTTTCCGTACCATTGTAGACGTCCTTTATCGAAGTTTCTTTTCACGTTTCTTTGTTTTCTTGCGTAGAACTGCGTAGAACACGTTAGACTGCACGAGACCACGAGGCTTTCTTGGCCCATGCTTCGTACTATAATGCGCATGCGCGGTACCGCTGTTGCTAAGCAACGCGGGTCGGCGTCGTTCGTGCTCGTCATACTGCGTCATACACAAGCGCACTCTCACAGCTTGCGTTCACGTATACGCACGCTCGCACACAGAGCTCACGCGTACGGTCAGGCGACCTAGCCCTAACTGATTTTACTATAAAGAACGTAAAATTCCGGTGGACGCACGGAAAATTTCGGCTTCCTTTTTTAAATTTTTATGGAAAACACGCAAATTTCTCAATGTTCCACTGAAAAACTTCATTTATATTAGCACTTTTTTAACTTATTGTCGTAATCTTTACGTTTCATGAAATTTTACTATTAATTTCAGTAAAAATTCTGGAAAATATTTTAAACTTCTCTTACGCAAAAGTAAATTTTGATTCATTTCCATGAAAATTTATAATTTATTTCCTAAAAACCTGAAGAATTGCACATTTGTCACCGAGTTACTGTGATTTCACAGGAAAAATTACTTAAAAATTCTCTCCGTGTAGGTTTATATTATCGATATTGAGATAAAAGTTGTTACACTTATTGAATACACTTTTGAAATACATAAAAAAAAATGGTATTTTTTTAAGTCACTATCTATAGGCGAAAATGGTAGTTAAAAAAATGTCCTAAAAAATTTGTATGTCTGCGCTGTTGATGAAATCTCGGAGATGGATCATGCGAAACAAAAACATCGAACGGTTTTAGATTCAGTATGTTAATGGCTATAGCGCATATTGTACGATTTTTTATATATGCAAAAACTACCGAATGACGGTCATTTTCCGAAAAAACAAAAAAAAACCGTGTTTTTTCCACTTTTTTTGGGAAAAAAGTAGCAAATATCAAAATATGTCGAATAAGTCGAATATCCATAAGTACGAATATCCAGAAGTCAAATATCCATAAGTCGAATATCCATAACTAAGTATAGAGTAGAAGTGAGTTTGTTTATGTGTTTGGGTTTGTATGGGCTTGTTTTCGGAGCTCATTTCAACTCTACTCACTTATGTATATTCGTACCTATGGATGTTCGACTTATGGATATTCGACTTGTTGCTATTGGCATTTATGGATACTCGACTTACGGATATTCGGTTATGGAAATTCGACTTATGGATATTCTACCCCAATCGTTTAAAGTTTGATTGGGTTACACAAATACATGAAAAAAAATGTTGTATGTATTTCGAAAGTGTATTTATTGAGTGTAACAACTTTTGCATCAATATCTATAATATGAACCTATCAAAGAAAGTCATGAAAATAGCATTCTTTTAGCGTCTAAAGTGAGAAGACCCCTCAATCGGTAGGAGTCCGAAGAGGGATTAAAAGTACACGGTTCATCCCTCTTCGGACTTGTACGGCTTTAAGTTTATGTCAAGTACATCGTTCAGTAATTTGGTGTAGTAATTAAATGGAGCGATTCTTATTGTTATAAATAAACAGAGAATATGAATGAATAAAGCATTGTAATCTCGGAATTTATGGTAAAAATCATACTAATACTAAGTTTAGTGGTATTTATATGATACCACTAAACAAACCCAAACAAACCCAAACGAATAAATACTTTTGCAAGTTCGCCCCGTCATTTGCGATGAAACAAATATATCGTACCCATGAGCCAACATCGATAGTTGAATTTTGGGGGTTTTGGGGTTTGTTTGGGTTTTTATGGGTTTGTTTGGGGTTTGATTGGGTTAGCCATGAGCCAACAACAATCGTTGAATTTTGGCGTTTTTCCCATTACCGCTAAAAGCGCTCATAATTCCTCAACGAAGCCAAAACGGCAATTTTCATATTCTTGAAGTTCTCATTATTTTGGTTCAAACATCAAGAAGCAATGGTCAAAACTTGGCGCCCCGGATATCGTGCTATTCCCGCAAAGTGCACCACACGCATCACTCGAGTCTCACGACTCGAATAGTCTTTCGAAAAGTTCTCGTGGCGAGCCACGAAACAAATTAGTACGATAAAAAAAAAAGACGAGTTCTCAATGACATCGCAGAGGAGAACATATGACAATGAGCCGGTCACTTTCACCAAGTGCACTAGTTTACCGTTGCGTCGACGAGGCCGCTCCACAAGCGACGCCAGTACCAAAACCGTGCACTCGAAATCTCCTCAATTTCGCGGCGCCAACTTTTCCCAGTGTCTTTGACAATGAGCTTCGAACCGTGAACTTCAGTATCCGAAAATTCGTTGATGTTCCATAATGCGAGACTCCACGGTGCTCCATGTCGAGACGTTTTGTTTTTCAGGTCGACCATTCTGCTAGGATCGGATAGGCCCAAGATACCATCTCTGAGCAATGTCTAAGATAATGACGAATACCCAGACGCGGAGCTTGATATCTCACCCCGGTCGAATTGGATGTGATTTTGTCGTCTTTTATTTTAACGTCCGTCGAACCATGTAGGGGAAGTCGGAGCGAGATGATAACGCTTAAGGTCATGTTCAAATAAAACAATACCCATATGAGTCAGTCAATTGTGATTATTTTTTGTACCAATCGACCTTTATCGATCTTTATATTTTGGAAGGAAACAATCAGTCCTTCTCAGTTGTACGAGGCAATATATATTCTTAACGAAACCTTCATTCTCGCCGTCTTACCCCGTATGCGGGGCAAGATGAAACCGCGCTGGGATAACGACTGGACACGAATTGAGACAAAAGTTTCAGTGTTCGAGAAGGCTGTCGAACTGGACCACCCTATTTTTTGTCGGTGGAGGCGCCGAAGGTAAGTCAAGGTCAACTACGCTTTTTTAAATGGAACCATGTATTTTTTTTTTTCGATCACATTATTACCGATGTGCTGTAGGTAGCTGAATTCGTCTTTAAGGATGTTGAGTCCCAAATCGCAAATGATGATAAAATTCTGAAAATTTGGTATGTTTTTGTATGAAGTATTTCAGAGGTCGTGTAAAAATTTCACGACAATTAGGAAGCTCGTTATTGAACAATTAACATTCACAAATTAAATGCTGTCTTATGGAAACTGATGTAACTTTGCAATAAGTTTCTTTTTTTGACCTCTCAATTTTGTAATATCTAGAATATGCTGAAAGCAACGGAAACAAAACGAAGTTTATTGATACATTTTTTAAAATTTCTTTTGAAAATTTTTCTTAACAAAATGTTAATTTTCCAATAACGAGCTTCCTAATCGTCGTGAAATTTTAACACGACCTCTTGAATACTTCATACAAAAACATACCAAATTTTCAGATTTTTCTCATCATTTTTTATTTCAACCTTTAAGGAGGTTGAAGTAATGATGATAGAATTCTGAAAATTTTGTATGTTTTTACATGAACTATTCAGGAGGTCGTGTAAAAATTTCATGACGATTAAGAAGCTATTTATTGAGCAATTAACATTAACATGTTTCATAGGGACTCAACATCCTTAAGGGGTTACCCCCACTTGCGATTTGGGAAAATCGATTTTTTTTATTGCATTTTTTTGAAGTATAAGTAGCTGAGAATATGTCCTGAAAATTTCAAGTCGATCCGAACAAAATTGACTGAGATATGAGCGTTGAAAGAGAAGAATTCGTGAATTGAAGAACTGAAATTGAAACTTTAAACGCGTTTTTCTCAAAATGGCATTTCTGAAGTCGGTGACCAAGATTACTCGAACACTAATGAACCGATCTTCTTGAAATTTTGCAGGCTTATTTAATACATAAAAATGTAGTCTTTAATCGTTCGATTTTTTTTTTCGAAAAAAAAATGGCCGTTTTGTAGCTAAAAAACGGCCGTTTTTTTTCGTTAAAATCGAACCATTAACTTTGACTGTCCGCCATTTTGTGAAAAATGAATATTTTTTAAAATCCTTCGATTAAAGACTAGTTTATACTTATATTTGACTAAATCCATCCGCATTTTTTTTTCGGATGATCCACTTCGCCGCAATGTTGGTCACCGCAAACCGTGTATATAAAAACATTATTTCATTGACGGCCATTTGCCACTAAACAATGTAATATTTTTCAATAAAAAAATTACTGAAAGTTCTTCAAGATGTGTTCTTTAAGATGGTATATCGATCGATTAAAAAAGTTTTGTAGTTTTCTTTAAAAAAAATCATGAAAAAGTCCTTTTTTTTTGCGCTGCAAGTGGGGGTAACGCCTTAAATGGAATTCTTTTTCTGTATCATGAGAGAGGAGCTTAAATCGAGTTCAACGACCTATAACATAAGGTCGTTGAAGGTCATGGAAAGTACAGAGAGGCGATAATACTTACAGTTTCGGTAGTGAAACTGTCTGCATCGTGAATTGTCTGCATCGAGATAAAAAAAAATTAATACTTCGAAAATCATGAAAAAAAAACATGAAAAAAGCGTTTGAGCACTAACTAAAAAATTGTTTACAACCTTCGAACTTCGCAAAACTTTCGTTTTCTTAACATACTTCAAGTTTCCGTTGAGCAAAAAAATACATGTTTTTTTTTAACTACCCTAATATATATAATACGATCGGCGAAGAAGTGCACGCTCGAAAAGATTGTCTGAAATAAACTTTCCATAAGAATAATATTTTTCCACATGAATTTGTTCAACAGCTCATTTTAAATGTGAATGTTATTATTTCATCTAGCTCCAACGTATATATACTGACATTTCGTATGGAAAGCTGTCAACGTTCCTCCCATCCCCCAAATTGCGTTACGTATTTTACGCATGCCCCCTTAATGAGGAAAAATATGGCGAGGCTATCTGTAGCGTAACGATAAACATCGGCATGTATCGGAAGATTTGACAGCCATATTTGATAATGCAAAATAGCTCGTTTTTAGGGCGTTTTTTTTTAATACGCGGCGTCACGTGTCGCCAACTGATCAAACGTAAGATAGCGATAATCAGCTATTAAAAGAGAGGGGGAACAAGTCGAAAAATACTTCGCTACATATTCCATTCGGCTTAATTAATTCCGTGCAAGATCCCTATAAATGTCGATGACTCTTCGCGTCGACGAATACCGTTCACGATTAATACGAGTTAACACCAGACACCAGACTCCTCAATTCGGGTAATATATTCGATAGTTCCATCATCGAACATTTTTATTTTCGTTCCTGCTCGTTGTTACTTGTGTGTGCGTGTGATTTTTTTGCGATTTTTATTTCCTCATTTCTACACTGCCAAAAAAATATTTCACTTAAGGCGTTACCCCCACTTAAAGCGCAAAAAAAGGCCTTTTTCATGAATTTTTTTTAAAGAAAACTACAAAACTTTTTTAATCGATCAATGTACCATCTTAAAGAACACATCTTGAAGAACTTTCAGTAATTTTTTTATTGAAAAATATTGCATTGTTTAGTGGCAAATGGCCGTCAATGAAATAATGTTTTTATATACACGGTTTGCGGTGACCAACATTGCGGCGAAGTGGATTATCTGAAAAAAAAATGCGGATGGATTTAGTCAAATATAAGTATAAACTAGTGTTTAATCGAAGGATTTTAAAAAATATTCATTTTTCACAAAATGGCGGACAGTCAAAGTTAATGGTTCGATTTTAACGAAAAAAAACGGCCGTTTTTTGGCTATAGAACGGCCATTTTTTTTTCGAAAAAAAAAATCGAACGATTAAAGACTACATTTTTATGTATTAAATAAGCCTGCAAAATTTCAAGAAGATCGGTTCATTAGTGTTCGAGTAATCTTGGTCACCGACTTCAGAAATGCCATTTTGAGAAAAACGCGTTTAAAGTTTCAATTAGCCGGTCGTTTACACAACAGATTCTTCTCTTTTAACGCTCATATCTCAGTCAATTTTGTTCGGATCGACTTGAAATTTTCATGACATATTCTCAGATACTTATACTTCAAAAAAATGCAATAAAAAAAATCGATTTTTTCAAAATCACAAATGGGGGTAACCCCTTAAATGTGTTCTCAAGCTTATGCCTAATTGCATTTACATGTACGCGCATAAATATATATTACGATTGGCAAAGACGTGCATGGTTGAATCGATTTTCTGAAATAACTTTTATCCAAGATCAATATTTTGACAGATTAGTTTGTTCAATAGCCCATTATAAATGTCAATATTGAATGTTAATATTGTTATTTTATTCATATCCAACGTATATATACCTACTTTTCATACGAATAACGAAATTACGACGAAGGGAACCAATTCAGGCTTCATTATATCATTTCTATATGCTTGCTTGATTGAAACTTAAATGAACCCAATCGACTATATAAAGTTAATTATTCTGGATCGATTTAAGCCACGTTTTTATCGGCCACGTTTTTCATAAAATTTTTTTCTTCCGCCTTTGCTGTTGTTATTATTGGTATCATTTTGTTATTCTCTTATTACATGCTATATTTCGTATTTTTCTGTATTTTAAGATTGACAGAATACGTTGTAACTAATGGAAATAATATTAATATTAACACACCATATTGATATTTGAAATGAGCCATTGGACGAAGTAATATGTCAAAATATTATACGGTTTTTACGTTTCACCCGTTCCTAATTGAGGCCTTTCCTATCACTCCCATGATTCCTATCGCTCTCATGATTTTTTTTTTCAGGGAAACGTTTCTTCACCTTTTTTGAGACTCTCGAAGAAAGGTTGCGAGGTCGATCTCTCCGATCTCGATGAAATTTTACATGCTCGTAGAATAGGTTAAAATAGGCGACACGTAGTTTTTTATACCTTCAGAATCCGATTTTTGAGGGATGAAACGCACCCTCGAAAATAGGGGTGTTTTTCATTTTTCGTCGATAACGTTATCGTTATCATCGTCAATGTATATTACACGAGGAAATAAACATTTTTGCAATTCGAAATTTTTTCGTATCCCGAATGTTATCGGCGAAAAACGAAAACACCCTCAATTTTCGAGGGTGCGTTTCAACCCTTGAAAATCGTGTTTCGCAGGTATAAAAAAATACGTGTCTCCTATTTTTACCCATTGTACGAGCATGCCAAATTTCATCGAGATCGGAGAGATCGACCTCGCAACCTTGCCTTGTCAGGGTATGTTTTATTACTACTTTTGGCTATTATATGGTATTTTTCTATTTTATCGATCTTTAAAAATGGCGGTGGTATGGCACGGCCTTTTGAACGGATTGCGACAGATGTCAGACGCCGTGACTCGTAACGTCGGCGGGACTAATCTTAAAAATAAGTAACTAAGATTTTTCTTTCGTTAACACTCATACGCAGAATATGAACCAAGAAAAAGTGAGAAATGTTGAAAATCGATGAAACGGTACGCTTCGAAACGCAAAGATTGAATTTTCCGAACAAAATTGCTACATTTTGAAATAAAAACAAAACTTTTTTAAATTTCCAAAACATTTGGAGTCATGTTTCACACGATAAGGTTCGAAAGATTTTTACCACATTTCATAAGGTTTAGTTTATCAGTTTAGAAGACCGGGCCATACGCCCGCCATTTTTATAGCTTAATAAGAAAAAAATACCGTATAGGCAAAAGTAGTAATAAGCCAAGCCCTAAGTCTCAAAGGAATGGCGAACGAATCTTTCCTTCAGGAAAAATCATTAAAAATCTGCAAAGGTTTTTCGCTTAAAGGTATCTGCCCCCCTTAACTCGTAGTACCGCTGGAGTCAAACATCAGCCGCAGATACACCAGTGTAGGTTGACGAAAAAAGTTTACGTTTTTTTTACAATTGTATGCTGTTCTCGCACGCATTGGATTTCGTTCATGTAGAAATTACCCAATTGTGATGATATTGCATTGTTCATTTGGCCATATTTGACGTGATTCGTTACACGACGATACGACGTCATGTTTACATCAGCCAACCTCGGCAATACTTGTGCAAGTAAGCTGATAAATGCTGTATAGTAAGTAAGTAAGTAAGTAAGTAAGTAAGTAAGTGAGTGAGTAAGTAAGTAAGTAAGTAAGTAAGTGAGTAACTAAGTAAGTAAGTAAGTGAGTAACTAAGTAAGCGAGTAAGTAAGTAAGTGAGTGAGTGAGTAAGTAAGTAAGTAAGTAAGTAAGTAAGTAAGTAAGTAAGTAAGTAAGTAAGTAAGTAAGTAAGTAAGTAAGTAAGTAAGTAAGTAAGTAAGTAAGTAAGTAAGTAAGTAAGTAAGTAAGTAAGTAAGTAAGTAAGTAAGTAAGTAAGTAAGTAAGTAAGTAAGTAAGTAAGTAAGTAAGTAAGTAAGTAAGTAAGTAAGTAAGTAAGTAAGTAAGTAAGTAAGTAAGTAAGTAAGCAAGTAAGTTAGCAAGTAAGTAAGCAAGTAAGTAAGTAAGTAAGTAAGTAAGTCCGTAAGTAAGTAAGTAGGACTTACTTAAGTAAGTAAGTAAAATGTTGGCATACTCCGTGGTCGAATTTCCGAAAACTAACGAATAATGGGCGTTCTTTGCGCTGTTCAAACTCTCCTCCCACATAATTATAAAGTAATTTTCCACATAACGCTCTGCGTGTGATGGGGAGGAAAAAATCGCGGCGTTAAAAATGTGGCGGGGCCATTTGTGGTACAGAAGCGGCTAATGATCGCTAAAGTCATAACGATGAACAACAGCATGTGTGCAAACGTTTGACACTCATTTTACATGGCAAAATAGCTCGTTTCGATCGTGTAATTTTTTTTAAACGTGGCATGACACGTCACCATCTTATTGAACGGTAGATATGGATAATACGCTATGTATGGATGGGGAAAAAAATTTCGAAAAACACTTGTATACATTTAACACGCGGTTTAATTAATTCTGTGCGAGGGCTCTATAAAAGTAGATAGCTCATTGCGTCGACGAGTACAGTCTACGATTTGTACAAGTGAACACCAATCAACTTTTCTCTCCTTCAAGGTGGGTAACATACTCGAATAATTTATTATTTGGGATTTTCATATATTTTTCATGTGTTTTTTTTTCCATTCTTATTTCCTAATTCCCAACGTATCGTTTTGCGGATTTTTATGTATCACCCTTCCCAATTGAAACCTTTCCTATCACTCCCTGCCTGTACTTTGTTAATCGAACCCAACTTCCGTTGCGTCCACAGTCGTCTTAACGGACATCACTGTAACGCGCCGTAAAAAGCCCTGTTTGCCGATTTTTTTTGTCTACTTGATTATTTATTTGGGATTTGAAAAAAAAGTATGTTATCAAGCATATATTGAACTTATTTTGTGTGAATTTTAATAAAAAAAAAATTAACAACGTTCTTGAGCCATGACAGAGCATCTGTAAAAAACAATAAATATTTCTTAAAAAATTGCCGCCTTGAAAATGCCTGTGTGAAAAAGCTTTTTTTCCGAAAATCCATACTCCCCAAAGATGCAAAACCTTTTACCGATTTTCGCAAAATATAATGTTATCCTACGTGTCTTATCTGTATCTCGGATATTTCAAAATTATAAAAATAAACATTTTTCGTGTCGAACTTCCAAATTCTCTACGATTCAAACAGTTTCGTCGAATTTTATCAAATTCATTCGACACACTCTTCACACGAAATTCCATTGGTGTGAAAATATTTAGCCAGGGTCTTAATGACTGTAAAGGCCATAGGTACAGAAAAAATTGCACACATACACACGTATATTCTTCGAATGTGATTTTTCAATGTTGATACATTTTTTGAACATTTCATTTAGAACGTTGATGTTTTTACCATTCCAACAATCAAAATTCGGGTACTCTTGAATATTGGCAGATATCTTTAAATACGACACAAGAATCATAAGAAGATAAGCGTTGACACGTGATTTTTTATCTTCTGAAAATCATTATGAATGTTAGTTGTATATTTTCAGAATGAATTCCGAAATCCCGAGGCTGACTGCACTCGTGCTGCTTATCGTAGCCGTCGGAGGTCAGAACGCGGTAGACGAGGTCAGTACCGAAACCATTGCATGCATATTGAAAAGGTCAAAAAAATATATGTCGCTGCACATAACCAACACTGGTGGATGGGCAGTGATAGGAATGGGTTCACCTAAGAACGAGTAATACGCAAAAACTCGCAAGGCTACTCGGAAGTCGGGAAATATATATTTTTTTAATTATGAGCGGTTGGGGCGTAAAAATATAGATTCCTATTTAAAAAACGACCTTGACTTTGAAATTACAATTTCAAGGTCAAGTTCGTTTACAAAACGGAAAAGATCGAAAAACGTCAAATCAATGATGTATTTTAGATTTTACTTCAACAAAAAAAATGTAACAGGACATTCCAGTCCAGAGGCTTAAATATCGGGCTCTTTTCGAGCTTGATAAAAAAAATCGTTATAACTATTCGTTTTCCTCTAGTCTTTTTATTGACCTTTCAAGAATTTGCAAAAATAGTACATTGTGTACCAAGGACACAAAGTGGAAGTTTTACGCCGAAGACGATGTTTTCAACACGAGTCGTAAACGAGCGCGATGTTTTCAGTACAAGTCGTCAACGAGCGCGATGCTTTCAGTACGAGTCGTAGACGAGCGGGATGTTTTCAGTACGAGTCGTAAACGAACGCGATGTTTTCAGTACGAGTCGTAAATGAGCGCGCGGCGCGAAGACGAGTACTGAAAACATTGCGCGAGGCGAAAAAGCCCCTGTCTCCACGCGAGTATTTATATAACAAAACTACGTTTTTTGAGCTTTTGTATTAATAAGATTGTTACGGGGTTTAGCCGACTGGCGTGAAGTACGAGGGGAGCGCTCTATGCTTATGCACGGAGCCGATTGGCTGTTACCAACTGTTAGCTTTCAAATAATCGTTATATTAAACGTGCGTTTACGAACTATATTTCTACATCTATTTGTAAAAATAAGCATTTTTGAATCTTCGGTGATTATATGAAGTATTTTCGTTACTTTGTATAATGATTTTCTATAACTTCTTCTGGCTCAATTAACGCGAAACAAATTGGCACCGTCATAAATCGTGGTATATCACGATGTCTAGGTTGGCAGAAGTGTCGCGAAGTTAGAGACATATGCGCGCCGGTCGTAACCTCAATATCGGCTCAAAAAGTTGTCAAAAATGAATATCAGACGGAGTAAAAAAACGGTTGGAAAGAAAAAGTCTGTACTAACGCTGTCTATAATCTCAAAGGAATCAACAACTTTAATAATTTCCCCATATGCTGAAAAAAATGTATGTATGAAAAAAAAATCCGCCTTATTTTGTCTGCCTCTAAATGTCTAGAAATATATAATTTCTGAATATAGTTATCAAATTAATATTAAGTAAATGATTATTACTAATTAAGAGACTAAGTACCAATAATATTCGTTGTCGATTATACTGGCCGAGTTTGAGGTTCTCGGGCATAATTACCGAATACCGATAAGATAGGTAGCATGTGCGCCGTGTACGACGTTGCCATGATCGCACAGTCTAATAATATTTCGTGTGCTGGATTTTCGCACATATTCGCTATGAAAAAATTTTTTTTTTTGAAAACCGGTACTGTGGATCTTATTCAAATTGCGCAGGATGATCAGCAAAGTAGTTATAAAGGTCCAGAAAAAAATTCACCTCGGTGGTAACATGTTGACTCAACCTCATAACAACCTTAAAAGGGAATGATACCTTATCGCGGTCGGTATGGTAGAACGATTATAGATTCCCACGTATCTCTGAAACGGCTCTACAGATCCCGTCGAAACTTTGCCAAACGACGTCAAATAGATAGACGAACGGCTGTCTTTTCTTCAAATTTTCCGAATTTGAGAAAAAAAATGTAGATTGGGTTATCATAAGCCAATCTACATTCTTTTTCTCAAAATCAGAAAATTTGAGAAGAAGAGAGCCATTCATCTATCTATTTGACGACGTTTGGCAAAGTTTCGACGGGATCTGAAGAGCCGTTTCAGAGATTCGTGGGAATCTATAATCGTTCTACCATACCGACCGCGATAAGGTATCATTCCCTCTTAAATACATATGATTGCAAAATCGTGCAAAAGGTCTATTGCATACGGACGCTGCATCGCACATGTACATTTTGATACACTATCTTGTCAATAATTCATAACTAGGCGTTCACCGTTCACACGCACAAAAAGCGAGGAAAACATAATTGCGTTGTTAGAGCTTACTTTTTAAATGCATCATTATATTTCAATGTACCATTTGCAAAGATAATTTGTCGCGGAGTCACGTGAAAGTGAGGTTATGTTTCTTCTCATAAATAATGCCTCAACGTGCGTAATTCCTCGACCTAACGACTGATGGCAGCACCTAACGGCTGACAGCTGTTTCACAACGGCGTTCGACAACCGTGAGCGAGAGAAATGCGCACGCGCAATTTTTTAAGGCCTAGGCCCTAAACCTCTTTTCAGTCCCGTTTAAACGCACGAAAAAGCGAGGAAAACATGCTTGTAGTATATAAAAACGTGTGTGCAAAAAAAATAATTGGAAAAGTTTTTTTCAATTATTTTTTTTTAAAGAAAAGTTTCCTTCACTATTTTTGAGACTTGAGGTATGTTTTTATTACTACTCTTGGCTGTTACATTGTATTCTTTAAATATTGGTGTTTAAAATTGGCGGAGGTATTGCACAGTTTTCCAAACGGGTTGCGGTGGATGTCAGACGGCGTGACACATAGCGTCGACGGGATTGATCTGAAAAAAAACCAACGAGGATTTTTCCCTCATTAACACTCATACGCAGAATATGAACCAAGAAAAAGTGAGAAATGTTGAAAATCGATGAAATCGCACGCTTCCAAACATCAATATTGAAGTTGCGGAAAAAACGACAACATTTTGCAATAAAACATACTTTTGTTTAAATTCTCAAAAACATTAAAGTTCAAGTTTTAAACGATAAGGTTGGAAAGATTTATACGTAATTTCATCACTGTCGATCGATCAGCTTTTTAGCCACACGTCACGCCAGTTTTGGAAATGCAGTTTAGAACATCGTGTCAACAATATTTTGATCCTTGCAATTGATTTTTCGTGCTGCAGCGCGTGGGTTCGGTGAAGTTGACTAGCGCAGATGACGGTCGTGATATTGGAGCGATCAATTTTTGGCAGCCAAACGCTTCCCAAAACCAGGTTTATATGTACGCCAACATCTGGGGCTTACCATACGGAATGTATATTGCTGTAGTACACGCGTGTAGGTCCAGACGTGGCACCCAGTGTGAATTCGGAGGCGCACTTTCATCAATTGATGTGAGCATTAATTCTTTTTTTTACAAAAAGCTTCACGGGAGGACGGTTTTCTCGTAAGGTATAAAACCTGGACCAAGAACCAAAAAAAAATGACAATCCATCTATCATTAGCTATGGGACTAGGCAGGGATTTTTAAAATCAAATTTTGAAAAAATATCTCATTTTGAAAGAATTACATCGCGATTTTTCCCCAAAAAATAATCAGTCAATTAATTATAAAAAAAGTTTACTTTTAATCAAAAAACGCCCACGTACTCCCATAAAAAATGTAATTGTGCAGCTACCATCAAAATTTCAATTCGATCCGTGCAAACGTGCTCGAGTAATCCCTCCTCCCAGTTTGAAAAAAGAAAAATCGATAATTGAAACTTGATAAAATAAAATTCGCAAAAAAAACGATTTTTCCAAAATTCTAGAGCGGCGTTATCCCTTAACGAAGTGGTGTGCCAAATTTTATTAAGGATCCGTACAATTAAAGCAGTTATGAACAATCTCGTGAAGTGCCTTTAAACGGAGGGGCTCAACGGTGTACTCGATTTCGACCATCCGGTTGATATCAAATTAAAAAACGACCTTTTTTTTCGTAAAGTAGATGATATTAACTAAGACTTGAAAGACCTTTTTTCGTTATCGTGTTTAAATCGTGAAAAAAATTTCTAATGTCTTTTTTCGATTTTTCGAGAAAAAAATGTCATAGTTATTGTTAATAACTAAAGAAAGAAAAATGTTAAGAAGATAAACGTCGGTCAGAACTAAACTACGATTACACTGAAAAAGTGTACGAAATATCAAGTCAATCCGTTTATTAAATGTCGAGAAATCGTGTACACCGTATTGAGAAACATGTAAGGTTATCTTCAGCCTACGATTCCTGCACCATAGTTGGACCTTTCTCTTCAATTTGAGTTGGATCAAGCGACGAACGAGATTTCGGCATTTTCACAGTAGCCTAACCCGTCAATTTATTATTATTACGATTATAGCTGCTGCTGTTTACTTCCGTATCGTGCTTCGTATATAATAATAATTATTATTATTATTATTAATACCATGACTACATTTTGAGCCATATTGAATATTTTATTGATATTATTATCTATGTTTGTTTCGAAGCAAAACGGATATGTCACGAAAGGGCGCCAACCAATGACCCTTTTCCGCAGAGTTTTCAACGAGACAATGAGCCAAACCTTCGCGGAAATTGTCAACGGGGTAGGGTTGCAAACGTACACAGCGGCTGATATTAGTGGAAATCTCGTTGGTATTTATCGGGATACACCAGCCGGCTTGAAACTTTGTTCCCAACCGAGGAACAAGACCGCGAAATTAGTCGCGTCGGGCTACGTGTGAGTATTGTATTTTGACACATTTTTTTACGGTGTCCGTATTATTTCGTAATTTTTTAAATTTACTTACGATGCTTACGAAGAAATGGGAAGCCCCTAATTATTTTTCCAACAACATGAACATTCTTTTTACTCGATTCGTTTAAACATTTATCTATTGGCATATTTAAAAATGTTCCGTTTTATTCATTCGCATATTTGAACATTTAAAGTTTTAATTATTTGCATATTTGAATATTTAAACTTTTGATTATTCGCATATTTCGACAATTGCACTTTCAAATATTTGCATAGTTAAACATTTGAAGTTTTAAATTTAATTTAATTTGCCTTACGTATAATTAAATTTGAAAAAAATTGAATTTAATATAATTTGCCTTACATATCAATTATTTAATTGATTGCGAAAAAACGCGAGCCTTTTAAAGAACATACGTAGATTTCGTCGAATAGAAGAGAAAAATAAATAAAATTACATCGTTAGGCGAATGAAAGCTTGCGAGCTTTTTGCGACGAAAAATTATTAATTATTCCGATGAAATCCAGCTCCCGGAGTAAATCACTTTCGATGCTGAGCAGTGATCAATTCCGCAGGCGATTTTGTCTCGGGTCGTTCGTCTCCATTTAAAAAAATAATTTTCGTTTTTGCACAATGAGCGTTCCTCCAGTGCAGCTCGACACCATCAGCACCAAGTACATTTCCATTGTAATTTCAATGTTAGCACATATAGCTCTGAAATTGCGAATTTTAAGTCTTTGGTAAAAGAGCAGCTCCTTAGATTCGTTTTTTTATAGTCCTTTTTGTATGGATCAATTAATTATACAAATTGGACCAACTTGGTTCTTAAAATAATTAAGTTCTATTAAAACTATTAGTTACGTTATTATCAATTCGTATCAATAATACTATCTCGGATTATTATAATTAATTATTTCGTATTAATATATTATTATTCGTTTTGAGTGAACGCAATTAAATTCCCTAAAAACTATTAAGCAAATTATTATTAATTCGTATTAATATTTTATTATTTGCTTCAATAGAATTTAATTTCAAAATTAATTAAATTCTATTGAAGCGAATTTAATAAATTCGTCGAGTACTTTTTCAGTGATGCGTTTGCACAAAATCAAATAAAAAATTCAAAAATTGCGATTTTGGCATATGTATCGTTCGTTAACGACAAAACGATTAGTTTTATAACGAAAAATACTTCAAGTGCAGACAAGACTTTGTTACGATTTTATCAACAATATCGCCCCCCGTGTTCAGGGGGGCAAAATCTATTAACTCCCCGCCTTCCGCCCCCTGCCGGGGTGGGGATCATTTTCCGAATAATTACCGGTTTATATTATAGATATTGATATAAAAATTGTTACACTTGATAAATACACTTTTGAAATACTTAAAAAAAAAAATACTCATTCAAGTCACTATTTATAGACGAAAATGGTAGTTAAAAAAATGTCCTGAAAAATTGTCGGTCTACGCTGTTGATGAAATCTCGGAGATGGATCGTCCCAAACAAAAAAAATCAAACGGTTTGAGATTCAGTATGTTAATGGCTATAGCGCATATCATGCGATTTTTTATATATGCAAAAATAACAAAATGACGGTCATTTTTCGAAAAAAAAAAACGTATTTTTTCACCGTTTTTGGCAAAACAATTAGTAAATATCAAAATTTAAAAAAATCCTTGATTCGCGCTATAGCTATAGCTGGAAAGAATATGCGGTTAAAATTTCATAAGGATTGGTTCAGTAGTTTCGAATATTTCATCAACAAGCCGTCGAAAAACGTTGTTTCGAGAAAAACGCGTTTACAGCACTGTCGTCGAATATCCATAAGTGAAAATCCATGAGTCGAATATCCATAAGTATGAATATCCATAAGTACGAATATCCATAAGTATGAATATCCATAAGTACGAATATCCATAAGTCGAATATCCATAAGTCGAATATCCATAAGTGAGTATAGAGTAGAAATGAGTTTGTTTGTTTGTTTGGGTCTGTTTGGGTTCGTTTTTGGCGATCATTTCTTCTCTATACTCACTTTTCCTTTACTTTCCTTACTTTCCCTCTATCTTTCCTAAGTGAATATCCATGAGTCGAATATCCATAAGTATGAATATCCATAAGTACGAATATCCATAAGTATGAATATCCATAAGTACGAATATTCATAAGTATGAATATCCATAAGTACGAATATTCATAAGTATGAATATCCATAAGTATGAATATCCATAAGTACGAATATTCATAAGTCGAATATCCATAACTCGAATATCTATAAGTGAGTATAGACTAGAAATGAGTTTTTTGTTTGTTTGGGTCTGTTTGGGTTTGTTTGGGTTCGTTTTTGGCGATCATTTCTACTCTATACTCACTTTTGCTTTACCTCCCGCCATTTCGGGTACTCATTTCTACTCTATACTCACTTGTGGATATTCGTACTTATGGATACTCGACTTATGGATATTCACTTATGGATATTGGCACTTATGGATATTCGACTTATGGATATTCTACCCCAATCGTTTAAAGTTTGATTGGGTTACACAAATACATGAAAAAAAATGTTGTATGTATTTCGAAAGTGTATTTATTGAGTGTAACAACTTTTGCATCAATATCTATAATATGAACGTATCAAAGAAAGTCATGAAAATAGCATTCTTTTAGCGTCTAAAGTGAGAAGACCCCTCAATCGCTAGGAGTCCGTAGAGGGATTAAAAGTACACTGTTCATCCCTCTTCGGACTTGTACGGCTTTAAGTTTATGTCAAGTACATCGTTCAGTAATTTGGTGTAGTAATTAAATGGAGCGATTCTTATTGTTATAAATAAACAGAGAATATGAATGAATAAAGCATTATAATCTCGGAATTTATGGTAAAAATCATACTAATACTAAGTTTAGTGGTATTTATATGATACCACTAAACAAACCCAAACAAACCCAAACGAATAAATACTTTTGCAAGTTCGCCCCGTCATTTGCGATGAAATAAATATATCGTACCCATGAGCCAACATCGATAGTTGAATTTTGGGGTTTTGGGGTTTGTTTGGGTTTTTTTGGGGTTTTATTGGGTTAGCCATGAGCCAACAACAATCGTTGAATTTTGGCGTTTTTCCCATTACCGCTAAAAGCGCTCATAATTCCTCAACGAAGCCAAAACGGCAATTTTCATATTCTTGAAGTTCTCATTATTTTGGTTCAAACATCAAGAAGCAATGGTCAAAACTTGGCGCCCCGGATATCGTGCTATTCCCGCAAAGTGCACCACACGCATCACTCGAGTCTCACGACTCGAATAGTCTTTCGAAAAGTTCTCGTGGCGAGCCACGAAACAAATTAGTACGATAAAAAAAAAAGACGAGTTCTCAATGACATCGCAGAGGAGGACATATGACAATGAGCCGGTCACTTTCACCAAGTGCACTAGTTTACCGTTGCGTCGACGAGGCCGCTGCACAAGCGACGCCAGTACCAAAACCGTGCACTCGAAATCTCCTCAATTTCGCGGCGCCAACTTTTCCCAGTGTCTTTGACAATGAGCTTCGAACTGTGAACTTCAGTATCCGAAAATTCATTGATGTTCCACAATGCGAGACTCCACGGTGCTCCATGTCGTGACGTTTCGTTTTTCAGGTTGGACCTTCTGTTAGGATCGAGTACGCCCAGGATACCAGATCGGAGCGATGTCTAAGAATATGACGAATACCCAGACGCAGAGCGTAATATGTCACCCCGGTCAAATTGCATGTGATTTTGTCGTCTTCTATTTCAACGTCCGTCAAACTATATAGGGGAAGTGGGAGCGAGATGATAACGCTTAGGTCATGTTCAAATAAAACAATACACATACGAGTCAGTCAACTTTGATTATTTTTTATACTAATCAACATTTATTAATCTTTTTATTTTGGAAGGTAACAATCGGTCCTTCTCATTTTTACGATGCAATATATATTTTTAATTAAACCTTCATTTTCCCCATCTTACCCCGTGTGCGGGGCGAGATGACACAGCGCTGGGATGACGATTGGACACGAATTATTGGCATCTTTCTTTATATGCCGTATAAAAGTGGTCTGCATAATCTTGCTTCAATATCATTTTTGATCATTTGTAAGTTCTTTTTTCTTTCCCTGGTAGAAACAACGGTTGAAGAGCAACCAAATGCTTAGCTAGTTTCGTTTCACCTTTTCTGCCGTAAATAGTGGTACGCTGTGAAACATTCCGGGCTTGCGATAGCTCGGATCGTCCCATTAGACGGTCAACGAGCTAAGGCCACGGTAACGGGTATAAAATCGTGTGCGAATTTAACGATTTTTTTTCGTATGAAAATGTCGTTCACTCATAAAATTAATTACACCTCTATTTAGTATGAATATCGAGCTGTTAGAAAAAATATATATTTTTTTCGATGTACAAAATGGCCGATCATTTTTTACCTCGAACAAAAAACAAAAAATCTCGTCAATCTACATTAGAATACCCACAAGGAACATCCCTCAGGTGACAGCCTTCGATTTTGTTGAAATTTGGATATGTTACAAAGCACCGAAAAGTAAGCGATACGTATTTTTTTTTATCGACGGAAAAACGGTTTTAAAGGGTGAAACGCACCCTCAAGAATGGGGATGTTTTTCGTTTCTCGTCGATAACGTTTCAACGGTACGAGATATGGAATAATTTCAAATTGCAATAATGTTTCTTTTTTCGTGTACTATACATTGGATATGAGAACGATAACGTTATCGAGGAACAACGAAAAACACCCCGATTTTCGAGGGGTGGTTTCACCCCTTAAAACCGTTTTTCCGGCGATAAAAAAAAATACGTATCGCTTAATTTTCGGTGCTTTATAACGTATCCAAATTTCAAGAAAATCGAAGGGTGTCATCTGAGGCACGTTCCTTGCTAGACAAGTACGTACGGAATTTGACAAATATTGTTTTATTCAAAAGTTGTAGGTGTTTGAAATGTTTCTTTTTTCGTGTACTATACATTGGATATGAAAACGATAACGTTATCGAGGAACAACGAAAAACACCCCTATTTTCGAGGGGTGGTTTCACCCCTTGAAACCGTTTTTCCGGCGACAAAAAAAAATACGTATCGCTTACTTTTCGGTGCTTTATAACGTATTCAAATTTCAACAAAATCGAAGGGTGTCACCTGAGGCACGTTCCTTGCCAGAGAAGTACGTACGGAATTTGACAAATATTGTTTTATTCAAAAGTTGTAGGTGTTTGAATCGAGGGAAATTGTTGAAGTTACTTGTCACGCCAATTGGAAAAAAGCTGTTACGAGAAGTTTCGAGTAGTCGGCCATTTTGTACATCGAAAAAAAAACATATACATTTTACTAACAGCTTGATATTCACAGTGAATAGATGTGTAATTAATGTTATGAGTGAATCACTTTTTCATTCGCACAAAAAACATTGTTAAATTCGCACATGATTTTTTACCCGTTACGGTGGCCTGAGGCCTTATGAATTGGCCTTAAGGCGTTACCCCCCACTTTTAGCGCAAAAAAAAGGCCTTTTTCATGAATTTTTTTAACGAAAACTACAAAACTTTTTTAATCGATCAATATACCATCTTAAAGAAGGCATCTTGAAGAACTTTCAGTAATTTTTTTATTGAAAAATATTACATTGTTTAGTGGCAAATGGCCGTCAATGAAATAATGTTTTTATTTACACGGTTTGCGGTGACCAACATTGCGGCGAAGTGGATCATCTGAAAAAAAAAAATGCGGATGGATTTAGTCAAATATAAGTATAAACTAGTCTTTAATCGAAGGATTTTAAAAAATATTCATTTTTCACAAAATGGCGGACAGTCAAAGTTAATGGTTCGATTTTAACGAAAAAAAACGGCCGTTTTTTGGCTATAAAACGGCCATTTTTTTTTCGAAAAAAAAAATCGAACGATTAAAGCCTACATTTTTATGTATTAAATAAGCCTGCAAAATTTCAAGAAGATCGGTTGATTAGTGTTCGAGTAATCTTGGTCACCGACTTCAGAAATGCCATTTTGAGAAAAACGCGTTTAAAGTTTCAATTTCAGTTCTTCAATTCACGGATTCTTCTCTTTCAACGCTGATATCTCAGTCAATTTTGTTCGGATCGACTTGAAATTTTCAGGACATATTCTCAGATACTTATACTTCAAAAAAATGCACCAAAAAAAAGCGATTTTTTCAAAATCCCAAGTGGGGGTAACCCCTTAAGACGCCCCATATTATTCACATTCTCTGATGGGCAGACTCAAGTAAGCAACACCAAAGTTTCGGAAGTATCGGTCTTCCACTGACTGACTGATGGGCCAGCCGCGCACGGCTGAGCGGTCACCGCTCCGAGTATCGGCCACGCACGACGCTGTTTGACTCGAAGTCCCACCGACGCCGACCCCCAACCGACCATCCACCAGTGTTGGTTGTATCCATACTATAGACCGGTAGCCCTAAATATACTCTAGGCTGACATACATCGGTCGATAGCAAGTTCGCACCTATTCCACGGACCATATATGTATGCGATACCTTTGTGGTAGCTCAGCGATGTCCTCTCGCGTAAAAACCTCCCCTTGACGTCGAAACGCGACAAAAGCCACGCCTTCCTACCCAGGTGCGCGCACGCGGACAAGTTTGCTCCCTTACGCCCCTCGTTTCATCCCCTCTAGGCTCCATCAACCCCCCCCCCCGTCCGGGACTGAGAAGAAGAAAAAAAGAGACCCCTCTCCCCCCCTCCCTTCATTTTTATTCCACTGTTAAGCTCTCGCCATTGTGGAGGAACGACCACGGCGAAGAAGCAAAAAGAAAAACGAATCGATGTAATAACTCGACGAGGAGACGCGAGAGACAGGATGAAGATTGATTTTTTTGTAGGTAGAACGACGAGAACGTGTATGATGGTCGGGACGACCACAATGAGCGACGGGAGTGAAAAATTTTGCGGGATTTTCGAGGGGAAAAAATAGTATGGGAGGTGAAAAGACGCGGGCAGGTTTTGGTACAATTGGATGGGACAACGGAGGTGGTGAAGAGTCCTTTTGAAGACTAACAAGAGATCGAAGGTAGGAAACGTTGATTTTTTACTGGGGAGGTTCGGATTTCGGAGATGTACTTGCGAGTAGAGTGGTAATTTGGTTGATTGGATAGATGGATTTGTTTGGGTATGGAATCAGAGGTAGATTTGCTTGGGTTTGGGAGCGAAGTTAGACTTGTTTCGGCTTAGGAACAAGGATAGGCTTGTTTAGGTTTTGAAGCAGAAACAAGTGTGTTTGGGTTTAGGAGTAAAGGTACATTCGTTTGGGTTTGGGAACAAAGGTAGATTCGTTTGGGTTTGGGAACAAAGGTAGATTCATATGGGTATGGGAACAAAGGTAGATTCGTTTGGGTTTGGAAACAAAGGTAGATTTGTTTGGGTTTGTAAACAAAGGTAGATTCGTTTGGGTTTGGGAAGAAAGGTAGATTTATTTGGACTTGGGAACAAAGGTAGATTCGTTTAGGTTTCGGAACAAAGGTAGATTCGTTTGGGTTTGGGAACAAAGGTAGATTCATATGGGTATGGGAACAAAGGTAGATTGGTTTGGGTTTGGAAACAAAGGTAGATTCGTTTGGGTTTGGAAACAAAGGTAGATTCGTTTGGGTTTGGGAAGAAAGGTAGATTTATTTGGACTTGGGAACAAAGGTAGATTCGTTTAGGTTTCGGAACAAAGGTAGATTCGTTTGGGTTTGGGAACAAAAGTAGATTCGTTTGGGTTTGGGAACAAAGGTAGATTCGTTTGGGTTTGGGAGCTGAGATAGATTCGTTTTAGTTTGGGAGCAGAGGTAGATTTTGTTGGTTTTTGAAGTAAGGTAGACCTTTTTGGATTGATCTGATGGAGTTTGGGAACGGAGGCAGATCTGTTTAGGCTCGGGCGTAAAAATATCAATTTTTAAAACCCCACAAATCCATTTCAGCTTCCAGACCAGAACAAATAATTATTTGGGCTTAGAAAGAGAGGGATTCGTTTGGGTTTGAAAGCAAAAGTAGATTTGTTTGTGTTTTGAAGTAAAGGTTTATGCTCTAACACAAAGGTAGATCTGTTTAGGTTTTATGTAAATCTGCTTAGGCTGGGGACCGAAAGGTAGATTCTTTTGCGCTTCGGAGCAAAGGTAGATTTGTTTAGGCTCGGAAGCAAAGGTTATTCAGGTTTTGAAGCAAAGGTAGATCTGTTTAGGTTTTAGATAGATCTCCTTGGGTTTGGGACCAGAAAGTAGATTCTTTTGGGCAAAGGTTATTTAGGTTTTTGCGAAGGCTATTTAAATTTTGAAGCAAAGGTAGATCTGTTCAGGTTTTAGATAGATCTGCTTGGGTTTGGGACCAGAAAGTACATTCTTTCGGGCTTCGGGGCAAATATAGATTGCTTTGCGTCTCGAAGTAAAAGTAGATCAGCTTGAGTTTCGAGGCAAAGGCACATCTGCTGTGTTTGGGAGCAAAAGGTGCATTAGTTTGGGTTCGGGAGAAAAGATCGATTCACTTGGGCCAAGGACGAAAGTTATAGGTGTTTAGGCCTGGGCGCAAATATAGATTTGCCTGGATATGGGACCCCAAGGTGGATACATTTAGGCTTAGGAGCAAAGCTAGATTTGTTTGGGTTCCGAAGTAAAGGCAGGGCTTCTTCGGTTTCGTGGCAAAGGTAGATCTGCTCAGGTTTGGGAGCAAAGATCCACTTGTGCTTGGAACCAAAGGTAGATGTGTTCAGGCTAACGCGCAAATACAGTTTTGCTTGGCCCGGGACCAGAAGGCTGATTCGTTTGGGCTTGGGACCGAATATGTGTTTTGGTTAACCAGCAAAGGTAGATCCGTTTCGGTTTGGGAGCAAAGATACAACTTTTTGGGCTCGAATGCAACGACAGGCGAATTCTTCCAAGAATCTTAAGGATGTTGAGTCCCTATGAAACATGTTAATGTTAATTGTTCATTAAATAGCTTCTTGATCGTCATGAAATTTTTACACGACCTCCTGAATACTTCATGTAAAAACATACCAAATTTTCCGAATTCTATCATCATTACTTCAACCTCCTTAAGGGTTGAAATAAAAAATGATAAGAAAATTCGGAAAATTTGGTATGTTTTTGTATGAAGTATTTAAGAGGTCGTGTTAAAATTTCACGACGATTAGGAAGCTCGTTATTAAAAAATTAACATTTCGTTAAGAACAATTTTTAAAAGAAATAAAAAAAAAATTATCAATAAACTTCGTTTTGTTTCCGTTGCTTTCAGTATATTGTAGATATTACAAAATTGAGAGGTCAAAAAAAAAACTTACTGCAAAGTTACATCAGTTTCCATAAAACAACATTTAATTTGTGAATGTTAATTGTTCAATAACGAGCTTCCTAATTGTCGTGAAATTTTTACACGACCTCTGAAATACTTCATACAAAAACATACCAAATTTTCAGAATTTTATCATCATTTGCGATTTGGGACTCAACATCCTTGAGATCAATCGAGCCCATCAAAACCCATCGAGTACATTTTTTCCACTCAAACGTTCTCCCCCTTGGCAGGATCACTCGCACCATTGAAAAATCCTCAGCGGCCCAAAGACCAAAAATAAAAACGACAAAATTACATCCAAAAGCACGAAATCCCCATTCCTAAAGAGACCGATTCACCGAAATCGACAGGATTCCCCTTTTCGACTCGGCAAATAATGTAAACCCGCTAAAAAAACACAGCCGAGACTTCGGTGGGGATCGCTCGCGATGCTGGAGCACCTTTAACTGGCTTAGAGAGGATACACAAACCGAAGGAAGGAGCGAAGCTTTTCAGCCCGTGCGGAGGCGATCGATTTTGTCGTTGGCCATTGTTGGCAAACAACTTGCGAATGAAAATACCCCCTCCCCCCTCCTCCCCCACTTGCCCTTGCCATCCCACTCCGCATCGCTGAGTAAAATTCCGGAGCAGCTAACCGGAAGCGATCTTTAATACCGTTTACTCTCCACCTACTGTATAAAGCGAGAACACAAAGTTGTGATCCCTCGCATTATTCGTCGTGGCTTGACGAGGCGATTTTTCCACGGGTTTTTTTTTCGGCTTCGCGTTTCGAAAATATATATTTCGAGGGAAATTGAGCGAAAAAGCAATGCACGCACTGACGCCCTTTCTCAATCGTCTCGGTACCTTTTTCTCGAAGACGGGGTGCCTCGTCCTTCAGGCTCTCTCTCTCTCTCTCTCTCTCTCTCTCTCTCTCTCTCTCTCTCTCTCTCTCCCTCTTTCTCTCTCTGGAGACCAGGAGCCCCGAAAATCCGCGGATAATCTTCCAAGCGTCTCTGTATCTTTGTAAGTAAACTTTGGAAGACATCCATGGGGCAAAAGACGTAGAAATCGTTCTTGCTCACGTAGCTTTGTACACAGGGTGGCCCGGGAAAGTGACGGCCGAAAAGGAAAATCCGAATGCCTCGTATCAATCCTATCCACCTATCCAAATCAGCCCCACCTTTGCTTTGAAATCTTTTTTACTTTTCGAGAAAAAAAACATTTTTTCATTTTCCCTTTTGCGCGTGTACTTTCCTGGCGAACTTTTTTGTCCATTTTTTTGATGCCACGGATTTTGATGAAAGTGGAAGGCCTTAAAAAAATTCATATAGAAATTCATATAGAAATATAAAAAATATAAAAAATTCATAGAAATATAAAAAATTCATAGAAATATGAATTCATAGAATTAAAAAATTATAGAAATAATAAAAAAAATATTATAGAAATATATAATATTTTTCATAATAATAGAATATTTTCTATATTTTACTATACTTTCATACTATACTTACTTACTTTACTATACTTACTTTACTTACTTTATTATACTTTACTATACTTACTTTACTATACTTTACTATACTATACTTTACTATACTTACTTTACTATACTTTACTTACTTTACTTTACTTACTTTACTATACTTTACTTTACTATACTTACTATATTTTCATAATAGAAATATATAATATTTTTCATAAAAAAAATTCATAGAAATATAAAAAATATAAAAAATTCATAGAAAGAAATTCATATAGAAATTCATATAGAAAAAAATTCATATAGTAAATTAGAAAAAAAAATTTAGCGTTTTGGGGGCGGGTTGTTGATGCGTATAAAGATCCCAAGTATGTTATGAACCGAAGAAAAATGGTTTTAACATTTGCAAAGGCGTTTTTCTTCATTTTTTTCAAAATCGGACGGACTCGTACAATTTTCAATTTGACTGCAAATTTCAAATGTAGATTTTGGAATAGATCTTACAGGGAGGTACCCCGGTTTTTGAAGTCTATCGACAATTGCGGTTTTCAGAAGCAGACGAAGGCCGCTCTTTTAGTCGAAAACGCGACTTTTTTTTTTAATAGTGCCAATTTAGCGGAAGATCAATATTTTGTATTAATCGTGTGTACACTTCGCTAGCAAAACTCATGTAGATTACGAATCGGAATCATTTTTCGGTCTAGGTGATCATGTGCGTCTCCAACGAACCCGCCCGTGGAGGGTCCCAAAAAGCAACAATTTTGTACTTTTTTGTTTTGGAAAATAGAAAATTGATCCTAGTACCTACAGATATGTAAAATCAACCCTTCAAACTTCATTTTAATTGCCTCATTAGGGTTTTCAGAGAAAAATTCCAAAAAGGCCTAGTTTTTCGACTATCCAAAGGTATGTATATATGGCCTTGAAAAAATATGCTTGCGATGATCTGTCACTAAAATTCGGACGATAAAAAAAATACTTATACTGGTCTACATGACTCCTGATTGCTTCGAAAAACTTCCGAGAGGAACGTACGTACACAAAAGAGGAACAAAAAAGAAAAACTTAAGGTACGGGAAAAATGGGAATAAAAATTGGAAAAAAGCTTTTCAGTGGATCACTAAAATAGTCGTTGCGGCTAATTTAGTGATCCTAACCACGACGTCATACCTGATGGAGAAAAGTCAATTGCGGGGGTGAATGATCTTTTCGTTTGCTTCCTCGGGACGATGGTTTTTCGTGGGCTCTCGTATTCCCAGGCTGGCAGTTGACAGTCGAGGCTCTTTCGCGGTTCCCGTCGTAGTAAATTTTGGCCGGCACGTGCCCTCTCACGCCACAAAAGTCATGTCGAATGGGGCCCTGGCTATTTATTCATACGCATCCCTTCGACAATTAGCTGTGTACATATGAATACGATAGTCGTTATAGGCACCCAACGTTTGTATATATATATATATAAATAATATGTAAATAATATATATATATATTATATATAAATAATATAAATAAAATAATTATATATATATATATATATATATATATATATATATATATATATATATATATATATATTAGGGTGGTTAAGGAAAAGAAAGTTTTGCAAAATGTGAGAGTTCCAAACAATTTTTTCGTTCGCGCTCAAACGCCTTTTCCATATTTTTTTTCATGAACATCGAAGTATGAATTATTTTTTCATCTCGATGCAGAAAATGGTAGTGCGTGATCCAATGTAAGTCCTGATGTAAATTTTTTCTGTAACAATACACAATTTTGATTTGAATATTTTTATTTACCATAAACAATTTGTATTTGCGGATTAAGAATCAATATATGTAATTCGGTTGTGAAATTCTATCAACCACTTGATGAACAAGAACACGGTGTTTACATCACTGAACATCTAACAAGTATGCGTGTTTTTTTTTTAGTAATATGTTGTTTTGGAGTGAGAAAACAAATGAAAAAAAAAAATTGATGAAAAAGATAAATTAACAGTCGTTTGAGCACCACCTAAACAATTTTTTAGACCTCTCAAATTTTGTATGAATTACTTTCTCATAACGCAGTAACATATCCCGTTGAGTACTGCGGAAAAAAAGAATTTTTTTTTTGAATCGCCCTAATATTTATACGTAGATATATATAAACATATAAATGGAAATTTGCTTTGTGACGATGTCGAAAACGGATTTGAGGATCGTATAGTACAGAGGTTCGTATACCAAGGTACCTATGAATAACGTGTTTTCTATATATCCGATAAAACATGCCTTCTATACAGTTGAAAAAAAATTCATATATTTTAACGGGTCACACATAGCTCGTGGTCGAAAAAACGGAATTTTCGTGATTTTTCAGTGTCAACGCGTGCAGGCTTTGATAAAAAAAATTATTCACATGTAAGAGAACGGTTTTACGTATCTTTTACAATTTTTGTATTGAAGAATATTTATGAATGTGGTAAATACGTTGCGGTTTTTGCAGAACGCTGTTTGAAAAATAAATAAAGAGTCAAGGGATAACACCACTAGCCGCAGAAAATAAGGCCCAACTTCCAAAAAATTTATTTTGGAAGTATGAAAAAAGGAATAGGATTTCTTTTGAGAGGATTTATGTAACACATATCGAAGTATAAAAAAAAATTATTATATTTTTCGTACAAAATGGCAGCGGAAGAGCCCATCTTGAAAAACGTATTTTTTTACAAATAGCTTCACGGGAGGACGGTTTTCTCGCAAAGTATAAGACCTGAAACAAAAACCAAAAAAAATCATAATGATATATATTGTTGGCTATGGAACTACGTAGGGATTTTTTTTAACAAATTTTGAAAAAATGGCCCACTTTAAAAGAAATAAATCGATTTTTTGCCCAAAAAATAAGCAGTAAATTGTTTATAAAAAAAAGTTTACATTTATTTTTAAAAAACGGCTACGTACTCCCATACATAATGTAATTGTGAAGCTACTGTGAAAATTTCAAATCGATCCATGCAAAGGTGTTCGAGTAATCCGTCCTCCCAGTTTGAAAAAAGTGGTTTCGTGAAAAACGCGTTTAAAGTTGTACGAGCACTTAAATCCTTGAAATTTTTGTTTACCTTTAATTTGCGATGTATCGCATACTGTTATTATGACCACAAAGTATTTTTCTTAGCCGAAAAAAAAAACGATTTTTCCAAAATCTTAAAGTGGTGTTATCCCTTAAGGATGTTGAGTCCTTACGAAACATGTTAATGTTAATTGTTCAATAAATAGCTTCTTAATCGTCATGAAATTTTTACACGACGTCCTGAATACTTCATGTAAAAACATACCAAATTTTCAGAATTCTATCAACATTACTTCAACCTCCTTAAGGGTTGAAATAAAAAATGATAAGAAAATTCTGAAAATTTGGTATGTTTTTGTGTGAAGTATTCAAGAGGTCGTGTTAAAATTTCACGACGATTAGGAAGCTCGTTATTAAAAAATTAACATTTTGTTAAGAACAATTTTTAAAAGTAATTTAAAAAAATGTATCAATAAACTTCGTTTTGTTTCCGTTGCTTTCAGTATATTGTAGATATTACAAAATGGAGAGGTCGAAAAAAAAACTTATTGCAAAGTTACATCAGTTTCCATAAGACAACATTTAATTTGTGAATGTTAATTGTTCAATAACGAGCTTCCTAATTGTCGTGAAATTTTTACACGACCTCTGAAATACTTCATACAAAAACGTACCAAATTTTCAGAATTTTATTATCATTTGCGATTTGGGACTCAACATCCTTAAACGCATTCAGTTTTTGCACGAAATTATCCACTGGTTGCACGAAGGATTTGATAAAATATTGATTTTCGAACAAATGGCCGCCGTCCGAAGTGAAAGTTTCAATTTTCGATGAAAAAACTCTCTATTTTCGTTAATCAAAAATAACTATGCTTCAAAAAAAAAAAATCTTTCGTCGACACACTGCTTTTTGGGGTGTAACAGAAGTTTGTCAAATTTGAAGTTAGTCTGTGCAGGGCTTTTTGAAATATCGTGGTTACCGATCGAGAAAACGTCATTTTCAGGAAAACGCGTTTAAAGTTCGATGGTTCGCAGTTCTCCGATTTGCGAAACCTGCCTATTAACGCCCATAAATCCTTCAGTTTTGAACGGATCGATTTGAAATTTTCGGAGAATATTTTTTAAATGTTACATTTTGAGAATCCGTCGAAAACCAAAAATGGGTATTTTCAAAATGTTGAATTAGGTGTAAGTCTTCAATACGTCCTCAAAATTAAATGACCAGAAACAAACATGAAAAGATGGAGTCAGGTAATGATTAGAGCTGAAGATATTAAAAAGCTACATTCAGCTCGAAAAACGAATGCACGTGCAGACACTACAAGATTATGACATTAGTAATATATGCATAAAATATATATTTTTCATTTTTATACTTATTACATTTAATATAATTAAAATTTACATTAATTTTATTGAACAAAAATTAATATTATTTAATATAATATTAATTTATATTTTATACGAATATAGTTATTATATTTTATATTATTTTTATTTATATTTTCATATGTAAATATATAAATATTTATATATTTATCTGTTCATTTATTTATTCATTCGTACCCCCGTCTTCTATTTTAACCTTTGCCCCCTCCCTTTCTCCCTTATATACAACCTACTGCACCAGTAGTGTACAAGTTAGCTTCAATATAAGCAAAACAGCCTTGTATATATAGACTCGCTAATGTGACCCACGCGCCCGCTACGAGCTTAATGGTCGAAGCGGCGCGTGTCCCTTCCCCATTGTCTGGACGTCGGACGAGCCCCAGAAAATCGCCCGACCGATCCCTCGGACCGAGGAAGGCCTCTGCCCTTTGCGCCCTCTCACGGCCACCCGCCGGGTCGTGGGATAGACTTTTGTATCTTTCTCTCTCTCGCCCTTACATTCTGTTCTGCACACCCACACCGATTCTTATCTGCGTCAAATGACTTCTGTTTCGTGTCATCAGTGAGTGCGAAAAATGACACACGAAAATGCGGTAAATAGGATCGAACGAGTATTCGGCCGGGTGGGATATAGTACAAGTGGCTCGCTGGAGAAGCCTCGGGCCCCTGCGCCACACTGCGGCCGCAGCGCGTACTACTGATTTCATAAATTTGTTATTTACTTCGAGTAAAAAGATTTTGGCCCATTCATTTTATACGGCTGAATACTTTTTTGAGTGAGTAATCCCAAATACCAAAATCACTAGAAACATCAATTTTGTATTACTCAAGAGTGCTAAATAGCTTTTGATTTGATTGAATAAATATACTTCCAAAAAATGTCTGGAATAGCTGAACCAAATATAAAAAAACATCGATTTCACGAAAATCTTGGTTAATCCAAATAAAAAAAAGATTTATGGTAAACGTATTGGGTTGATCGCGATAAACCTTTTTTTTTATCAGTGCACGCTTGCTCGGAGTACGAGTGGCTTACGAGAGAAGCCCCAGGGCCTGCGCCACACTGTGGCCGCAGCGCGTACTGCCACATCCACGAATCTGCTAGCTCATACAAACAAAAATCGAAATAATACAGTATGGACTCCATCCATACGACCAAATGATTTTTGAATAGACAATACCAAATACCGAAATCACTAGAAGCGTACAAATTTTCAATTACTCAACGCTGCTAGAGATTTTTATTTAAACAAATAAATTTGCAACAAATCGCTGGAATAGTAGAATTAAAAAACGTCAATTTTACGAAATTTTTCGTTAATTCAAACGAAAAACGGTCAACCAAACGCATTCGGTTGAGTTCGGTAAATCTTTTTCATTAGTGCACGCTCGCTCGGAGTACCAGTGGCTCGCGTGAGAAGTCTGAGGCCCTGCGCCACGCTGCGGCCGCAGGGCGTACTACTGGGTCCACGAAATTGTTAGTTGAAAGAAAAAAATGCTTTTCAAAGCGTTCGTTCTATACGACTAAATATTTTTGAAAAATATAATAAAACAAAATGCCATATCACTAGATACACATAAATATTTTGTTGCTCAACGGTGCTAGATAGCTCCCGATGTAAATGGATAAATAAATTTGCAACAAATCTCTGGAAAAGTATAATCAGCTAATAAAAAAAAAACATTGATTGGACGAAAATGTTCGTTAATTCAAGTAAAAAAAAATGGAATAACCACACGCCTTTCGTTAATATCAATAAATCTTTTTGCATCAGTATAAAACACCGTCGACCTTCTCGTTGATCCTCCGGTTTAATTCTTTAATCCAGCCTCGTCGAAGCCTGTTGTACAAACATTGACGGTCAAAAGTGCAACGGCGGAAGCTATGGGGGGGGGGGGGGGTGTCGAATTTTCGCTGCTCTTTTGGGTAACGAGGCTCGCAGTCGCGAATATAAACGGAACCGTTTAACACAGAGGGGGTGACGAGAAGAAGAAGAGCGAGGGAGACGAAGAGCTCGACGGGGTTAAAGGGCGGGGGTGCGAAAGACACCACGCTGAGGGACTCCCGGAGGCGACGGGGCGTCAACGACGACGCAAGTTAAACGAGAAGCTCTGCTTGGACAGCCAAGTAAGCGTGATTCCGAGGGAGAGAGAGAGATTAAAGAGCCGAGGAAAAAGTGTCCTCTACTTCGTGTCACCACGGGAGGTCGAAAGATCCAATTTTTCTATCTTAATTCTCCATTCACCGAGACAGGAAAACTCTTCATTCAATTTTCCTCATCTGTGCATCGGAGCTCCATTTTTATCCACACACACACACCAAAGGACTGATTTTGGTTATGTCATTTCGTTATATGCATATATATTTTGTATAGCTCAAAATGAAAACGCGATAATAATTAAATCAAAATAGAAAAATCTAATTCATAAGAAACATTTTTTACCCTCGTTTACTCCTGTTGAATAAAATCGATATATGTATTTTCATACTCATACATCCCGAAGTTTATTTTTACTTTATAGAGTTTATTTAATTTTTCCAAAAGACTAATTATGGTATTTCAATTACTATTATATAATTATATATATCTCTGGGAGTTTAAAATTAAAACCCTATAAAATCGAAATCGAATTTCAAATTTCAAAATGCGCATTTTGGCGGAATAATAAAGATGTATTTTCATTCTCGTTTGTTTTCGTTGTACGTAATTGATACATGCAGTTATTACTTCCAATTTCGAGCTACCAAACCTATATACGTGTTAATATTTATACATATATATATCCATAGAAATATATTTTTATTAGCTTGGAATGACAATGATATAAAAAGTAAAATCGACTTAAAACACTAAAATCAGCAATTCGGCGGGATTAAAAATGGATATGTTTATTCTCGTTTATTATCGTTGTATTCAATTGATATATGGTTTTGATAAAATATACATATATATATATATATTTATATTTCATATAAATATATATTTTAGAATATTTTATATAAAATATTCGGTTGAAAAAAAATATATATATATATATCCGAATTTTTTTTCCAAATTTCGAAGGACCATATATGGGTGTGTATATAAACATATATATATACATACACACACAAACGCATATGCATGTATATATCTTTGGTAGCTCAAAGTGAAAATGCGATGAAAAGAAATTAAATTAAAAATACAAAAATCAGTATTTTGGAAGAATAGGAAAAATATATTTTCATTCTCAGTTATTCCGGTTGTCTGAAATAAATATATATATACATATATTTATTTATTTCAGACAACCGGAATAACTGACGAGAATGGAAATATATTTTTTCATTCGCTCATCGAATATATGTATAAATATATATATATAAGGTGTAGTAAACAGAAATCCATTATTTTTGCCCTCAATTTCATGCAAAAATAATGGATTTCTTTTAACTACGCCTCTTATTAATTTTAGACAACGGGAATAACTGAGAATGAAAATATACTTTTTCTATTCTTCCAAAATACTGAATTTTGTATTTTTAATTTGATTTCGTTTTTTCGCATTATATATACATATAGTATAGTAAGAAAAATACCAACGTCAGAATTTTCGAAGGAAGACCATTAACTTACATCTTTCACGTAAAATGTATATATAAATATATGTATATATTTATATACACGTAAATGTATATATAACATATATAACATATAATAATATACATAGCATATAATAATATATAACACATAGATAACACATAAATGTATATATAAATATATACATTTTATGCGAAAGTATTAATGTAAAGTATAAAATGTATATAGATCAATTTTCCATAAATTTCCGAAAGTTCGAACTTAAAACGCGCAAAAACCAAACATGCATTAAAAAAAACATCCAAATCAGCATGTGGTAAAAATAACAACTCCAAAAGGCTCCATTCCGTTTTCCACTCGCCTCCGTTGTCAAGTATCTATCACCTCAACAATGTATTCTCCCTCCAAGCTCATTCCCCATTCGGGCCTCTGAGTAGAAAAAAACCAAACGGACGATTGCCCCCGCAACTGGCAAAATGCAAGAGGATGAATTTTTCAGCACGTTATATACCCTACTATATATATATATATAAATGCCGAAGGTTTCCGAAAGGGGAGAAATGATAAACGCGCTAGCGAAACGCTGCAGAGTCCGCGCTCGCGAACCTTTATTGATTAAGTAATCTTAATACATCGCTGAGCCGCAACGTACCATAAAGAGAACGGAACCGGAAACGATCAATTCTTACGGGAAATATGCTTCGTCGGTGGTCGGCCACGCCGCTGAAATTCACGAGCTTTGATTAATATACCAAGATCGTTTCTTTTTTTTTGGTCTCTCTCTCTCTCTCTCTCTCTCTCTCTCTCTCTCTCTCTCTCTCTCTCTCTCTCTCTCTCTCTCTTTCTCTCTCTCTCTCTCTCACATTCTTCTTTTGCCTCTTCGCCAGAACTTGTCGTTTCTCGTGGTAGATAACTTTCTCCTTCTCTCTCTTTATACATACATATATACATACATACATATATATATATATATATATATATATACACTTTCTCTTAATATACACCGTGTCTCGTTTCGAAAAGATCAGTCACTTATCTCAAAAACGATAAAGCGGACTGAACAAAATTTCGTTATGAAAAAGGACACCCGATATACACGTATGTGCATAGAGCCTCGTGTGGCATTTCTATATGACGTTTTTCTGCGCTCCACGCCCGTCCGCCGCGCGGTCGTCGATGATTTTTGGCGCTGTTCCAGTCACCGCACTATATACGTACTCGTGGGCTTTTTTCCTCTGGCTTTTCTTTCGTGCGAGGTATTATTATTATTGTTGTTGTTATTATTAACTGTACCGCAAAATGTACAGTGGCGGCGTTGACACGTCCCTCTTGTTTACGTACTCACGTAAATTCACACACTCACACATGTATGTGTGGGTGTGTGTATGTACATATATATATGAGGTATTCCACGTGAAATATATATATATATATATACATATTTCACGTGGAATACCTCATATATATATTTACATACATCTGTACATACACACACACACACACACACACACACATTTATATATATATCTATATATATGAGGTATTGACGTGAATCCGGTGGACTTTTTCCCTGACCCCCGCCAATTCGATTTTTTAATATCTGATTCCATTGACTCTAAAAGACACCCTCAATTTTTTTACATCCTTCGAAGCAACTCTTAGTAAAAAAAAAATTTCGAAAAACAAAACGCCACCGTTCAGAAATCGGAAAAAATTCCCGAAAACGCGTGATTATATGTAAAAATGTTCAAGCTATCATCCGCAGTGGAAGTATGATTTTTCCTGTGCTTTCTGAGCGAATAACGTTTAAAAAAATTCGAAAAATTCAAGAACCGCTTACTTCGGACGGATACGTAAATATTTTGATACTCACAATGTATTTTTTGACCATTTTTGAATAACCAAATCACAATCATGGATCTTGAACAGTTAGCAGTCGAAAAATTCTGGCATTAATTTCAATTGAAGTCGGCTTCGGCACAGAAAAAATTATACTTCCACTGCGGGTGATAGCTTGAACATTTTTACATATAGTCACGCATTTTTGGGAATTTTTTCAGATTTTTAAATCCGAGGGTTTTTTCGGAAATTTTTTTTTTGACTAAGGGTGGTTTTGAAAAATTTAATAAAAATTCAGGGTCCTATTATGAATGGATAATCCTGCAACAGTCGAAAGGTCAGATCATGCCCTACCATATGCTGAAATTTCAGTTTAGTAAAAGACCCACGGTTTTCGAGATTTTGGGCTTCGTGTTATTTTTTGAAAAAAATTATCTGCTTTTGGTTTTTCGCATGCCATTTCTACTAATAATGCGTATCGACAATAACTAAGCAACTTTTTAAAGTAATTGGCACGATATGCGTAGCACATTGTTTTTTACACCGCAGACTATCAAAGTCAGATGTTCGAATTGGTTTGTATGAACATTCTGCATAAGTTTTTTTTTCATAAAGTTTCCTTAACATTTAAGGTTGAAAAGAAGGTAAATATTCGGAAGTGGGGCTTCCGCTAGAATCAGGCAAATTTTCGTTTGGGTTTGTTTGGGGTTGTTTGAGTTTGTTTGGGGTTGTCTGGGTTTGTCTGAGACTGTTTAGGGTTGTTTGGGTTTGTTCGAACCCTTGAAGAAAAGTAGCCTGATTCTGGCAGAAGCCCCACTACTGAATATTTACCAAAAAGAAGACTAGATCAAACAGTTATCCCAAACAAAAAAGTTTAACAAAACATTTAAACAACAAAGTTATCATTTGTAGAAATGGCATGCGAAAAACCAAAAGCAGATGATTTTTATCTCGAAAACCGTGGGAACTTTACTAAACTGAAGTTCCAGGGTAGTAGACCATGATTTGACCTATCGACAGTTGCGGGAATATCCATTCATAACAGGACACCCTCTATATGTATTTATTATGAGCTACTGGCATACGAGACCAGTCGCGTATTTTCGTTGTACATTTTTTCCCCCTCTATTCCCGAAATAATTTACTCAAGGTCTGTCAAAGGTATTCCCGAATTACATTCGAATTTATATAATCGCACGCGCGACGTTTTTTTATCGCGGGAAAAAAAACTCCTGCCAAGAATAGGAAAAATGGCATACTATAATTTTATTATGAGAAATAAATAGCGTAGTAAATAAACAAACAATTAAGTGAGTAAATAAATGAATTGATAAAGCAATAAATCGAAAAATAAATAAATAAATAAGTCGATCAATCAATCAATGAATAGATTGACTAATCAATAGAAAAAATTAATCAATCGATCGATTAATAAATCAATGAGTCAATAAATGAATCAGCAGATGAACAAATAAATAGAAATAATTAAATAAAACTTTATTATGATGAAAAATATTTTATTTTTTCATAGCGATGTTTTTTTCGGCATATCGACAGTAATTGCAGTTGTCGCGACGTACAGTTTTTCGGATTATCGCACAGAGCAATGATACGCGATTATACGAAGTACTGCCGGGAAGGGGGTGAGGGGGAGGGACATAATGGGGAAACTCTCTTCTTCTCTTGGTCAGCGAAAAAGAAGGGGATGAAAAAAAAACCGGACAAGCTCGTCGCTGCAAATGCATATCGACACCCCAAACACTGCTTCGAATTTGCCACCGCGGAGCCGCGAGCGCCCATCCGTTTCTACTTTCGTACCCTTGTGTATACTCTGTTTTTTTTTCTCTCTCGATCTTGTATTCGCCCCCTCCCTGGCTACGAAAGTCTCTCCGACGGAACGATAAATTGCTGTGCGGTTCTCTCGCCGGAAAAGCGAAACTTTCGACAATTGAAAAACTTTTGACATAAAGGTTATTTCTCTGTCTTTCACTCTCATTCTCTCTCCCCCTTTCTCTCTCTCTCTGTCTCTCACTTTCGCTCACCCCCTTCTCTCTCTCTTCTACCAAACCTCCATTTATTTGTTTAACAAATAATGTTATAATATTATGTTTTTTAATTATCGTTTAATGTTTATTATTGTTATATTATTGTTTTACTATTGTCCTTACTCGTCTTTTTTTATTTTTCTCTTCTCTATTTTTGTTATTACCACTACTTATCAGTCTTTTGTTGTAGCTATTATTTGAATTGATTTTAAGATTAGTTAATCAATGTAGTTAATATAATTCATTAAGCTAGTTGATTAGTTGTAAGATTTATATATCATATTCCGCCTCGTCTGCCGTACTTTATTTACGTTTTCGATTTTCATTTTCAATTTAATACTAATTGCAATTTTTTATTCAATCTTGAATATCGATTTCATTGTTATTTTATTCCTATTATATGAATTATAAGTCATCGAAGCCACCGTTCTGAAAAATTCCCCATAGTGTACTAGGGCATGAATAAATTTTCATTTCATTTCTCTCCCCCCCTCTCCCTCGTTTCCTCTCTTTCTAATTTTCCGTAATCTTATATTTTGTGGCCGACTATATTTCTGAAGAGAAATTCAAAAACATCAATGCCCATTTTAAGGTGGTGCCAGTATTATATATATACGTGTATATATATTAGTATATATATATATGCACCCTGTATATATATATATATATATATATATATATATATATATATATACACAGGGTGATAGGAAGGTCGATACAAAGCCTTAAGGGGGTGATAGGTCAGCTCGTTAGAAACATATTTAACCTAGGTTACCTGAGTCTAAAGTCTAAGGATTTCGAGTTATCATGGTAAGTATGATTTTTGAAAAATTTCCCAAAATTCGGTACCAACTCATCTGCCTCTGATGTTAATGCTATTTTTTCAAAAATAGCATTAACGTAAGAGGTATTTTTATTTTTTGACAAGTTTTTAATTCCACGACACGTCTCATTCAGTGAATCGCGTAGATACAAATGATTGTATTGGTGTTTGTCGATTGAATACACATTAAGCTACGACGCAAATAAGTTTTTAGTTGCCGATTATTGTCTGTTCGAACATTATGAACGAGTTTCTACCAAAATTTGGGTTTTCTTTCCAAAAATCGTACTAACCACGATAACTCAAAATCCTTAGACTTTGGACTGAGGTAACCTAGGCAGGATACGTTCCTAACGAGTTGACGTATCACCCCCTTAAGGCTTTGCATCGACCTTCCTATCACCCTGTACATGTGTGCGTACGTACGTACGTGCGTCCGTGTGTGTGTGTGTGTTTGTGTGTGTGTGCCCTTAAGGGGGTGTGGATGTTGGTCAGGCCACTTTCTCGCACCAATCGATATCAATTAGGAAGCTTGTTCCGGTCGCGTGACTCGAGCCAACGTGTGCCCCTTTTTGCCTTCGTCAAGCAGACACTCCTTCTCCCCGGGAACAAAAAGATAGACAGAGAACAAAAAAGGAAAACCACCCGTCCAACCTCGGCACGCGTCGATCTTTCCACTGAAAAAGTCGCAACTTCCGCTTGGTATATCGATACGAACAATAGTCGAGAATCTCACTTTCTCTCTCTCTCTCTCTCTCTCTCTCTCTCTCTCTCTCTCTCTCTCTCTCTCTCTCTCTCTCTCTCTCTCTCTCTCTCTCTCTCTCTCTCTCTCTCTCTCTCTCTCTCCCTTTCTTGACGCATCCTCATCGGCCCACATGAGTATGGCATTTTATCGCTCCAACTCCTGCGAGGCATTTCCGTGGAGGGGGGGGGGGAGCTCTACCTACCGTTGAACGGTCGGTCGATACTTCTGGGACCCTCTATGCATTTATGCATTCATCGATAATCAGTAAAGGATGTTGATTCTTATATTTACGGTATACGATATACAAGAATATGATTCAAAATGGTTTTTCAAGTCCTCTTCGAAAAGAGTGAAAATGATTCAATTCCCGAAAAACTTTTTTTGTGCATCCCGTTATCGAGAAAAAAATGATCAGCGATCGATTTTAAAGTGAACATTTTAAAGTGGACGGAATTCAATTCCACAAAAAACAAGTTTTTTAGGAAGTTTTTGAATTCGGACTTTAAGTCTCAGCATGATACCGAACTGAAGATAAAATTTCGATTTTGTATAAATATATATATATATATAAATGTTACTACGTTATGAAAAAGTAATTCATACAAAATTTGAGAGGTCTAAACATTTTTTTAGGTAGTGATCAAACAACGTTTTGTCTTTTTTTTCTATTGTTCGTCAGTTATTTTTCTTCATTTGTTTTCTTACTCCAGAACAATATATTACTCCAAAAGAACACGCACACTTGTTGGATGTTCAGTGATGTTAACACCGTGTTCTTGTCAATCAAGTGGTTGACAGAATTTTCTCAACCGAATTACATGTATTGATTCTTAATCCGCGAATGCAAATTGTTTATGGTAAAAAAAAAAATTTTAATCAAAACTGTATATTGCTACAGCAAAATTTAAATGAAAACTTATATACATTGGATCACGCACTAACATTTTCTGCATCGAGGTAAAAAAAAAATCAATACTCCAATAATCATGAAAAAAAAAAAAATGAAAAAGCATTTGAGCACTAACTAAAAAATTGTTTAGAACTCTCAAATTTTGCTAAACGTTCTTTTTCTTAATATACTTCAATATTCCGTAGAGAAAAAAAATCGATTCGTTTTAACCATCCTAATTTATATATATATATATATATATATATATATATTAAACAGGCCCAAAAAAAAATCTTCCTCATTCAGGCTCTCACCCCTTAAAATATTACTCGATAATGAAACAAAAAAGCTCGTGATCAGAACAGCCTGTAGGTTAATTCTCACAGGTGACTCATGGGGGTATTTTCATTCCCCATTTGATTTACACGTGACAAATGAACGTTTACTCTTCCAATGCAAACCATTTTCGATAGATACAATCAATGAGTGGTCCGGACCAATCAGTGTCATTATTATATATAGTGAACGGATTTATTACCCCAGATTAAAGTCTTTTATTAATAATGCATTCTTTCTTTCAATCTTGATCAACAATTTTCGAAGACACCACCGCAAATTTGAAAAATCTCGAATCACGATCTCATCTTCGACATCGACGGATTTTCAACGCTTGCGAACCCGATAGCCAGTGCATACCCATGACCAGAACCGTAGCGTCGATGGTCCGTGATCAATTCGTGTACCCGGTAATCGAGTGTTGGACCCGCGTTCTCCCAATCCGCTGTGTACCATCGTTGCTTTATTTCTCCCTTCTCGAGACGGCTCGCCGTACGCGAGCGAGAGGGTTGGCGAAAATCTGTTGAAGAGGCGAACGAAAAAAAAAAAACAAAAAAAAAAAAAGAGAAAAAAGAACGCGGACCTGCAAGGGTAGGGACAAATACGAGGACACGGATAGAGCGATGTATCTACCCCTAGAACGGAAACCAGCCAATAAAACGAGCCATCCCCTGAAAAGGGGATGAAGAGAGTGAGAGAGAGAGAGAGAGAGAGAGAGAGAGAGAGAGAGAGAGGGAGACGTCGCAGCCTCCGGCGTCCGGACGTGGTATTCTTGCCCGGGGAATTCCTTCTTCCTCTCTCCCTCTCTCTCTCTCTCTCTCTCACACACACACACTGCAGCCAAATACATAACTATACTGGCGGCCACCCTCGAAGCCCCTCGAAGACCGAGTAACTGTCCAACTTCTTTTTCATTTTTTTTCTCTCTCCTTTTTTCGTTTTTCTCGTGTTATTTTCCGTACAAGAACCCCCTCCGCCCCCTTCAACTGCCTCGTAATATCAGCTAGGACAGCCCTCTCTCTCTCTCTCTCTCTCTCTCTCTCTCTCTCTCTCTCTCTCACTCTCGCTTTGTATGTCGCCACTTTTTCGAGACTCCGGACGACATCACCACGTTTTCCTTTTTTTCTTTCGTTTTTTCCCTACTTTTTTATTTTTCTGTCCGCGCGAGACCCGCGCACGTACCACGTACTCGCCGCACACCCCCTCGATTACATTCGGAAATATTAGGGGACGTCCCGCCGCTCGACAAACTATCAATTTGGATTTCCTAACTCTCTCTCTCTCTCTCACTCTCTCTCTCTCTCTCTCTCTCTCTCTCTCTCTCTCTCTCTCTCTCTCTCTCTCTCTCTCTCTCTCTCTCTCTCTCTCTCTCTCTCTCTCTCTCTCTCTCTCTCTCTTTCTCTCTCTCCCTCGAATATGTATAGAGCAGGGATAAAAAAGCTCCGGATAAACGACTAGCTGACCCCGAAAGATTTTTCTCCTCTTTTCACCCTCGTCCTCTTTACCCCCCTGCCCCTTGACCCTAAGTCTCTCAAGCCCCCCTTACCCCGTTTCAACGACACATTGTGTTTTTCGGACGGTCGATCGTCTCTAAGAGAGTTACCATCGCGGGTATACGTCCCTCTTCTTTCTATCGTCTGCAAATGTCAAGTGCTATATATATATATATATATATATATATATATATATATATATGAGGTATTCCACGTGAATCCCGTGGACTTTTTCCATGACCCCCGCCAATTCGATTTAAAAAAATGTGATTCCATTGACTCTAAAAGACACCCTGAATTTTTTTGGACATTTTTGAAACAACCCTTGGTCGAAATTTTTTTTCTGCAAAAAAAAGCCCCTTTTTAAAAATCTGAAAAACATTCCCAAAAATGCGTGATTATATATAAAAATGTTCAAGCTATCACCCGCCGTAGAAGTATGATTTTGTCTGTGCTGAATACGAATTCAATTGAAATTAATAGCAGTCAAGAACTTCTTGACTGCTAATGAAAAAATCATACTTCCACTGCGGGTGGTAACTTGAAAACTTTGACATATAATGACGCATTTTTGGGAATTTTTTCGGACTTTCAAATCGGGGCGATTTTTTTCGAAAAAAGAACATTTTTTTGACTAAGGGTTGTTTCGAAGAATGTAAAAAAAATCAGGGTGTCTTTTAGTCAATGGAATCAGATTTTAAAAATTAATCGAATTGGTGGGGGTCAGGGAAAAAGTCCACCGGATTCACGTAGAATGCCTCATATATATAGGGGTGGTTCAAAAAGAAAGATCAATTTTACTTTCTCGCGCTACTCAACGGCAAATGTTACTACGTTATGAAAAAGTAGTTCATAGAAAATTTGAGAGGTCTAAACATTTTTTTAGGTAGTGCTCAACCGACTTTTAACTTTTTTTTTCTCCGATTTTTCTCAATTCTTTTTCTTCAATTGTTTTCTCACTCCTCATTCATATATATATATATATATAAACAGGGTGTTAGGAAGATCAATGCAAAGCCTTGAGGGGGTGATAGGTCATCGCGTTGTGAAAATATCGAACCCAGGTTACCTTAGTCCAAAGTCTAAGGATTTCGAGTATAAAAATACCTCTTATGTTAATGCTAATTTAAAAAAAAACAGCTTTAACATAAGAGGTAAACGAGTTTGTACCTAATTTTGGGAAATTTTCCAAAAATCATACTTACCAGTATAGCTCGAAATTCTTAGACTTTGAACTAACGTAACCTAGGTTAGAAATGTTTCTATTCAAAATCGAGATACAAATTTCGAGATAAAAATACCTATTATGCTAATGCTATTTTTTTTTAAGGATGTTGAGTCCCTATGAAACATGTTAATGTTAATTGTTCAATAAATAGCTTCTTAATCGTCATGAAATTTTTACACGACCTCCTGAATACTTCATATAAAAACATACCAAATTTTCAGAATTCTATCATCATTACTTCAACCTCCTTAAGGGTTGAAATAAAACATGATAAGAAAATTCTGAAAATTTGGTATGTTTTTGTGTGAAGTATTCAAGAGGTCGTGTTAAAATTTCACGACGATTAGGAAGCTCGTTATTAAAAAATTAACATTTTGTTAAGAACAATTTTTAAAAGAAATAAAAAGAAAATTATCAATAAACTTCGTTTTGTTTCCGTTGCTTTCAGTATATTGTAGATATTATAAAATTGAGAGGTCGAAAAAAAAACTTATTGCAAAGTTACATCAGTTTCCATAAAACAACATTTAATTTGTGAATGTTAATTGTTCAATAACGAGCTTCCTAATTGTCGTGAAATTTTTACACGACCTCTGAAATACTTCATACAAAAACATACCAAATTTTCAGAATTTTATCATCATTTGCGATTTGGGACTCAACATCCTTAAACAGCCTCAACATAAGAGGTAATCGAACTTGTACCTAATTTTGCGAAATTTTCCAAAAATCACACTTACCGTGATAACTCGAAATTCTCAGACTTTGGACTAACGCAACCTAGGTTCGAAATGTTCCTATTCAAAACCGAATATATCTGTCATTCAAGAACAAGACTTTCTTTTTACCGTACATTTTCCACATACGAACATTTTAAACTTTTGCACACCCATTCATTTCATAGCTCCATATATTTTTTCCTCTCAATCGCGTCACCAATCGAATCATCAAATTTTTCCCAAAATTCTCCATCCCAACAGGCGGCAAAAATATCGCAAAAATTCCTCCGACCATCCAAAGCAAAAAAAACGAATATCGAACGAGAAAAAAACGTCATCGGGTGAAAAAGGATAACTCATCGCATCGATAAACGCGATCAGTGTACGTTTTTTTTGGGGGGGGTATGAAGAGGAAAAACTGCACGAATGACGGGGCTACGTACGCGAAAACACGCATCGTGAGATCGAGATTAGAGGCTGACTCGTATAAATCATGCCGTATATACGTATATGTATATAGGTATGTAAACGCGATGCGAAATCATCCGTAGGGCTCAAAACACGCTGGTGGAGCCGAAGGATTCGGTCCGGTCAATGTTATCTGGTGGTCTTCCAGTTCGATGGACCTGGATCCTTCTATCGCCCAGATCCGCTGCCCCCAGCTCCACACTTCGCGCACAATATTCGACGTTACAACGGGGCGAATGGGGCAACGGCATTTTTCTCCGGTCGCGTTTTCCAAGCTGGCATATGCTGCCCGCTGTCCACTCCATTTGCTTCGGCTGTATCTCTCTCATCGTGTGTGATTTCGCTCGTCCTGTCGTTTATACGTCCCCACATAGCCTGAAGATATCCTCCGTGGCCCTTAACGCGATTACTTTTACTGCATACCCATGTACATGCATATGGAGTTATGGAGAAAGTTGATCTTGAAGACATTGGACTTGGAGGACTGTTCTTATAGAGACTTCTCCCCATAATCAACATTGTGTGATCGTTATGTATTCACGATCACCTATGGGTGAATGCAAGCATATTTGGGTTAAGGGAGCTTTCCAGTGTGAAATTTTCAAAAAATCGATTTTTTTTTTTTTGCTTTATCGAAAAGTATACACTCTTCCGAATATTCCCTGAAATTTTCATGCCGAAATTCAGATTATTTCGGTTACTGTACAGCATTTCTTGGAAGAAGGCAACGGAGCGCTTCAGCTACAGCGAAACTTTGAACGCGTTTTTCTCGAAACAGCATTTTTCAAAACGGTGTCCAACTTGGAGGGCAGAGTTTTAAATCTATCGAGTTGAATTTTTTAGACAATATTCTTAACGTCATTTTTTATCGTGCTATGGAAGCTTTTTTTTTTTGACATCTTCCTATTTTTTTGTAAAAAAAATTGCCAAAAAAAATGCTAAAATCGATACTTTTTGTTCAAACCGGCGCCATTTTTGCAAAAAAAAAAAAAAAGCCTCCATAGCACGAAAGCCAATTATATACCGATCAATAATCTTTTTGTGTTTTTTGTTTCAGATCAAAATTGTGACCCCCAACGTGGACACCACATCCAAGTGCATTTTCTGCAACAATTGTTTCATCATTTTTATAGATATTAATTAATAAATAAATCGATCTTTAAAAAATTGTTTTGTATTCTTCAATACCCAATTAATATACAAAAAAAAACCAAACCGATTAGATTATTTTTTCTTTAAAAAAAAAAATCGCGAAAAACAGCGATTTTTCGGGCTGTCACACTGGAAAGCTTCCTTAAGTTTATTTCAACGACCGCCTTTGGAATCCAGGCTGTCAGGTTCGAGGACACCTAGTTCAAATTGATGAAAATATTGGTTTTTGGTTTTCGACGGATTCTCTGAATATAACGTTTCAGAGATATTCAATGAAAATTTCAAGTCGATCTGTTCAAAATTGAGGGTTGGGGGTGAAGGTAAGTCCGCGAACTGACAAGCTTTTTTTACATATCGAAGAACAGTGCACGAACGAAGAAATTATCTTTTCTATGCATCGTTCTTTTGTCACCGAAAGTACACCTTTTTTCCAACCGAAAATCGATACTTTCACTTTGGACTGCAGGCTTTTTTCGAAAAGTTTATCAAATCCTTCGTCCAAGCACTAGATAATTTCATGCAAAAATCATTATATCTATCACATTTGTCAATATTTTTCCATAGGAACATTGTAAAAGTAAACGGTTCAAAGGGTTAAGGGCAAAGATGTAAAAGGTTGAAAAGGTTCTTTTCCTATATCTCAAATTTCCGCGATACTCGGATGTATATACAGGTGCAGCGAGGGCCGAAAAGTGACTTTCGGAAGGAAAATCTAGTTGCCTCGTATCCGAATCACCTCCATCTATGTTCCACGATTTTTTATACTTTTCCGATCCGAATGAAGCGGTTACCCACACTTGCGATTTTGAAAAATCGATTTTTTTTATTGCATTTTTTTGAAGTATAAGTATCTGAGAATATGTCCTGAAAATTTCAAGTCGATCCGAACAAAATTGACTGAGATATGAGCGTTGAAAGAGAAGAATTCGTGAATTGAAGAACTGAAATTGAAACTTTAAACGCGTTTTTCTCAAAATGGCATTTCTGAAGTCGGTGCCCAAGATTACTCGAACACTAATGAACCGATCTTCTTGAAATTTTGCAGGCTTATTTTATACATAAAAATGTAGTCTTTAATCGTTCGATTTTTTTTTCGAAAAAAATGGCCGTTTTGTAGCCAAAAAACGGCCGTTTTTTTTCGTTAAAATCGAACCATTAACTTTGACTGTCCGCCATTTTGTGAAAAATGAATATTTTTTAAAATCCTTCGATTAAAGACTAGTTTATACTTATATTTGACTAAATCCATCCGCACGTTTTTTCCAGATGATCCACTTCGCCGCAATGTTGGTCACCGCAAACCGTGTATATAAAAACATTATTTCATTGACGGCCATTTGCCACTAAACAATGTAATATTTTTCAATAAAAAAATTACTGAAAGTTCTTCAAGATGTGTTCTTTAAGATGGTATATTGATCGATTAAAAAAGTTTTGTAGTTTTCTTTAAAAAAATTCATGAAAAAGGCCTTTTTTTGCGCTACAAGTGGGGGTAGCGCCTGAAACGAAAACCAAAACCCTTGCAACCTAACACGATGACAAATCCACTATAGAATAATTGAAAAAAATTATATTAAGGGGTGACACGTCTTTCTTTGAGGAGTCCTTTACCCCTTTAAAAACGTTTTTCCGCCACAAAATAAAACACGTGTCCAATATTTTTCAATGCTTTATCACATGTGTGAGTTTAAAAAAAACGAAGGCGGTCAGTGATGTTCCTCGTTAGAATTTTTTTTTAAGCAATTGGGAGTTATTTGAACTAGTGTAAGTTTTTTTTTGTCATCAGAACTTCAGTGCCTGATCCTCTCGAACGTATTTTTTTAAAACTTTTTAACGTAAGTGTTCATTTGGTAATTTATTTATTGCCCAACGTTGCAATTGATACCAATAACATAATTTTGAAAAATCAGGTTAAAAGTACATACACAACGGAGAGAAATAAATAAAATGCTTCTTTCTCGAAAAGTTAAAAAGATCGTTGAACTTAATTGGGGGTGAGTAGGATAGGTACCGATACGAGGTATCTTGATTATCCTTTCTGACGTCACTTTACGGACCACCCTGTGTGAATGTATCCCGACAACGAGACGGCAATGACGAGCATGTTAGCACAGTCGTTATCACGACGTCAAACATTATGCTCGATAACACAGGACCGACCGATCATTTCGATTTGGCTTCGCCACGATAACGATCACTCCACAAGCCGCCTTGGTAGCGTTATATAATATATATATATATATATATATATATATATATATATATATATATATATATATATATATATATATATATATATATATATATATATATATATATATATATATATATATATATATATATATATATACATATACATATATATACGAAAATTTAATTTATCTATTAATCGTGCGTCATATTCGACAAACGCTTTTACCGGTCCTCCAAAAGTTCCCCAAATGTGATGTTTTTATTAAACAAAAACAGACATCACAGCATTTACGGAAGCTTTGGTATCGAATTTTCATTGCGTGTATTCTCATTTAGGAGAAGGGGAAAAAATCCACATTTGGAATGGAAAAAAAGTCTACATATGCATTAAAAAAATGCACGCAAGGAATGAAAACAAAATTAACCTATGGATGAAAAACAAATGCGACACTGGATAAGAAAAAAAATGCACATTCGAAGTGGACAAAATTGACCTTCGGAGGGGAAAACAGATTCAAATTGGGAATGGAAAGAAATCTACATATGGATCGTTAAAAAATGCCCACGTGGAATAAAAAACAAATCACTTTTGGAGTGGAAAAAAAATTCACATTTCGAATGGAAAAATAATCGACATTGGGAATGGAAAAAATTTAAATATAGATTTTTCAAAACTGCACACTTGGAATACAAAAAAATTACATTTGAGGTGGAAAAAAATTGGATTTTCAGTGGGAAAAAATTGAATTCGGAGTGGGAAAATAATTGCATTCGGAATGGAACAAAATCCTTATTGGGAATGGAAAAATCTACATATAGATTTTTAAAGACTGCAGACTTGCAATGAAAAAAAAAATCTACACATGGATGGATAAATGCACACTGGGAATGAAAAAAAGTCACATTTGGGGTGGATAAAAATGGGATTTGGAGTGGGAAAAAAAAATTGCATTTGGAATGGAAAAAAAATCCTTACTAGGAATGAAAAAAATCTACATATAGATTTTTTTAAACGACACACTTGCAATGATAAAAAAGATGTACACATGGATGGAAAAAAAAATCTCATTTGGGGTGGAAAAAATTGGATTTGGAGTGGGAAAAAAATTGCATTTGGAATGGAAAAAATGCATAGAATGAAAAAATAAAAATAAACATTGTGAGTGGGAAAAAATCACATTTTAGAAGGGAAGAAAATCGACATATGGATTTCAGAATCCACTTGTGGGTATCCTGTAATATTCAGTTCTAATATAATGTTGGTGAAAGGTGACTTCGGATCGTCGGATCCCGACGATACGAAGTCTCGAAGGGAGCTCAGCATCCCTCTCTCTCTCTCTCTCTCTCTCTCTCTCTCTGGAAGTCGTCGGATACCGTCGGATCTCGTACTATTGGCGTAGCAAGATGGCCGCTCGGAAACGGAAACCGGAAGCGTGTCACTCGAGCTACGGGAGCTTCCGACGTGCCCTCGAAAGGGATATCCCTTCGGTCCATGATTTTAGCTCTCTGTATTTGGTTCAACGAGGAGTAATCGTCGTGCAGGCGAGTGTACAGTCGACTGCGTTATTTTTCACTCAAACGAAAGCAGGAGTTCTTTTACTTTTTTTTTAAGGGATAACACCACTCTAGGATTTTGGAAAAATCGTTTAAAAAATACTTTGGGGTCTTAAAAGCAATATGCAATTGGTCTGTAGGAATTTCTTTTTTCAAAGTTTCCGTTATTGTTTTTGTCAAAAATTTTCGAAATTTTTTTCAACCTGGGCGGACGGATTACTCGAACACCGATGGATCGATCTGAAATATTTGTAGCAGCTTCACAATTACATCACATCACATTCTCTATGGGGGTACGTAGCCATTTTTTAAAATTAAATGCAAACTTTTTTTATAAACAATTTACTGCTCATTTTTTCAAAATTTGAGGGAGAAAAATCCCTACGTAGTCCCATAGCTAATAATATATAGATTGTCATTTTTTTTGGTTTTTGTCCCAGGTCCTATACTTCACGAGAAAAACGTCCTCCCGTGAAGCTATTTGTAAAAAAAAAAAACACGTTTTTCGAGATGGGTAAAAAAAAACACGTTTTTCGAGATGGGTATGGAAATTTTAATAAAATTTCTTTTTACACCTTAATATGTGTTGAATAAACCCTCTCAAAAGGAATCCTATTCCTTTTTCCATACTCCCAAAATAAATTGTCAAAGTTAGGCCTTATTTTCTGCCGTTAGAGTGGTGTTATCCCTTAAATTATGAACGTTTTTTAAAAATTCAATAAACGGATAACGAATAAAAATTCCATTATGTGGAATTCTTACCTACCTTCTCTCCATCCTTCTCTCCCCTCTTTGTAACGAAATTTTCGATAAGTCTAAAAAATTACGAAAAAAACAGTCCTTACCATTTTATTATACGAGACATGGAGTTTTACAGCTTTGCAAACAAAGCAATCCTTGTTATTAGTATATTTTTATCAACTACTCCATTTCGTCTTTCGTTTAAAGTTTTTTTCTTATTTTTTTTGTAAAAAATGCTTATTGAAAATAACGATCTGCAAAAACCTTTTGTGAAAATGATAAAATGACACAAACTCATGATTATTCGTCAATTTTTTTTTCTTCGTTCGTTTGTTCATTTCTGCTCATTTAGTTTTAAAAAAATATATCGTTTCTTAAATATAATTTTTAAAATATAGTTTTAAAAAACTTCATATACCTTTTTTTAAATATGTAAATTAAAAAAAAATGTATATATATATATATATATATATATATAATATATAGTAAAAAAACAAACGATATATTTTTTAAAAAACGTTGAAGGGCTCTCAATCTACCAGCAGGAAAAATAAATTTTAAACGACGCTTCATATCTCGTACAATTTTATTTATATTCATCATCAATATTCATCTGTCACTCGCTCGCTTTCACTCACATATATTAATTTACTATTTCTTCTTTCTTCGAATCATTATTATAGTACACCATTTACATATATACAATTGTTGCTACAATAAATACTATAACGATTATTATTATGGACGTAAACTGGGATTTTATGCTTTCTCTCTCCCTCCCTCTCTCTCTCTCCCCCTCTCTCTCTCTCTCTCTCCGTCTCTCCACCTATAATTTACTTGCTCAATATAATGATATTGTATATTTTAAGTATTATCATTATATTGTACTTTCATTTGCTCTCATTATTCCTCGCCTCCAATAAATTGCGTAAAGTCTATTTACAGTGAAGTGTCAATTCCCGAATTCGCAAGAGGAGATCAGCACCGTATGAAAATTGCGAGTTTATCGCGACAATAATTCCACGCCTAAAGAGTTAGAAACTTTCATTCGAAAGGCATTATTAATGATTTTTAAAAAGTCCTATCGTCATCGAACACTTTTGATTAAGAAAACGATTACTTTTGATGTGTATTTAACATTAATTTCGATGATTTTTTATTTTCTTTTCAATCTATTCGTCATCGATCAGTTTTGATTGAAAAAAAACATTCAATCTGTATTCGATGATCATTTTCATGATTCTTCATTTAGAAAAATCCTTTCGTTATCGATTACGTTGATAAAAAAAAATTAAATATTCTCAATCTGTATCCGATCTCAGTTTTTTATTAAAAAGTTTTCACTTTCATTCATTTCATTTCATTTCTTTCAGTTAAATTTTCATTTGAGAAGATTTTCTTCAACGAAAAACCGTTCCATCATCGATTACTTTTAAGTAGAAAAAAAAATTCTTTCTGATCTTTGTTTAATATTAATACGTATGCTTATTTATTTAAGAAAAAAATTCTTTCGTCATCGATCACTTTTGTTTTTTAAAAAAGCTATTTTTAATCTGCATTTAATATGAATTTTCGTGATTTTTTATTTTCGAAAGCGTTTCATCGTCGATCACTGTCAATTACTCGACACCGGAAGAAAAAATGTACAAACGACCACGTGTTTTTTTTCTTGTTTCACAACGATTACTCACAAATATCGACCACTCGTTTTCTTTCTCTCGTGCGAGTGGTGCGATCTCCGTAATTGCAAAATCATCGACGAGCAACAAACAATCAACGACGTCAAAAATTGTTATCCGCAATATCTTGTTTGTCGCCGTGAGTTGCGAAGACTCAAAAAAAAAAAATAATTAAAAACCTCTACGTTGCGTTTCGATCGAACCTATCGGTTGTTTTTTCGCTCCTTTTCCGTAATGATTTTTTTTTCGCACACGTGCCACTGGTATATGAAGAAAGAGGAGAAAAAATAAGAGAAAAAGAAAAGGAACGAAACAAAAAACCCGGAGAGAGGAAAAAAAACGTTTATCTTATCGGCGATACGTCAGGGCCGACGCACCGAGCGAGGCAATCGCGTCGATGTTCGAGCGCGCCCGAGGTCCGACGACCGATATAAAATATCGATTGATTATGAGATTTACAACGATTAATGCCGAGATGCGCAAATCGGACTTACGCAATCCTAATATACAATACATGGCCTCCTGTGACATGCGCAATGTCACGTCATTTATTGGTTCGAATTCGGTCACTTTAATCGTACACCTTCACGATTCGTGATCGTAATGATGAACATATATATATATACCTTCGAAATATATTATATTATATCATAATTGTAATATAATATAATGGAATTCTATTATATATATATATATAAATATATATATATATATATAGCTTCGAAATATATTATATTATATAATAATTGCAATATAATATAAAGAAATTCAATTTTATATATACACATTTACAGTACCTATCAAAATTTTCCGATCACTTTGGATAATTGCAAAATTATATTAGAATAATATAATTTATTTTCTAGAGGAATTAATTCTGGGTACTTTTGAGGGATCTTTTCACTTTGGACGCTAAAAAAGGTTATTTTCATGAATTTTTTCGATAGGTTTATATTATAGATATTGATTAAAAATATTACACTTAATAAATACACTTTCAAAATATATTAAAACATTTTTTTGATGTATTTATGTAACCCGAACAAACTTCAAACGCGTTTTTCTCAAAACAATTTTTAGCCACGGCTTGATGATAAAATCGTCGAAATGACTGAACTGATCCTTATGAAATTTTAACCACATATTCTTTTCAACTACACCTATAGCGCATATTAAGATTTTTTGAAATCTTGATATTTAGTTTTTCTTGCCGAAAACGGTGAAAAAACACGTTTTTTTTGGATTTTTTTCGAAAAATGTCCGCCTTTTTGTTATTTTTGCATATATCAAAAATCGTATGATATGCGCCATAGCCATGGCCATACTGAATGTGAAACCGTTTGATTTTTTTGTTTCGGATGATCCATCTCCGAGATTTCATCAACAGCGCAGACCTACAATTTTTTACAATTTTTAACTACCATCTTCGTTTATAAATAGTGACTTAAATAAAAGAAAAACATTTTTGTAATGAACTTTTAAAGTGTATTTATTAAACGTAACAACTTTTGTAGCGATATCTATAATATATAACCCTATGAAAAGATTCATCAAAATGGCCTTTGCTCAGCATCTAAATTGAGAAGACCCCTTAATAGAAATGAGCTTTTTTTACATTTACGCAAAAGATGTATATTCTGCTAGGCCAAAATGATACAGTAATATTTTTATTTTTATTTCTAACGTTTCTACTTAATATTCACCTTAGTAAAGCTTTTTTGATGAAAACAAAATTTAAGTGTTTATAACATAAAAATGAGAAACAAATGCAAATATTTTAGAATTTTGGAAAGTGGCTGATATTAACTCCACTAGTGTATATCTTCCTAAAATGAGAAATAAAATGAAGTACATTATTCTAATATAATTGTGCAGTTACCCAAAGTCATCGAAAATTTTGCTGTGAGCCAAAACTTTTATATTTGTCAATAATTGCAGAATTATATGTGAATAATATCATTCATTTTAAAGAGCTGTGGAGTATTTTTGTGAAAATTGTTGGTATTCAAGCTACATCTTTTCCACAATAAAAGTTTATTTTTTTACGATTAAAATACAAAGTTTGTGTTTTTAAAAATAGAATTTGGCAATTATCCAAAGTTATGGAAAACTTTTGACTAGTACAGATATACAGATATATATTTGGATATATATATATACCTCATGATTTACAACTATTGGGGTTCTCTTGACGAGCAAGTCCCATTGCAAGCCTTTTTTTAAATGTCGTGCGACAAATATTGATATTCCCGTTTAAAGTCCGAGGTTGAGTAAACAATGGCACAGCAGTTGCTCAACGGTAAATTTCCTTTTCTTCAAGTATTAAATAATAAACAAAAATTATTGAACCATATTATCGATTTTCGAAGCGAGCTTTCATGATTTTTATCTACCGAAAAAAAAGAAGATTTTTAGAAAAAAAAACATTCACTTGTACACCTACTGTCCCATTCTCTACCGCATGGGATTTGAACCCGACATCCCGGCCAATTTTTGTCGTCGAACTAAAAAAAAAAGCGTTTTGCTCGCGATGACCCTCCCTATGTGCTCACCAAACAAACCCTAATCATTGTGAATCAGCCTGTATATATATTTAAATAACAGATTCGAACATTATCGCGCACTACGAATCTATCTCGGTTGATCTGTGGTTAAACCCAATCGCACGTTCGACCGCCATTGCGAAGCGATAACTCGGCCCAAAAATTGTAATAATGGAACAAAAGCATCAAAATGCCCACTACCATTCGTATCGAATTTCGTATCTGATCGAACCCACTCCTCATCGATTAAAAAAAGAAAAGTTTTTTTCTCCAGTCAATGGACACGTCTGGACAAAGTGAATCGCCGAAGGGTCCGTAAAAGTTCAGCTGCATTGTTTTCGACGCAAAGGAGAGTAAAATTTTCGCATTTTAAGGATGTTGAGTCCCAAATCGCAAATGATGATAAAATTCTGAAAATTCGGTATGTTTTTGTATGAAGTATTTCAGAGTTCGTGTAAAAATTTCACGATAATTAGGAAGCTCGTTATTGAACAATTAACATTCACAAATCAAATGCTGTCTCATGGAAACTGATGTAACTTTGCAATAAGTTTTTTTTTTGACCTCTCAATTTTGTAATATCTACAATATACTGAAAGCAACGGAAACAAAACGAAGTTTATTGATAATTTTTTTTATTTCTTTTAAAAATTGTTCTTAACAAAATGTTAATTTTTTAATAACGAGCTTTCTAATCGTCGTGAAATTTTAACACGACCTCTTAAGTACTTCATACAAAAACATACCAAATTTTCAGAATTTTCTTATCATTTTTTATTTCAACCCTTAAGGAGGTTGAAGTAACGATGATAGAATTCTGAAAAATTGGTATGATTGTACATGAAGTATTCAGGAGATCGTGTAAAAATTTCATGACGATTAAAAAGCTATTTATTGTGCAATTAACATTAACATGTTTCATAGGGACTCAACATCCTTAAGGACGTACGATCACTTCCACGGGGTCAAATAAGAGCCTAAATTTATTTTACCCACAGCTGTCCTGATTGATGTTGTGGTAAATGGTGCATTTATTGCACGTGAACAAATAAAAACGGAAAAATTAGATTGCCAACGACACAGTAGTAATCTTCGTAATAATAATATTAACATATCCACCATAAAAACGGACTAGAAAGACAAACAAAAAATCAGCCGGAAACCTATTAAAATAGGCTTGAATTACCTCAGCGGAATTAACACGATAGGCAGAATATAATTATACATATTATTAATACGTGATAAATGATAAAACTCCATAAATTGTTGTTTGCATATTTTGTGGCGGCTTCTATTCAAATTAATTTCAAAACAAAGCTAGGTTATGTTCGCCAAACGCATCAGCTGTTACTCGCGACGTTGCTAAGTCTGTGGGTGGTGCTATTTCGTCGTTCTGACCATTTTCAACCGGAAATTGAAACTTTTTTGTAATGCAGTGCTTTAACTACACAGTGAAGATTGATTTTCTTATTTTTTACAATATCTATTATATCTATTTTATCGAATTTCCGTTTTCCGACGGGTTTAGTTGGATACGTGAGCAAAAAAACCACGATCACCGCACTTCCGGTTGACCGTCTCCATAAGACGACGGGCTTCGGTAACTCAAGGTGCTCGACTTTGCAGTTTTATTGCGGAAAAACGAAACGGTCAAAATAGCTGAAATTTTGGCAATAGGGGCACAAAGTGATCGTCAAAATCATATAAAAATGTTAAATCCGAAAGTTGGTTTCGTAGTAATGATCGTACCTCCTAAAGTAATAAGTAAAAATCGCAAATTATGCTCAAATTTGGACGTCAATGACGTTTTCGGTATTATTTTTGGAATACTTTTAGGCTCAAGGACGTTGTGACCGAACTTCCGGTAACTCGGTAAATTTCACTTAGGTCAGACGTGGCTAGTGTGGGAACGAAAAATGAGTTTGTCGTCGTGCGTCGACACGAATAAATTTTTCACGATCGTACGACGAAGGTCTACCGAGTGTTTTGGATCTCACTTCCTAGGCTGCCATTTTGGTATTTTCGTGACTCACTAGAATCGGATTGTACCAGACGGGCCAAATGGACGCCACAATCACGTCTGTCTTTTTTTTTATGTCTTCTATTGCCCGAGAAGCAATACCGATTTTCGGACACGTACAACACTGTCTCCAACCGTGTATCGGGGTCACTCACAACGCCGGAGTATTCGCAGGCTGCGTCGACACTCGTAGGGTTTCGTTTTCTTTGGTCTCGAGCTGTTTTTCTTTTCTCAGCCAAGGAGCACAGGAGGCGACTCGCCGGAGGACACCCAACTAGTTTCACTTCCGCGTCACTTCCGGTTCCGTGGATCTTCGATCCGTAGGAAACAAGAGATAGAAGTTAACCTGCACTGCGACGAACAAATTTTTCTAATGGGGATTTCCGTCGCGCCGCGTTTGGAGGACGGATAACGACCTGCCACCTGTGCAGTACCGGAAGTCGTCTTCCGCACTTGATTTTTCGGCAGCGGAGATTATCGAGGGGAGGAAATCGTCTCTGTGAAGGGCAACGATTCCCCAGGTCTTGCAGAAGTAAGTTTCCGGAAAAGACACGAATTGGTCACTGGAACATTCGGGACCAAGAAATGGCTGGAACCGGATGCCGAGGTCCCGGATCCCGAAATTTCTTTAGATTCTTGACCCTCGTTGTTCTGGGTACCATTTTTCGATCCTCAGTAGTCCAGGTACCATTATTCCATCCTGATGGGCCTAGGTACCATTTTTCCATCCTGACAGGTCTAGGTACCATTTTTCCATCCTGACAGGTCTAGGTACCATTTTTCCATCCTGATGGGTCTAGGTACCATTTTTCCATCCTGACAGGTCTAGGTACCATTTTTCCATCCTGATGGGTCTAGGTACCATTTTTTCATCCTGATGGGTCTAGGTACCATTTTTTCGTCCTGACAGGCCTAGGTACCATTTTTCGATCCTGATGGATCTAGGTAGCATTTTCCCATCCTGATGGGTCTAGGTACCATTTTTCCATCCTGACTGGTCTAAGTACCATTTATTCATCCTGATTCGTCCGCGTACCGTTCGTTGACGCTTCGTTGAAAAATGGCACCTAAACCATTTAGCATGACGAGATCTTGATAGAACCATTTCTTGTTCTCCGCCATGTTTCTTAGCGGCTCGGAAACCTCGCCACCATTTATTCGCTCTCGAATGAAGAAACGGCACCTAAACCACTAGGGATCGCGAACCCCAAATCGGTGCAGGTCCCATTCCCTCGTGTAATCAGGATCACGTCACTCCGATTGGTTCGGCTACCATTTCGCGATTCTTACTACTCCAGGTACCATTTCTGGGGCCCCACTAGTCTAGCTACCATTTTTCGGGCCTCACAGGTCCAGGTACCATTTTCTATCCTCAGCAGGTACCATTTTCCGTTCCTCACCAGGTACCAATCCCGATCCCACCAGGTACCATTTCCCGCCCCACCAGGTACCATTTTCCGATTCTCACCGGTCAAGGTACCATTTTTTTTCGATTCTTTCCTTACACCTCGCAATCTCGGCGCCGCTAGTTTCGAAAACTCGGTGGAAAATACAACTTCCCGTGCGAAATTCGAAGAGTGGACGTTGGCCAATGTACGACAGGGGGGACTCACCACCAGTAGGGCTTGTAGCTGTGTGGCGCCATGGGAATTTGGCCATTCGGCGGATAAGGACCGCTCGATTCAACGAGCTTCGATTGGCAGGGTTTGCCATCCCTGACCAAAACTGGCACGGCCACCCGACGCGGTGAACAGCCACTTCCGGGTCCGCCATTGCTGGCACTCATGGCGCCACCCCCACCACCGCCAGGCATGCCACCCACTACACCAATGTCCACCCGTTCGCTCGCCGCTCTCTTCGTCTTGTAGCGATGATTTTGGAACCATATCTTGACCTGGGTAGGCGTCAAACGAATTATCGAGGCGAGATGCTCACGCTCGGGCGCACTCAGGTATCTCTGCTGACGGAAACGCCTCTCCAGCTCGTACGTCTGGGCCTTCGAGAAGAGTACTCGCCTCTTGCGCTTTTTGCAATGGTCACCGGCACCGCTCCCACCGTCCTGGCGAGACATCTCCGAGGCTTCCTCGTCGCCGACGGTCTCACCCCTGTCCTCGTCGTAGTCGTGCTCGTCCGCCTCCATCTCCTTGCAGGACTGCTGATCGTGGCTGCACGTGTCCTGCTGCGACGACGGAAACGACAGATCCGAGATCGTTGGACTCGTCGAGTCCGGCTGGGGCTGATTCACTGGAACACAAGACATTCGATCTTCGTACAAGGAGATCACCCAAGGGCATCGCTCGTTTACACGGAGAGAAATTTATAGTAACTTCAGGGATATTCCAATCATATTTTATATTACCCGGAGAGGACAGTAATATTTTGTAGTCATGGTTACTTCCGTAAATATAGTACTGCTTATGATATTTTAGCAGTTGTGTTAAGGGAGCTTTCCAGTGTGAAATTTTCAAAAAATCGATTTTTTTTTTTTTTGCTTTATCGAATAGTATACACTCTTCCGAATATTCCCTGAAATTTTCATGCCGAAATTCAGATTATTTCGGTTACTGTACAGCATTTCTTGGAAGAAGGCAACGGAGCGCTACAGCTACAGCGAAACTTTGAACGCGTTTTTCTCGAAACAGCATTTTTCAAAACGGTGTCCAACTTGGAGGGCAGAGTTTTAAAGCTATCGAGTTGAATTTTTTACTCAATATACTTAACGTCATTGTTTATCGTGCTATGGAAGCTTTTTTTTTTAAAGCTTCCTATTTTTTTGTAAAAAAAACTGCCAAAAAAAATGCTAAAATCGATACTTTTTGTTCAAACCGGCGCCATTTTTGAAAAAAAAAAAAAAAAAGCCTCCATAGCACGAAAGCCAATTATATACCGATCAATAATCTTTTTGTGTTTTTTGTTTCAGATCAAAATTGTGACCCCCAACGTGGACACCACATCCAAGTGCATTTTCTGCAACAATTGTTTCATCATTTTTATAGATATTAATTAATAAATAAATCGATCTTTAAAAAATTGTTTTGTATTCTTCAATACCCAATTAATATACAAAAAAAAACCAGACCGATTAGATTATTTTTTCTTTAAAAAAAAAAATCGCGAAAAGCAGCGATTTTTCGGGCTGTCACACTGGAAAGCTTCCTTAACTATGCTCACACTGTAAAAAAATTCTGTATAAAAATTAATACACAAGTGTAGGAAGTTTTTATGCGGATACCGCTTATGAAATTTCAGACACGACTTTGAAAATCCAACACAGGTTATTTGAAAAATGAAAGTGTAGCTTCGTAATATTAATATACTTGTGCGTTTGAAAAATAATGCACGTGTAAAAAAATGTTCACATCCATGTATATTAAATTCAAGAACCATTTGCTAATATCAACATACGGGTGTGTATTAAAATTACTGATCCTAAGTATTAAGTTTATTTCAGAAATTGATAATTAAGCCCACTGAAAATGTGACTCGTATTTATTCTCCACGACGGGAGCTAGAGATAAAAAAGGTGGTTTTTGTGAAATTTCTTCCTTCAACACCTGGCGGCGTAAAAAGGGAAAAATAATTTCCTTCCGGAAAGGCGAGTTCAAGAACTGCGACTCTGGCGTGGATATGGAGAGGTAACGAATTTGTGACACTCTCCGACGCGTGCACGAGTTGCAAGCGCATCTGTTTTTCCCAGGACGATCGTAGCCGGTGGTCGGGTTATATGCCCGACCGAAGCTGCGAGTGGCTATGGGAAAGTGCGGAACAAGGCGCCGTCCCTCGGGCACTACGCGAACTACGCGCGACCATCGGTCGTCGCGAGCGGCCGAGGTGGGTTGAGCGCGTTTTGTATTTGCAATACTCTGTTTTTTATATTTGAATTAATATACAACTGTTGTAATCTTTAATTTAAGGCACGGGTTGATGCAATACATTTTCCATAAATTTGCAAACTTTTCTTGGAAATTCCATGTTGCATCTATTAAATTCTATATCCACGTTAGAATTTCATGTTCCTGTTTTAAATTTACGGTACAAGTGTCTTAAATTCAATTTCATTTACTGAGTTCGTAAAATTCAATTCTTTTGTCCCTTAAATGTAGTGTAAATTTAATATAATTTTCACGTTGTTTCATGTGATTTTCATCAGCGTTTATGAATTCTTTTTTCAATTCCAGTTTCGCACTTTAAAATAAATCTGTTGTGATCATACATTGTACGTATCGTAAAATTCAGTTTCACATATATTATATTTTTCAGGCAGCTGTAAATAAATTTCAAACTTGTTTTGTATTTTCAATGCTCTGTTTTTTATAGTTGATTTATCATACATCTGTGGTAATTTTCAATTGAAGACACGGGTTAATGCAATACATTTTCCACAAATTTACAAACTTGTCTTTGAAATTCCATGTTCCATCTATTAAATTCTATATCCACGTTAGAATTTCATGTTCCTATTTTAAATTTACGATACAAGTGTTTCAAATTTAATTTCATCTACTGAGTTCGTAAAATTCAATTCTTTTGTATCTTAAATGTATTGTAAATTTCATATCTTTTTTTACAGTGCATATATTAACCGCAAGCAAGAATCTTTCGAGCATACGTTGAGTGTCAATACTCTATATAATACAGTAGGTTTTCATAAAATGGATATTTCGTTACACTATCAAAAAATAGTGGTTTTTACCATATTGAATGGTATGTCTACTGAATGCATGTAATATTTCATATTTGTGTTATTGGCAAGCATTTAAAGTAAAAACTCAATTTTTGACAGAAAAAAGGACAATCATTTGTTAATAACTACCGTTATAAGTAACTCATGAAAAATCCCGTACGTATTTCACTTCGAAACGTTGTTTTAAAGATGTGCTCAAAATTTGGAGTGAAAAGAACGAAAATTGTTGGAGTTATGCTGCGTGCCGTTTCGAAAAATTGTGTTCCGAGAAAAACGCAGGCTCACAAGGGCGTGCGGACCTTTGTTTTACAGCTACCAAACTTTTTTCCCCCTTAATCTGGATGGTTTAGAAATCTCTTGAGCCAATTTTGGAGAAATCAATTTTTTGAAAATTCTACAGTGGTCCTAGCCCTTAATTGGGTTCGAAAAATATTAATCGCTTTTGCGATCGATACTATTTTTTATTAATTCCCTCGTGTATCCTTGAGCAAACGAACGCTTATGGGAATACTATCATCGAAGCCTCCGTCGAGTAGCCCCTTGGGGGGATGGAACGTTGTTGAGTTGGGGTTTGTTGCGTCGTTCTACAAACCACTCTCGCCTTCAATTTTCGTCCCTGCGCAAATCCCACCCCGAAAACTCTTTCTGCACGGTGTCAACTCTCTTGTAGGGTCCTAAATACTATTCGATTTCTCTCGTCTATCCGGGCTACGAATCTACGATGCCTAATGCACAATTATACGGTTCCTGTTGGTCGACGCAACCCCTGGTACCATATATATATATACACACCCTGATTTTCTGTGGGACATATATATATATATATATATATATATATATATGTCCCACAGAAAATCAGGGTTCCGTCAGACCGTATCATATTCCCCCTCGGTGTTACACACAGCTCGGTTAGTCTTCATTAAACCGCATAATAATACAATTTCATTTAATCGGAAATACTTGGCCTCAATCATGTTCTCGCTTTTGCGCGAGCTTGCGATAAAAAAAAACAAACGAAAATGAAAATTGACCTCGGGTGACGAAAAAAAAAACATTTTACAAATGTTGATTTTAGGTCTCGACGTTATTTCCGTTCAACGATCTGTTCGCGGAAGTTCTGTACCGGACGTTCGCGGGTGAATACAATTACTCGTAGAACGTGAATTCAATTTCAACAGCTAGCTCGTGGCCGGAAAAAGGAGAGAAATTTTCGTGATTTTCGTTGCATTGGTTTGTATTATTTATTATTATTAATATATTATTAAGTAGTAATTTATGAATCAATTCATCATTATTAATTAAACAATAATTTATTAATTTATTATTTTTTTAGGAAATAATTTATTAATATATTGTTTAATTGATCATTAATTATTGGCTTATTATTGTCATGCATGTGTCAACGCATTTAGGTTTTGCATGAAATTATCTAGGGCTCGGACGAAGGATTTAATAAGATGTTGATTTTTGAAAAAATGGCTGTAGTCCTAAGAGGAGTATCGATCTTTGGTGCAAAAAATGTTCTATTTTCGTTGATTGGAGAAAACTATGCGTCGAAAAAAAATGTCTTCGTTCAAGCACTGCTTTTTGACGTGTGAAAGAAGCTTGTAAAATTTAAACTTGATCGGTCGAGTGATTTTTGAAATATCGTGATCATCGATTTTGAAAAAATCATTTTGAGAAAATCGCGTTGAAAGTTCATCGGTTTGCCGACCCTATGAATAACACCCTCAATTTTGGACGGATCGACTTCAAATTCTTAGAGAATATTTTTGAAATTTTCCATTTCGAGAATGCATCGAAAACCAAAAATCGATATTTTCAAAAATGTCAAGTAGCCATAAGCCCTTAAACCGTCAATCGGCAACTTTACCAGCAGTTGAAAGTTAAAGAAGTATTACATTCTCCATGTTTTTATTTATCTTTAATCTTCAGTTTAAAAAAATCCGAAAAAATTCTTCCTTTTTTAAAGACGTTTCCTTATTGTTTCTTTAAGATTAAAAAAAAAAGATAGTTCCTCACTGTTCCTTTTTCTTCATATCTTCTGCTACTCTCTTTTTTTACTATTTTTTCTCATTATTTTTTTTACCTAAATATCCATTCTCATTATCTTCTTTTCTGAGCGTCTATTTTAAAGTAAAAAAATAATCGAAATAAATCATGAAATTTGAAAATGAAACTTAAAAACATGTCAATTATACAATTTTTAATATTTTCGAATGATTCTAGTTCATTCGATAGTCGCAAATTCACAGATTAAAATGCCTTTTGGTTTTTTTTTATTTCAGGTAAGCCAATCAGCCGGAATCGTGGAGGCCGTCGACAAACTTTTTTCCACAGGGTGCCTTTGGAGTGGTGCAACACCCATCGTAATGAAGATTTTGGTCCGAAAATATTCTGACTTACTCTTTAAATGTCAATAAATATATAGTCAAAAGTTCGACCTTCGATATTTTTATTGTTCGGCGAAAAAAAAATCCCAAGAAGGCTTAAAAAACCGGCCGTCGCACGGGGTGACTGCACCCTTATTTCGATCTCAAAACATTTTCATATCTCTTTTCAAAATTTTAATATCTCATCGGGGCGTCGAAAATCCAAACGAACTAAAAATCAAGATGAAAATAAACAAAAAATTTCCAAAATGCGTGGTTCAGTGCCTGTCCAGACTGTTAGGTGGGCTTTGAGGGTGAGCAGCAACAGCGTCCAAGTGCGAAACGTTTCATACTCGATTGTCGTAACAAAGACAGCCCAGGCCAACAGTTAGGGAGACAAAGAAAAAAGAGTGAGAGAGCGAGAGAGAGAGAGAGAGAGAGAGAGAGAGAGAGAGAGAGAGAGAGAGAGAGAGAGAGAGAGAGAGAGAGAGAGAGAGAGAGAGAGAGAGAGAGAGAGAGAGAGAGAGAGAGAGAGAGAGAGAGAGAGAGAGAGAGAGAAGCAGACAGGCCGATCATACAAGGAGGGCGAGTATCCTGAGGGTTGGAAGGATGATGCGGTCGTGCGACAATGCAGTTTTGGGCGTGACAATTTCGATTTATCGAGGGTCGTACAAAATCGAGGTAAAAACTCGTGGTCCAAGTAGTGGATGGATGGGCTTTTCGCACTAGATACATGCACGTCTACAATGCATCGAGTGTGGCACTCTATGGGTGTGTAGGTAGACATGGGTACCGGTACACATCTGCCTCGCATTATATACGGAGTGACATCTGTCCGATCGAACTCATTGCTTCCAATGTATGCGTATACATACTCACGTGCACACACACACACATATATAGTCATATACGTGAAAAGAGCCAATCGTAGTTGGGAGCAACAGTATACGGGACCATCTTTTATAGGGCTATTAGATCCTGCTTAGGACGAGGCTGGCCAATTGTAGGGTGCTAAATAAATAAGGGTTGCTCTCCGGGATAATCACACCCCTCGATCCGTTTGTCGTTCAATGTTTGGAACGCGTTCGGATCGCGCACTTTTATATATATATATATATATATATATATATATGTATATATATATAAACGTGTCATTTTCTGTTGTTTATAAAACCCGACATAACTAATAAATAAATGTACATGACACATCCGTGTTTTCAACATTTGTTTTTTTAGGCAATCGCATTCTCGTTGCTATTACATGGGTTATTATACCTATATGATATAATATTATATGAAATATTGTTAAAAATATAAATATATACACATCCCTTTCAATTTTCGTTCCAAAAGTCTTCGCGGTTTGTTTTAATATTATTATATTATTATTGTTATTGTCTACCCGCATGCTATGATTTATTTATGAAAATATGTATGGTTCTCCCGCGCCAATGAAAATCCTCGAAAATAGGGGTGTTTTTCGTTTTTTATCGATAACGTTTTAACGGTACGACATTTGAAGAAGAAAAATTCAAATTGCAACGACGTTTATTTTTCCGTGTATCATACATCAGAAATGAGAACCATGCAGATAACAACAAGTTTCGATAGAAAAACTAAAAGACTCCTATCTTCGAGGGTGAGTTTCACCCCTTAAAAATCGGATTCCGCAGATATAAAAGAATACGTGTCGCCTTTTTTTATACATTCTACAAACATGCTAGATTTCGTCGAAATCGGAGAGTTCGACCTCGCGACCTTTCCTTGTAAAATAAACTGTGCCGATTTGTTTATGCATCCGCCAATGTACTTTATTTTTACTTATTTCCTATTTTATGCAAAATTAATATATGAGTTATAGTATACGAATTTAAAATGAATAAAATTCATAAAGATGGTTTATATATATACAGGGTGTCCTGTTATGAATGGATGAGAGATAATATCCAATATTGAATCTTGCATATAACAAAATAAACCACAATTGAATAATATATCACCCTATATAATATAATAATATATGTACATACATAATTCATATTATAATATAATATAATATAACAGCAACGAAAATGCGGTTTAAGGATGTTAAGTCCCCAATCGCAAATGATAATTAAATTCTGAAAATTTCGTACGTTTTTGTATGAAGTATTTCAGAGGTCGTGTACAAATTTCACGACTTGTGGAAACTAATGTAACTTTGCAATAAGTTTTTTTTTACCTCTCAATTTTGTAATATTTACAATACACTGAAAGCAACGGAAACAAAACGAAGTTTATTGATACATTTTTTTTTACTTTTTTTTCAATATTGTTCTTAACAAAATGTTTTTTTTTTTAAATAACGAGCTTCCTAATCGTCGTGAAATTTTAACACGACCTCTTAAATACTTCGTACAGAAACATACCAAATTTTCCGAATTTTCTTATCATTTTTTATTTCAACCCGTAAGGAGGTTGAAGTATTGATGATAGAACTCTGAAAATTTGGTATGTTTTTACATGAAGTATTCAGGAGGTCGTGTAAAAATTTCATGACGATTAAGAAGCTATTTATTGAACAATTAACATTAACATGTTTCATAGAGACTCAACATCCTTAACGATTTAAATAAACGATGTAAACGACTTAAAAAAAACGATTAAGAAAACAAATCTCAGATACACGAATCTACCGTGTATTTCGATGTGTATATATCAATATACGCACACACACACACACACACATGAATGCGTATATGTCTATATGTCAATTTACGAGGACCTACGTTGCGATACAGCAGCAACGAAAATACGATCCCCTAAAAAAGCAAACGTCGGATACACGATTGTGTCGGGCGTAAACATTGATCCGTATCAGTTACCTTGAGTCCTACAACAACAAACGATGGGAGAAAGTGTCAAAGAAAATAGGATATTTTCTTTCGCACTTTGGAAAATAGAAGAAAATAGGTGGACAAAAAAAAAACAAATATCCCATCCCAAACAGATTCGATGCTCACCGTTCAGTTCGTCCAAGCTTTGGGGCTGTAATGACGTCGCCAATGTTGGCCCCGTCGGCCAGCCGAGCAAGCCCGGGTGTTGCGGAGGTGGCGGTGGACCCAACGCACCTCTCGTTAGGTTCGCGTGGATCGACGGCTGCAGCATCGCCGATGCCGTGTGTTCCAGCAATTGCTGATAGGTCGACGGTGGAACGTCGTTCACCGACGGCAGAACGGTCGTTCCTCCTGTTTCCAACAAAAAGCAACGGTGGCTTTAGACTTCCACGGGGAAAGGTCACTTTGGGCGGAATACGCGGAACGGGCCTTTTCGTTATTCGATTCGGAAAGAAACGTCTCCAGGATGATGGAAAGTGTCAAGAAGCGTCTGGAGTTCCAGAGAATTCGTGAGAATTGATTTGGAGAAAAATCATCCGCTTTGATTGAGAAACAAGAGAACTTGAGTTGGGAAATTGCTGGGGGGAGGCTTTCGTAAAGTTTCCTTCGGGTTTTATTTACAAGGCACATCACTTTGGTGTCCTCCTCCGATTTTGTTGAAACTTTTTTACACTGAAGTGTATCAAGAACTAAGAGACACGTATTTTTTTTATCGGCGGAAAAAGGGTTTTATGGGGTGAAACGCACCCTCAAAAATGGGGATGTTTTTCGTATTTCGTCGATAACGTTTTAACGGTACGAGATGTAAAAAAATTTCAAGTGGCAACGATGTTAATTTTTTCGTGTACTATACATTAGAGGTGAGAACGATAACGTTATCAACGAAAAACGAAAACCACCCCTATTTTCGATGGTGCGTTTCTGCCTGTAAAACCGTTTTTCCGCCGATAAAAAAACATACGTGTCTCGTAGTTTTGCATACTCTTCCACATAAAAAAGTTTCAACAAAATCGGAGGAGGACACCAAAGTGATGTTACTTGTTAGCTAGCGAAAGCTTCGAATGGCAAGACTACGTTGATGACAGGACTTGCTGTGAGGGTGACTTCGCGAGCGAATGGAAATGATAGGAAAGTAAAAACACAGTTGGGGTAGTAAAAAACCAAACAAGTTCCTACTTTTTTAATGAGGAAGGTGTTGGTGAAGGTCCAATCAAATCCAACCGAATTCCGATTTTTTTTTTATGAGGAAGGTGTTGGTGTATGTGCAATGAAACACGAAAAAAAACCTAACTTTTTTCCTGCGAAAGGTGTGTGTGTGTAAGTCCAACGAAACCCAAAGAAATTCATACTTTTTTATGAGTAAGGGGTAAGTCCCATGAAATCCAAAGAAATTCATACTTTTTTTATGAGTAAGGGTAAGGTAAGGTAAGTCCCATAAAACCCAAAGAAAATCATACTTTTTATGAGGAAGGTTTTGGTGTAAGTCCAATGAAACCCAACTAAAGTCATACTTTTTTATGAGTAAGGGGTAAGTCCCATGAAACCCAAAGAAATTCACACTTTTTTATACGGAAAGTAAGTCCAATCAAACCCAAACAAGTTCTTATTTTCTTATGAGGAAGGTATTGCTGGACGTCCGATCGAACCCAAACAAATTCCTAGTTTTTTATGAGGAAGGTGTTGGTGTAAGTCCTATGAAACCCAAAGAAATTCACACTTTTTTTATAAGGAAGGTGGTGGTGAAAGTCTTATCAAACCCAAGCAAGTTCTTATTTTTTTTATAACGAACATGTTGGTGTACGTCCAATCAAACCCAAACAAATTCCTACTTTTCTATGCGGAAGGTGTTGGCGTAAGTCCAATAGAAAAGTAAATGAATTGCTACTTTTTTTAAGAGCAAGGTTTTGGTGTAAATACAATGGAAGCCAAGCAAATTCCTACTTCTTTGTATGAGGAACGTGTCAGTATAAGTTAACTAATAAGTTAACTTATAGCAGTGATAACTTAAAGCAACTTATAGCAAGCAGTATACATTAACTAATAAGCCAGTCAGTATAACTAATCAAACCCAAACAAAAGCCTACTTTTTTCAGGAAACTTTCATCTAGAAACCCAAACAGACCCATTTTCCTTAATCAACAAACCACAAGTCCAATGATATCAAAGTTCACATTATCGGAAGGCAGCAAAAATTAAACTTCGCGAATTTTCCCATTTTTATTGCGGGTTTAGCCCACGAAAATCATCCGCACATTTCTTAGGATCTCCATCAGAGATCTACAGCCTGAAGCTGACGAGACAAGATGTAGAATCATAATGAAAGGGAAGAAAGCGAAAAATAAAATGAAAAGGAACGTTGCGTTCCATTGGATCGATCCAGACATCAAGGCCGTCGAATTTGTATAGCAATTTGGACATGATCGCAAGATTTTCTTCTATCAAATTCGATTAAATTGATCCACATACCTTGAACATGTTCGTCTGCGTTCGCCGCCGCAGCCGCTGCAACCGCAGCCGCCGCCGCCGCTGCAGCTGCCGCCGCTGCGCTCGTCTTCGCCTCATTCAATTCCAATATGTCGCTTATGTGAAAGCCCGATGTTCTCGTTGGCATTTTCATGCTCTCCAGTAATCTGCAACATCAATCGAGTGCAACGCCAATTTGAGTATGTTGTCTCTATCTCCCATGTATATCCATTTTTACGGGGGGCATTGTCGCTTTTCACCGTTGGCTCGACATTCGCAAATTTTCGAGGAGATGGCAAACCTGCTCAGGTAGAAATCACGCATGTGAAACTCCTGTCCGTTTCAGATTATATGTATAGAGGATTTGAAATTCTCGCCTATCGGGCATTGGAATCTCTTCCAGCTAGATGATCGTATTTTCGTTGTTAAACAAAAGGGGCAACGATTTCATTCAATAGTCCTAACAGTCTATCATCGTGATAGTGAATAGACCCAGCTGCCATTCTCATGCTTATTGCCATATGCTTGTTTCCAAGTTCATTATCTCTGCACATTGGTGATGCCATTTTAGTTTACCATGAAGATCAATGTAGAATCGAACGAGAAACCTAGTGATGCCGAGTGCAGAATCCCACAAATGCAATCTTGATACTGAACGAACCAATTGTTTGACCACAATTGATGCAGCTTGCCCAATATTCCTCAATGCCAACGGAACATGCTGCGGTTGTTATTTCTAATACGCACTTCGTTGAAGTAGAATACAAGTTGAAGAATACTTTGGGTCGAAGTAAGGACCTGTATGCAGGATCGAAAAACTTGGTACATGATCTAGTTGCAGCCTGGGAGTTATCAGGGATCCTAGTCTGCAACTTTCGGCAGTTGTAGATACTATAAGTTGTAGCGGTGAACTATTATTTCAAATTAGTAGAAATGAAACTCTAGTAGTAGTTATGACTACTGGAAATTCTATTCTACTTGTAGTAAATACTTGTTGGCTACTTATCTACTAATACAATTACTAGTCTAGTATTTCTGGTGACCTATAGTTGGCCTAGCCTAGTCTACTAGTCTACCTAGTCTATCTACTAGTATAGCTACTGATCTTCTAGTATTACTAGGAACTTTCAGTTGGCTACTGGACTATCAGTGTATCTACAAATCTGCTAGTATTTCCAGATACTGAAAAGTTATTGTCGTTCGTGTTATTAGTCGTCAGAAAGTAACTTTTACCAGTATTACTAGCTACCAGAGATTCTATTGTATCGGCAGTGACTTCCGATTGGTAATTGGAACTGCGACCCAAGTTTTTGGGTCGAGAACTCAGGCTTTGCTGAAAGTTTATCCAACTCCTGTAATTTATACGGACTGTCTTGAGTTTGCATCGATGCAGATTTATCCCGAACGAATAAGGGTTGGAAGGGTATGAATTGGCAGGAAGGTAGCGTTCAGTCCCACAACGCGGATTTACCTGGTGTTCAGCGCGAGTTGACTGTACCATACGTGATTGAAAAGACTGGCGGGATAAGGTAGCAGCGGCCAGTGCAACAACTTGTTCTTGTCCGCCATTTCACTTTCCGTCTTTCTATCACCTCGTCAACTGTTTGTGATTTCGACGGAACTTCACTGATCAATACGTCATACCGCGAGAGCGACGCGCAAGTATTCACGACTCGCCGTTTTGCCTTCAGCCTCTTTGTTAGGTCGCGGTCACAACGCTTGATTCGTCGAATTGTGAAGTTGCACCATTTTCAATTGAACCGGATTAAAAAAAAAACTCTGCGATTACTTGCTCGTCACTTGCAAAATCAGCACTGTGAGCTCGCCAATTAGTTGTCACTAAAATTCCATGTTTCTCACTGACAAACGGTAGACCGGGGAAAAACCATGAGATCACTCGAAACTGGACACTGTCGAAGCACCAATCCGGTCACGGTAGCACACCTACCCTCGTTTGCAAAATCTCTTGCTATCGCCACCTTAAGACTCAACGAAAAGAGTGAGGGCGAGGTAACTGGACGGAAAAAAAACAGATCCGAGTACGCACGAGGCTAATAAGCCTTGGAAAAAGTGTGGTGAGTATTGCTCGATGGTACTCGTAGTTTTCGAGTGTCCTCGTCGAGCACTTGACGGCTAGTGTTCCCTACCTACGTCCCGCTTCTGGTCTCAAGCCTCTCGAGGGGTGCCTCTCGAGTGAGAGAACCCCCGAGGGCGGATCCACACGCTGCTCCACCCTCTCACGTCTCCCATCCTCGTCTTTCACCCCTGAGGCCTCGGAGTCACCCTCTTGAACTCACTCCAATGCCAGTACTAGCTCCGGCTGAACGACCCGCCCTTTTCGACCCTGATCCCTCGACGAGTGTATCCCTCCGATATACCATGACGCGAATGCCGAACTCCGCGACAATTTCCCCGATAGGTGACGGACATACTCTGGATATTCAACCACTACCTTCCTGTACCTTGATGCTCTATCCCGTTGGTTCTCTTTTCGGACAACCGCAGCTTTCAACCCTTCACCTAATCCCTGACTCATGGCGAAAACGGCCTGCGCCTCGAGTGCCTCGAAAGAACAACCCCCATTGTGCAGGATCAATATTTTCGTCCTCCAGCTTTTACTGGTAATTGTCCGTCAATGCTGGAACATCACTTTGAACTTTTTCAGTCTTCCCTTTTCGGTCTCCTGGATCTGTTTGCTGACGTCCACAAATAAACGATATCACGCTCATGGTGAAAGTAATATTTTCCGACCTTTTTTCCATTGCTCAGGTTATACTATGCAGTATAGAATTAAGCTAATCGGGAAGCGCTTCTATGCATTATTGATGACATAGCGTGTTTGAAGAAAGCTGCTGCAACTGGTGTACTTTCTACATATGTTGCATTAAAGTTCTGGCAGTTGAACAGTTGGAAACATGGTCAGTTGGACAGTTGGCACATGGATAGTTTGAATGGTCAGTAAAAAGTACTATCATTGAGGTACTACTAACTGTAGCTGGAATTAGCGTGATCGGATACTGGATCACAAGACCGGATGCGAGGTAAGTTACTAAAAAGCTGCCTGTTTTCTGCCGATGGAAGACCTGACGGGTGGCTTTTTATGATCACCAAAACGTTTCAGGATTCAAGCAACTTCCCAGTTGTTAATAGTATCAGCCTAAAAGGATCTTGGATCACAAAATCCTGATATGTTGTGATCATTTGGTAAAATGCTGCTTCTGCTTTCTGCTGCTCATTAGAAGCCGAATTTTACGTTGGAATTTCATGGGCAGGGTAAAGCAGCTTACTACCTGTTCCCAGGATCAGCCTAAAAACATGTTAATTCACGAAATCCGATACTAGCCCGTTGACAAAATGCTGCTTCTCCTTTCTGCTGTCCACAGAAGGACTAACTTTAGTCTTGCAGTTCATGATTAACAAGAAATAGTAATATTTAACCACCTCACTTGCTGTTACCAGCATCAGCCTCATACTATGTTGGACCACAGAGCCTTGATATGATGTTCATAAGTTCGCGCAATACTGCTGCTGCTTCTCACTACGCATGCAAGGCTGGTTTTAGGATGGCATTTCATGATTAGCAGGAAGACACAGAATTAAAGTAGCTTCCTAGTTATTACTAGAACAACTCTAATAGCATGTTGGATCTCAGAACCCGATACTAATGAGTTAAGAGAATGCTGTTGTCCTTTTTTGCCACCCATGAAAGGCCTAACTTCAGTGGTGTGCTTGCATGCGTCTGCCACATTCCACCGGGGACAACACCGAACGTTACTTGAGCCAAGGCGGAGCTCATCTACCCCAGCATCGACCAATGGACGCTGAGGGTGAAAACCGTCCAACTACCCTGCGCCGACTGGAAGGACTCTCGCGACCCCTCCACTCGGATGACTACCAATCCGCTGGCTCCATCGATCAGTTACCTTCTTACCCAACACACACCGACACACGCACGGTGAGAACTGGCACTTTAACCTCGAGTGTCGACGCGGAAAGAGCATTAGTGTCGCTCTTTCACCCCTCCCCCCTTCAGTGCCCCTCTCGACCCCCTCGCCGCCTCTCTATCCCTCTCTACCATGTCATGTCCCTTTTTTAGGTGTTTCGCGAGCCTCTCTTCGCTTCTATTCCATCAACGAAGCTCCGGCTCATGTTGACTTGACGCGATGTCCATTGATTCACCGTGCAAAGAGTTCACGCATGCTACCAATTCACGACGTCTTATCGCACACGAACGATCTTATTTCCCATCGGATAATGCGTTCGCGCTCAGTTTTCACAATGTGGGTCATCGCGTTCTGGGTCACTTGGCTGCTTGTACCGATAATTCCTATACGATCGGCCATCTTTTGCTTCGCCTAGTTTTCCGTCGGACACTCGCAGCAACCCTTACGTTTCAGTTTTTTTCACTTCCCTTCTTTTTTTTGCGACGATAATTGTTTCTATCGTTGCCGACTAAGTGCAACTGCAGACTGCATGCGGATTTCTCGGAAAAGTGATATCGATTTTTACGATAGTCGCAGCGCTGAGGCTTGGATGGATCCCTGCGAGGGTTTCCGATTCAATGCTTCAGTATTTTTGCTGATAAATTGAAATATCATTTTCAAATACGTTAATTAATCATTTAGTACAGATATGCGTTTCGGTAATTTCTCGTTTTTAGTTTTATTTTTATGGACGTGTTTTTTGGGGGATGCACTGGCGGTCAAAATTTTCAATTTTTGAAAGTAGGTGATGGCAAACTATTTGTGCGATTTAGTTCATTCATGGTATATTGTTAATTAACATATTAACAAAAATGTTTATATGATATAGAGGAAAAAATATACATAATTACCAGAGATAGTTTCGTATTCATTTATACTTAATTCTTTAAGTACTTATTTATTATATTGAGAAAATTATTTACAATTATTTTTTCATCATTTTCGATCGATAATTCGCATTACTGTTACTCAACATCTCTGTCTCTCTCTCTCTCTCTCTCTCTCTCTCTCTCTCTCTCTCTCTCTCTCTCTCTCTCTCTCTCTCTCTCTCTCTCTCTCTATCCCTGCCTACCATGTCATGTTTCTTCTTACGAATACGTCGCTAAAAGTGTCACAAAAAAAATTGATCAGCAGTTGTGACAAAAAAAATCGACATTTTCTCGAAATTTGACCAAAAACTTTGCTCTCTCGTTATTAATATTTAGTCAGAAGTAACGCTCTCTAAAAAAACTTCGGCAGCTAATAAACATTTTTCATGAAATGGCTCGAAAAAAGTGGCATTAATATTAATATTATAATATTTTATTACATGCAGTCATTAAAAAAATCCTTCTATACCTATGAAAATTCTCGAACATTTTTTTCTCGATATTCAACCGATTAAATTTCATTTATGACCAACAAATCATTAATAAATAATTTTATTGAAAAAATCAGCCGGCGCGTTTCGACGCGAGTTCCTTTCTGACAAGGAACATCACTTTGGTATCGTCCTCCGATTTTGTTGAAACTTTGTTATGTCGAAGAGTATCAAAAACTAAGAGACACGTATTCGTCGGAAAAACGGTTTTAAGGGGTGAATCACACCCTCAAAAATGGGGATTTTTCGTTTTTGGTCGATAAAGTTTTAACGGTACGAGATATTAAAAAATTTCAAGTTGCAACAATGTTTATTTGTTCGTCTGCTATACATCGGAGATGAGAACGATAACGTTATCGACGAAAAACGAAAAACACCCCTATTCTCGACGGTGCCTTTCACCTCGTAAAATCGTTTTTCCGCCGATAAAAAAAAATACGTGTCTCTTAGTTCTGGATACTCTTCCACATAAAAAAGTTTCAACAAAATCGGAGGAGGACACCGAAGTGATGTTCCTTGTGAAATTGCCTTTTTCTCACGGTCGCATCACTGGTGTCGAAACAACGTGAAGTCAAAGAGGCGTTTCGTCCATCCATCGGTTTGGTTCGAGAGTAATTCGAGTGTCTCTTTGCCGTAAGTCCTTTTCGTTCGGAATATTTGACGAAGGGGACAATTGAAAGAAGAAAAAACTACTCGGACATGAGTACGCGAGGAGAGTCGAGAGAGTACGAGATTTTTAGGGGGGGGGTGTGTGTGTGTGTGTGTGTGTGTGTGTGTGTGTGTGTGTGTGTGTGTGTGTGTGTGTGTGTGTGTGTGTGCGCGTGTGTGTGTGTGTGTGTGTGTGTGTGTGTGTGTGTGTGTGTGTGTGTGTGTGTGTGTGTGTGTGTGTGTGTGTGTGTGTGTGTGTGTGTGTGTGTGTGTGTGTGTGTGTGTGTGTGTGTGTGTGTGTGTGTGTGTGTGTGTGTGTGTGTGTGTGTGTGTGTGTGTGTGTGTGTGTGTGTGTGTGTGTGTGTGTGTGTGTGTGTGTGTGTGTGTGTGTGTGTGTGTGTGTGTGTGTGTGTGTGTGTGTGTGTGTGTGTGTGTGTGTGTGTGTGTGTGTGTGTGTGTGTGTGTGTGTGTGTGTGTGTGTGTGTGTGTGTGTGTGTGTGTGTGTGTGTGTGTGTGTGTGTGTGTGTGTGTGTGTGCAAAGGCGCAGTTTTGGCTACATGTATACCAAATAACCAGCGATGAATCGGGCGAAGGGGAGGTTTCCGGTTCATTCAGAGCATTGTGCCAACGTAAGGTACTTCGATTTCCTTCTCGGGCCTCTACTAGGTGTAAAAGTTGAAAAAAGGGTCCCTGACTCCGGAGAGGGCGGTTCCGACATCCGGCCTCGGAATCTTCCTCTCCCGTACCCTCTCTCTCTCTCTCTCTCTCTTTCGTTATGGATCCCTACCCTACAGCATTCCACGGTACTCCCTTTTATAAGGAAACACCGTGCATCAAAGTGGCGGTATACCCGAATTTATATCCCCGTCCGGGCCTAAATCTCAAGACCGGATCCTCGTATACACGTGTACAGACGTGTGGATCGAGCGACCGAGTGCCTCGAGTGTTGTCTCTCGAGGGTACAAAATACTCGCGACGCGCGTTACGCGGAGAGCCTTCGTATTCACGCGATTGAGAGAAAAAGTTGGTAGAACAGTTGAAGAAAAAAATACATAGGATTTTTTCGGAAAAATTACTCTATTGTACGCGGCGTTTTTGAAAAAACACTTTTCATTTTAGCAAATGATGATTTCTAATTTTAACGAGTTTTTTAAATTTATTTAATAAAGATTTTTTTCTAATTTAGTAAAGATTTTTTAATTTATTAACGCTTTTTCAAATTTAATACTGATATTCAAATTTAATAACAATTTTTCAATCTGATGAAGATTTTTTTGTGTAATAACGATATTGAAATTCATAGTGATTTTTAAATTTAATGACGATTTTTTTTATTCGATAACAATTTTTATATTTAACGATTCTCAAATTTAATAACGATTCTCTTGTTTAGTAAAGATCTTTAAATTTAATAACGATTTTTTAAATTCCATACCGATTTTGAAATTTAATACCGACTTTGAAATTTAACAGTGATTTTTTAAATATAACAACGATTTTCAAATTCAATAACAATTTTCGAATTTAATGACAATTTTCAATTTTAATAACAATTTTTCAGTCTAATATCACTTTTTCAATATAATTACGATTTTAAAGTTAAATTGAATCATGACTCTTCGAATTTGATAGCAATATTCCAAACCTGATACTGATTTTTTAAATTAAAAACTAACTTTATTTCGTGTATTTACGTTTGTTTTTTTCAAATACAATATCAATTTTTGTGTCCTACCATCATTTCATTCATCTAATACTTCAATGTCTCATCTAATGGATTTTTATTTTATTTTATCAATATCTCATTTAATGGATTTTTTTTCAATCAAATAACGTTGTTTCCCATGTAATCACGATCTTTTTTTTACTGTACTATCAACTTTTTTAATCCCTCAGAGATTCCTTTTCGCGCAATAACGATTTTTCTTTTGTCGGTGGCATTTTTTTCTCTTCACACAATCCTGCAAGCTTTCGTGTTTTTCCTAATTTTTTTCTGGGCGTTGAATTCTCCGAGTGCACGAATTCAGGATCACTTTGAGTATCGTGCATGTAAGTGCATGCAGCGATTGCAGCCGAGCGAGACAGAGAGTGAGAGAGAGAGAGAGAGAGAGAGAGAGAGAGAGAGAGAGGCCACGAGATAGACAGACAGAAGCCGAGCCTCTCTAATTTGGTTAGAATCGGATTCAAGAATCCTACGCCGTGTCTTGGAGTGATTTCGTTCGTTTTTCCTTTTTTTTTCGACCTGCTCCCGTGGAACAGCTGGAACGAGTCTCACGATATTGCACACAAACGATTTCAACGTTGTACAAGTGAATATACAAATGGATATGGAAAAAGAATATTTCCGACCCGTCGTATCCATGCAACATTGTCCATCAACACTCCGGCTGTTTTGAGAACGGTCCTTAAATTCCCGTTGAAACGATTTTAAGGCTCAGGGCGTTCCTCGAAATGACCTTCATAAAAATATGCTTACACCTATCCAAATGTAATTTTGGAGCCATTGGAATTTACGTAACGTTGAGTATGGGGACAATTGGCTGCTTTGAGGACGGTCCTCACAATCAAAAGTCTTCAAAATCACTTTTCTTCACATACTTAGAGAAAGGACATTTTGAACTCGTTACATCTATGCAACGTTGTCCATCAACAGATCCGGCTAATTTGAGGTCGGTTCTCAAATTCCCGTTCAAACGAATCGTTGATCCGGGGCACAGAACCATCCGCGAAATAACCTCTGTACTAACATGCTTAGAAATATTAAAACGGTGATTTTGAAGCCATTGGGGTTTACGTAACGTTGAGTATGGGGACAATTGGCTACTTTGAGGACAGATCTCAAGGTCGGGTGTCTTCAAAATCACACTTTCCTATGTCAGTTCGTTAGTTCGCGTTTTATTCCATGTATAGCCATCGTACACATAAATGGGTGATTCTTCCGAAACAACCATTTTCCAGGTTAAAGAAATTTATTTTGAAAATATTTCATTTTCTCGTTTGAAAAATTCCAGTTGACTTCAGTTCTAATCGATATTATATAATTCTCTGTGGATCACACTGATTTTTCAGTTTTCAAAGATTTATCATGATCGAAAGAAATAGAAGGACCGGAGGAATGATGCAAACCTTTTCCTTTCGAGTTCTTATTGTTTTGTTAATATTTTCTTCTCATTTTTCTTTGATTATTGATCACCTTCTTTTTCTTTCAACTTCTCTTTTCCGACGGGCCCTTTTTTTCAATAGCGGCATGGCAATAACCTAAAAGAATCATTTTTATGTAACCTCATCCATATCTATACATGCGTAACCCGGATGGTGTCATTCTTCTGGCGCATCTATCATACCTCTGGAACTCACATGTCGGTAGGAAGCCAGAGGAATGATGATTCAAACGGGTTTTTATGCACAGCGCGGCATGCTACGTTTTTCTAACCTCAAAATCTGGCGCTAAGTAGGTGTCTAAAAGTTCCACTTGAACAGGTAAAGAGTGACTTATTTCATTGAAGAATGATACAGTTACGAATGACCAGAGGAATGACGCCCTGTGATGCCACCTCATAACACACAAAGTCCGTAGGAAAAAAATCGTAAGCTACGAAAGTAGATGGAGAAGGCACTGCTCTGGCAAGCATGATCAGCTAGCGCCACCTGTCACGCCATATCTAAACTAATTTACAGGTCCCCAGAGGAATAACTGAGAAAAACCGTTACAAACTTTTGTTTTTCGTTGTGACATAGCTGTGCTCGTTACTTTTTTTTATTTTTCAGGGAGGAAATAATTAATTATCCAATGGGTTCACGCAATGTTTTTTTCTGATGCTTTCGAATGTTCAGTGCCTCTTCGGCTTGCTAGTGTATACGAAGTCTGAATAGTTACACTTCAGAGGAATGATTTTCATTCTCAAAATACAGGGAAAAAAACTATAGTGACGATTTATCTGTTAAATTCCAAAAAAATCCTGGATTTATCCATCAAATTCCAAAAAAAAACTTAACAAGTAATTGAATAGCATTTATTATTGGAATGGTGAATAAGTTCGCGCTGTTTTTTCGTAAAAATTAATGCTTTGTGTAAAAAAAAAAATCCTAATGCTTTCAACCGTTTCGAAAGTGTTGTGTGAGCAACTCCTAATTGTTCTGCAAGTTCAACTAGCTAAGTCTGAACAAGAATTCAGTGTGTTTCAGCTGCAGATTAAAAAAAAAATAAAGTGGTGCAGGAAAATTCTCCGCAAATACTCTTTTTTGGCATGAATTTTGACATGTTTAGCATCATGAAAAAAAAAGTTGTTCGGCGAAATGACATACACTGAATTTCAAGCTTGCTTATAGTACTTCTTCATAGATGGGTTACCATCTCGAACGCCACGCGCGCAGTTCTGGTAACGCCATCTGTTGGAAAACAGCGAGAACTTATTCAACGTCCTAACAAACAAAAAAGTCGAATTGTATACAAAATGATCATTCCGGAAGAATGACTCATATGAAGGGTGTCTCAAAATGACCTGACATTTAAATTTACCAGCAAAACGTATTGTTTATTCGAAAAATACGAATATTTTTATTTCAATATAAGATACAAGCATGGAGGTTATGTGTTGAACGCACTATCCGATAAATGGCATAAACGTCATGGACTTGGAAGGCATATTCTTTCAGCAAGATGGCGCCACCTGCCCACCTGCAGTGTTCCACACATAACCTCAATGTTTGTACATTGCATCGAAATAAAGATATTCGTACTTAACAAATAAATAATACGGTTTACGAGTAAATTAAAATGTCAGGTCACTTCGAGACACCCTGTGTCATTGTCGTAGTGCGGCACAGGTTGGGAAAAGCATGCTTGAACTTTGGAGCGACGGTGCTTATGCATGAAGAAGCTTCCTCCGCGCGCCGCGCATCGCCGAAGAGCGCGAAGATCGCCCAATGACGTTGGCGAGCCACCTCGAACTCCTATTAAGCCACCAACCCCCTCCAACCCCCTCATCGGGACTCTTCCAACCCTTAGCCCTTGTCCCGGGCAGGCTCATCCTCGGGCGCGCGATCGAATAACATTTGCTACGATCCCACGACTGTTTGGCGATACCTGTGCCAACTCGTTTCAAGCACGCAACCCAATTTGTCTGCGTCTCATTGTTTTACGTTACGCTTCCTCATACATAGGCAATACTTTTTATTTTTTTTTTTAAGCGAGGGGCAGACAACTCAAAAAATAATTTAAGGGGTAACACTGCTGTAGAATTTTCAAAAAATTGATTTCTTTTATATTGGCCAAGAGATACTTTGAATCATCTAGATTAAGGGGGAAAACAGTTTGGTATCCGTGAAACTAAGGTCCGCGGGTCCGTGTGGGTCCGCGGTGGCCGCGGCTGGCCCGTGTGCGAGGCGTCGAGCGTTTTTCTCGAAACACAATTTTTCGAAACGTTACGCAGCATAACTCCAACAATTTTCATTGTTTTCACTCCAAATTTTGAGCACTTGTTTAAAATTACATTTGGAAGTGAAATACGTGCGGGATTTTCCATGAGTTAATTATAGCATTAGTTATTAACAAACGATTGTCCTTTTTTCTGTCGAAAATTGAGTTTTTACTTTAAATGCTTGTCAATTGCACGAAAATTCATTTTTTCGAAATTCCCTATGTATTTCACTAGCTATACTCATGTAAATTAGTTGAATTTTAAATATTTTTTTCCAAATTTACATTTTTGTTGGTTACACTGCGTGCCATAGGGCGAATCAAATTCAACATTCCTCGCAAGAATGTCTCCAGCGTCAACATATTGTAAAATTTTAAAGTATTATTTTTTTTCATTTACTTGAAGATATGATTAATAACATCCTTGAAAATTATTATCCTCTTACTTGTCCTTCGACCAAAAAAAAAATCGCGAAAAATCACTTATCTTTTGACGTTATCAGTGATGTAAGCTTGCAAAAAAACTGTTGTGTGGAATCAAACCTTTCAATTGGAAATTGGTAGGCAACTTAAAAACTGATTAAAAACAACTTTTGTGGAATCCAACTTTTTTATTGTCTGTCGTTTAAGGACACGACAACGAAGAATTATCACCAATGAAATAACAATAGTTATCAGACTTGCAGCGTTTTGGACTTCGGATTCAGAAATGTTTGCAGATTATTCTTATTTTATTGGTGATCATTCTTTTTTACTGAGTCTTCAAAATATAAATCATTTTTGAAAGTTCGGTTGCACAAAACAGTTTTAAAAAAATTATTTTTAAGGGCACCTGCCGAGTACTTTTAAAAAGTAGGAAAAATAATAATATCTCAATAATGGTTCACTTTTGCTTGAAGCATTACTGGGTTGTTTGATGGGGGGAAACATTTCCTACAACCCTTTTACGAGATCGAGACCAATCCTGTATATGTATATATATATAGAGAAGCGGATTGTGAGGACTGAAAAACTTTGAAAAGAGGGATTCATATTTATATGTATATATATCCCCCTCAGATAAGTGCACGCATATTTATATAGAGGCATTTTAAGGGGGGATTGTCTTTTTTTTCGCAAAATTTACCGCTTTTTGGGAATTTTTTTGTGAAGAAAGTATACAACGGAAAACTTGTGAAACTTGGCATATAGTTTTATTGATCTGTTTACTACATACAAAAAAATTTTTAAACAATTTCATCAAAAAATCCGCCTCCCACCCCCCTCGACGCGCGATGGTCCTTTTTTGATGGTGTGCACGATTACAGTCGTCACGTTCATCCTGCAACAAAAACCCAAAAAGCATTTTACTTTAGACACATATAGCTATCGTTCGATGAAGGGGGAAAAAAAAAATTGACGATTTGGTGACGTTTTGAACTTGAAGTATCGATTTTTCGAAAAAAATTGATCGATTTTTTGTTATAAATAAAAAACTATTAAACGTATTGCTTTTTTGCTTCATCAAACGATAGCTATATGTGTCTAAAGTAAAATGCGTTTTGGGTTTTTGTTGCAGAATGAACGTGAAGGCTGTAATCGTGCACACCATCAAAAAAGGACCATCGCGCGTCGAGGGGGGTGGGAGGCGGATTTTTTTATGAAATTGTTTAAAAAATTTTTTGTATGTAGTAAACAGATCAATCAAACTATATGCCAAGTTTCACAAATTTTCCGTTGTATACTTTCTTCACAAAAAAATTCCCAAAAAGCGGTAAATTTTGCGAAAAAAAAGACAATCCCCCCTTAAGGGCCATCCTATCCGCGAATTGAACGATTTACTCAGGGGGTCTCCACAAGCTGCAAATTTCAAAAATACGTTTGCATTATTGCATAGCTTTATAGCTTAGAGTCTTGACTTCAATTTGTGACAATGATTTTCTAAAAATTTCGAAAACCGACCGAACTACGACGATTTTCGTAATAAGTCACCCACCGTGCTACGGCGAACCACCCCGCTATGATTTACCCTTTTTTCTTTTGCGTTTTTCTCGAACGCTATGCTTTATGGAACAGTGCAGGTCTTATCGCCAAATCTATTCGTCCAATTCACTTCAAATTCGAACAGAGCATAGCTTACAACGTTTTTCATCGTATGAACGCACGTTTTTTTCATACGTTTATCCATTGGTTATTAATAAACTATTAAAGTTGGTTTTCGGTCGAAAATCGAACCTTTTTTCTACAGTTTGGCACTTTGATGATTTTTTAAATTTCAAAAAGGTCCGATCATACGAAAGTTTCATTATTATACAAATATAATAATCTACTTATACTATTATAAGTACATTATTATATTTTTCATCTCGGATGAAACTAGTTGTCAGCAGGCCCTACACCGATTGACCATGCAGCAACTTGTTTAAACAACTACTTTGTTTAAATAATAATAACCATTTATTATTGATATATTACAATTTTTTAAAAACCTCGAGTCTGGCAAGACTATGTGGAAATTGTGTGTAAAATCTCAATTTCGTCAACCCAGTTCTCCGTCGGAAAAAAATTCTGAAAATCGACCGATTTTGTGGTACCCAAGTCTTGACAGACTCGTTGACGAACATTTTTCATACCGTCCTCAAAACCATTAGGTATGTATGGACACACACACACACACATATTCCAACGTACAAGTAGTTTCTCGTACCATCGCGAGTGCCATAATCCGCGTGCACCTCTCGCAGTCGGTTAAATTGTTAAGAGATCTCACAGCCAGCTGCCACGACTCATCAGGCCGTACCTGAGCCATCGCAGTGGCGAGGCCTCGTGGCGCGTGAGCCAGCGCGCTCGTGCATCAATCAGGAACCCCCCCCCTCCTCCCCCACCCAACGAATCGTTCCACGAATATCGCAATTTTCGCGATCGTTAACATTTTTCTCACAACGAAAAAACTTTTGTTTTTTCGTTGAAAAAACTTTTGTTTTTTCGTTGAAAAAACTTTTGTTTTTTCGATGAAAAAACTTTTGTTTTTTCGTTGAAAAAACTTTTGTTTTTTCGTTGAAAAAACTTTTGTTTTTTCGTTGAAAAAACTTTTGTTTTTTCGTTGAAAAAACTTTTGTTTTTTCGTTGAAAAACCATAGTACATGTCTATGTTTTTTCTCGACACCTCAAAGTTGTCAAATTGGTGTTTTTTGCCCCCTCGAATATGATGGAAACCCCTTCGGGGGATCTCTTTTGGAAAATATCTTTCTGGAAGTTGGAAACTCTATGGTCGGACGCAAGAGACGTCCGAGGACGAAAAAAAAAGAGGAAAATGGCCAGTATCCTTTTAACGGGCTTAAGGGCAAATCGCCCGATTCCCTCATCTCCAATAAGCGCTTCGCTTGGATTGGGCTCTCGTCGATTTATGCACAAACAATGGAAATCTTCCACGTCGAAAATTCTCCGCTCTTACGGATTATGGGATTAATCGCGGCACGACTTGACCGAACCGCAATGGTACCAGCAAACTTTTACGACCTCCTTCTAACTGCTATACGTTGCCCTTTTCGAGAAATACAAGCGGACGCACGTGTATACACAATTCTTTTCCATTTTCACCGCTTTGGCTGAGCTATATATATATATATATATATATACAGGGTGGACCATTTAACGTGGCCACGCCAAATATCTCCGTTGCTCTTAGTCAGGAAAAAAATATCAGGAGGTAATTTGATTAATTTCGAAGGGCTGATACAGTGGCGAAAAATTCATTTTTGTCAAGGTCACCGTTTTTGCGTTCTCAAGGTCAGTAATTGTTTTTCAAATAGGAACATGTTTTTTTTTATTAAGACGTTGCAGCTGCTATTCAGACGAATCCAACGACCTATGATATCATGACCTTGAAAGGATTTTTCACCAAAACATTTTGGGTTTGGTTGGACTTGTTTGGGTTTGTTTTAGTCACTCTAAACGCATCGGAGTTTTTCGGGGTGGTCACGTGAAGGAAAATAAATAGATTTTTTGTTTGTTTGTTTGTAAACAAAAAAAATCTATTTATTTTACTTCATCCACCTATAGCTGAGAAAGAGTTGAATTTACGGGGTCGGCATATAAGACTTTTTTGTGGCAAATTACTTTCTCTACAAAGGTCTCATCTGAATTATTTTCGATATATCTAATAGCTTAGGCGTTACAGCCGTTTGAATAGATATTTTCATACAATATTCACTTGGAATAATGGTACCGCTGAAACGGTTGAATTTACGGACATGGCTCAACGAACTTTATTGTAGAGTATCATATTTCCTATGAAAACCCACTTGGCAAATATCGCGATATCAAAATTCGCGGAATGGTAACACTAATTAATAATGAAAAAAACATTTTTTTCAATCTTAATCAAATGGGAAACCTTCAATTTTGATTCGCGACCTCTAAATATTTTTTGACAACACCCCCCTTTCATGAAACTTCGTTTTTGGGTACCAACTAAAGGCTTTCGGGCACGATGGGTTAAAAAAAAGTTGCCCTGAAACGAATCACCCTAATATATATATATATATATACACAAATACACACACACACACATATTCACGTACAAAATATTTTCGTATAAAAAGTACGAAAAATGACTTTTTCTAGTTCTTTTGGTGAATCTTCTGCTACTTTGCGAATTATCACTAAAGCACGGATGATCCCAGGATTTTCAAGCTTATATGGATCCCCAGTAGTCCTGTAAAATTTCCATTTCGATCAAAGTTGCAAAAAAATATATATACAAATCTACATATATTTGTACGGATGTAATAAAATTTTCACAAGATTAGAGGTGGCTCGAAATTTATACTCATATATATAAATATATAAATATATATATATATATATATATATATATATATATATCCCCAATAGCTCTGTAAAATTTCGAGTTGATCCGTTTATTCGTCTTTTCACCCTCGAATTATTAATGGTACAAAATATATATGTATACACACACACAAACACACACATATATATATACATATATATATATATATATATATATATATATATATATATATATATATATATATATATATATATATATATATATATATATATATATATACACACCTAGATGTATTTGTATGCATGTAAAATAAATAATATTCACGAGATTGGAGGTACCTTAAAATTTATATACATATATATATATATATTCATACGCCCACGGGTCTCTCGAGGAACTCTTAACGTTTAAGCGCCTGTTTTTCCATCCCTCTCCAAGTTTGCTGGTGCTATTCACAAGTGCACGCAGCCGTCCACTACCCATTTAGGATGGCTTTCTTCGTCGTTTCTAAACTTCGGCTTATATATATAAGGATGCGCTGGTCGGCATGCCGACGCCTCAGGTGTGGCGAGAAAAACGTGCCTCGATGAATGGTCCTTCACCCATTTACGAGATATTTCGACTGTTTCCAATTAACATGAGAATGGCAGTACCTGTCGGAGGGGTAGTGCGGGGGAGAGCCGAGATTCTCTCGAGCCTATATTTTTGGGGACTTCCTGCGGAGTGCATCTCTCGTTCCACCTGAGAATAAGCTTCCTATGCACGATACACAGTCACCTTCGCCTTCATCATGAATCCAAACACACCTTACTGATATATATATATATATATATATATATATATATATATATATATATACATACATCCATACATACATATACATATATATATATATATATACACATATACACATATATATATATATATATATATATATATATATATATATATATATATGAACAGGTTCAGATGTATACAGATGTATACGAGCGCATAGTACATTTATTGCTTTTACGTGACCACGCAACATGTTTCGAAAATTTTTCAAATAGCCTCGAGAGCACGCGAACTTAATCGCGAGATTTTTCTGACCCTCTCTCTCTCTCTGTCTCTCTCTCTCCCGTCTCTCTCTCTCTCTCTCTCTCTCTCTCTCTCTCTCTCTCTCTCTCTCTCTCTCTCTCTCTCTCTCTCTCTCTCTCTCTCTCGCTTCTTGTCTACCTCGGCCTCCTGTTCAAACACTCGAAATCCTGACAGGAGCTTCGGTGAATATATAATGAAGTAAGGGAAAGGTCGAGTGGATAATTCTACAAATATGTGCACGTCGATGACAAGTGCATTTTCGTAAGTACGTCTGTAAAAACGCCTCAGGATTTGGTTACTTTTTTTTACGATGGTTATATATGGATATATTTATCGAGGCGGGGAGAAAAAAAATCAACTCTTACCCCCTTCGAAAAATGAGGTTATGTACGAAAGGAAAGGATGCCAAATTTGAAAAGCTGACAGGGAAAGGTTGCGTCGATCTCTCCGACTTCGATGAAAATTGACATGCTGGTAGAATGGGGGAAAATAGGCGACACGTATTTTTTTATATCTGCGGAATTCGATTTTTAAGGGGTGAAACGCACCCACGAAATTAGGGGTGTTTTTCGTTTTTCGTCGATAACGTTCTCCTTCTCGTCTCCAATGTATAGTACACGAAAAGAATAAACATTGTTGCAATTTGAATTTTTTTCATATCTCGTACCGTTCAAACGTTATGGACGAAAAACGAAAAACACCCCTATTTACGAAGGTGCGTTTCAACCCTTAAAAATCGGGTTTCGCATATATAAAAAAATACGTGTCACCTATTTTTACCCATTCTACAAGCATGATAAATTTCATAGGAATCGGAGAGATCGTCCTCGCAACCTTTCCTTGTGAAAGTATTTGCAGCCAGGTTTTATACGGTGAACGTTTGTTTTTTTTTTTTTTGTTAAAATTTTATTTTTCGGTAAAAGTAATGAACGCGGAGGCTCGATTTTGAACCTGATTATACAGTTCGATAATTTTCCTTTATTATTTAATACTCGGAGGGAAAAAAATCGCGCATGAGCATCTACCGTGCGGTTGTTTACTTACGAGGAACATCACTTAAGAGCGGGGTACCTTTAGACGTGAAACAAATTTGGTGATTTTGATGATTTTTTTTTTTTAAGGAAATATTTGTTTACCATTTTTGAGACTTGGGGTAAATTTTATTGCTACTTTTGGCTGTTACTTGATTTTTTTAAATTAATTTCAAAAAATGGCTGAGGTATGACAGGATCTTTTAAACTGCATTTTCTAATAATGAATTCATTATAGCTGCCATTAAAAACTAACGGACCGATTCTGATGAAGTTTGGTATAAATCTTTCTAACCTTATTGTCTAAGCCATGACTCTCAATATTTTTTAAATTAAAAAACAGTATTTTTACATAGCAAAATGTAGCTATTTTTTTCGGTAATTCAATCTTTTTGTTTTACAGCGTACCATTTTATCGATTTTTAACATTTCTCGTTTTTTGTTGGTTTATATTCTGCGTATGAGTGTTAATGAAAAAAAAATCTTCGATCGTTTTTTTTTCAGGTTAATCCTGTCGACGCTACCTGTCACGCCGTCTGACAACATCCGCCGCAACCCGTTTAGAAGGCGTGCCATACCTCCGTCATTTTTAAATATTAATATTTATATATATACCATGTAACAGCCGAAAGTAGTGATAAAACATACCCTAAGCCTCAAAAATTTTTGAGAAATCTTTTTGTTTTTAATCATGAAAAACAGCATTTTTTCCTCGCCTAAAGGTATTTCCCCCCCTTAAGTGCGCGGCTTCGATTTCGTTGAATCTCATATTCGTGGTAAAGCATTAAACAATATTAAACGCGTATTTTTCATCGACGTTAAAACAGTTTCAAGCGGGAACACGACCCCTTAAATAAAAACCCGTCGAGGGGTGATTTTGCAGTTGCACCCACAAGCACCTCACCGATCGGAATGAAACAAGAACCAAAATTCTTCCAATGTAAAGCAACGAAAAATCCACTATCGAAGTTTCGAAAAAAAAACTAATTATGGGAGAGGTGGTTTTCCCCCCTTAAAACTGTTTTACCACCAATACAAAAAATACGTGTCAAATACAGGGTCATACGTGCCAAATGTCACGCAACATTTAACGTGCGCGGCTTATGCATATTGTTGCGTGACATTTGGGACACCCTGTACATTTCAATGCTTCATAACATATATGAGTTTCACCAAAGTAGAAGGCGAACGATTAAGGCCTTAGGCCACAGTAACGGGTATAAAATCAAGTGCGAATTTAACAATTTTTTTTCGTATGAAAAAGTAATTCACTCATAAAATTAATTACACATCTATTTAGTATGAATATCAAGCTGTTAGAAATTTTTTTTTTTTCGACGTACAAAATGGCCGACTACTCAAAACTTTTCGAAACAGCTTTTTTCCAATTGACGTGACAAATAGCTTCAACAATTTTCACTCGATTTGCTTCAAATTTAAAAGTTATGTTCCTGATTGCATTTCGCATAGAAGTACGTAGGGAATTTCTGATTAATCGAAAACTTTTAATTTTATGAGCAGTTGTAACGAAAATTTTCACCGAAAATTTATTTCTTAAAGGCAGATATACACCTAGGAGCCGGAAAAAAGGTCATTTTTGTGAATTTTATCAAGGAAAACTATTTGAAATTTCGGATTGGGGTTTTAATTATCTAAAAGTATATACATTCAAAAATATGTTTAATTTTCTTTATTAAAAATATCAAAAAAATACAAGGACATTGTATGATCTTTGGAGCGTCGTAAAAAAATCGGTACCCAAAATTTCGCGAAAACCAATTAACTGATTGCCTTGAAGTTTTTTGTGGAATTGTGGAATTAGAATAAATCTACCGATTTATTCTAATTTTCTATTCTAATACCTAACAAATAATAATATAACATAATACTATATAAACTATAGTAATCATTCTAATTTTATTTCACCACCATTGTAATTTATATTCTATTTAATTTATTCTACTTATATCGTATCTAATTTATTCTACCGCCATAATAATCATTCTAATTTTATTCTACCACCATTCTACCACCACTAATTATATTCTACCACCATAAATAGAATCCCCTAGTGGATACATTAATTAAGATTAATCACTCGTTTCAAGATTGCTTTTTTATATTATTTTTGGTGACAAAAAGCCAAGACTTTTTTGCCTACCTAATAATTTGCCAACCTAAAATAAAATTGATCAATTGTTTCAAGACCGCTTTTTTTTAATTTCAATAGGAATAAAATAATAAAATAAATAATAACCGATCATTCACTTTGTAAAAAACTTTATAACAAGTTGTGCAAATAAAACTCTATTATATATATAATAACCGATCATTCGTTTCACTGCTGCTTTTTTATTTTAATCAAATAAAATAATAAAACGACTAAAATAAATAAAAAAAGCAGTTTTGAAACGAATGATCAATTTTATTTTTGGTGATAAAACGCAAAGACTTTCTTGCCAATCTAATACAAGTCTGCAAATGTATATCCTGAAATTCAGGCACCCTCTTCGAAACTCACAATGTTACCTGCCACGGTTCGCAGGTCAAATTGTGAAAACAGAAAATACTGAAAAATCAACGTGTGCGAATGTTCTCTCTCTCTCTCTCTCTCTCTCTCTCTCTCTCTCTTACCCCACCCCCTCTCCAAGGCGAAGAAAAAGTGGGGGACACGTTCATTCATGAAATTTGGACAAAGGCCCAGCAGGGCCCACCCGCGACGTTCACTACGGTGGAAAAACTTTCGCGTCAATGAACGTAGTACTACGCTCACCTTGCTCGTAGATGCATCCATATAGATATAGACTGCTCGGGTACTACACCGTACTAGAGTACTATGCCACTCGTAGTCCCATTCGTCTCGTCTCTTCGGTCACTTTTCCTCGTAGTATTTTCTCGTAGTACGGCAAAGGCCCAGAAGAATTTCCATGAATGGGGAATACACACCTTGAGAGAGTGCCTCTTTGCGATTTTTCCTACTATGAATGAAGAAAGACAGGAAAAAAAATCGCCTCGTCCGAATGGGCGAGCGTACCTTCTCTCGTACGAGCTTCGGATTCCAACGAGTCGAGGAACCGCGGGTACAAACGTGACCCAAACTTTACACGGCTAGTTTAACGCTTGACTAAGCGTCTCGCGCGACCTTTAAGAAACGTTTAAGAAGTTATTTCAAACGCCGCCAAAAAGGGCTTCCGCGGCCGTTCCGTTTTCATTCATCTCTGAAAGAGAGAGAGAGAGAGAGAGAGAGAGAGAAAGAGAGAGAGAGAGAGAGAGAGAGAGAGAGAGCCGCCCAAATCCGAATTTTCCTTTTTTCCATCTCAACTTTCGTAAATTTAGAATTCTCATTCAATCTCCAAGTATGAGCGAGACATTTACAAAAGTTAACAGAACTACGGTGTGGGATTACTTGTCAAAATACGTAGTGGCCAATAAAATCGTAAATAGCTACTACTCATGCCAATAATAGTAACGATTATTATTATTTATTTATTCTATTATTATTATTATTATCATTATTATTATTATTCAACTATTATTATTATTTTTAAATTGTCACTATTATTTTTCGATTTTCCTGGTGAACGGACGCAAGGCCATATATATGCGAAAAAATTAGCTTGAAGGAAACACAATGACGGAGGATGAAAGAACCGGCACGCTGTAAAAATGGTAGGGGCTATGGGAAAGCGATGCAAAAGGACGTTGCATCGCAAGGCTCGTTCAACGGGTAGAGCCGTGGGTCCAAAGTCAGCACGGAGAGGTAAATTAAAGAGAGTAAAAAAATATATATTTTTTGATTATTATAGTTTCGAAATGATTATTATTATTTTTCAATTATTATAATTTTCCAATTATTATTATAGTTTTCCAATTATTATTTTAATTTTTCAATTATTGTTGTAATTTTTCAATTATTATTATGATTTTTCAGTTGTTATTATAATTTCTCAATTATTATTATGACTTTTTAATCATTATTATCATTTTTCAATTATTATTATCATTTTTCAATTATTATTATCATTTTTCAATTATTTTTTACAGTTTCTCAATTATTACTACAATTCATCAATTATTTGTATAGTTTCTAAATTATTTTTATGATTTTTCAATTATTATTATATTTTTTTAAATATTATTTCAATTTTTCAATTACTATTATAATTTTTCAATTATTATTATGATTTTTCAATTATTATTATAATTTTTCAATTATTTTTACAATTTCTCCATTATTATTACAATTGTTCAATTATTTTTATAGTTTCTAAATTATTTTTATGATTCTTCAATCATTATTATAAATTTTCAATTACTATTACAATTTTTCAATTATTTTAATATTATTATTCTGATTTCTAAATTATTATTATGATTTTTCCATTGTTATTATAACTTTTTAGTTATTATTATGATTTTTCAATTATTATTGTAATTTTTCAATTATTATTACAATTTTTCAATTATTATTATGACTTTTCAATTATTATTATAATTTTTCAATTATTATTATGATTTTTCAATTATTGTTATAATTTTTCAATTATTTTCACAGTTTCTCAATTATTATTACAATTCTTCAATTATTTTTATAGTTTCTAAATTATTTTTATGATTTTTCAATTATTATTATATTTTTTCAATTATTATTAAAAATTTTCAATTATTATTATGACTTTTCAATTATTATTATAATTTTTCAATTATTTTTACAGTTACTAAATTATTTTTATGATTTTTCAATTATTATTTCAATTTTTCAATTATTTTTACAGTTTCTCAATTATTATTACAATTCTTCAATTATTTTTATAGTTTCTAAATTATTTTTATGATTTTTCAATTATTTTTACAATTTCTCAATTATTATTACAATTGTTCAATTATTTTTATAGTTTCTAAATTATTTTTATGATTCTTCAATTATAATTATAATTTTTCAATTGTTTAATATTATTATTCTGATTTCTAAATTATTATTATGATTTTTCCATTATTATTATAATTTTTCAATTATTATTATGATTTTTCCATTATTATGATAATTTTTCAATTATTATTATGATTTTGTGGATTGTTATTATTATTATTCAATTTTTTCAGTTATTATAATTATCATGCGACTTCCGCGATTTCCCACTTCAAGCCCCGTTGCCCCGGGCCGATACTCGGAGCGGAACGCCAGTTTTGCGCCGGTTTACCGCAGTTTCCCTGTGCCTCTATGCGCGCCGTTTTTCCGCAGTTTCCCGGCGCCCTCCTCGCCGCAAAAATAAATAACGCAAATTCCGTTCCCTTGGACTTGCCTTTATCCATCACCTTACAAACTGTACAAATCAACGAGCACAAAATATGCGCCTCAAACTGCCCTCGTACGGGCAGAGCGAATCATTTCCGGATTATTTCGGAAATTGATGGTGTAAACCAACAGGTGACGATGGCACACGGAGCTGGGGTCACCGTACGAGTTACACGGGGACGTGCCCTTCTCGAATGTCCGCGACGCGGGGAAAGGGCTCGCGGATACAGCCCTTCGATTCGTACGAGCCCTCGCGCCCTCTCTCGCCCCCTCGAATTGCACCCTGCACACACGCGTAACTCGTAACTCGGCGTACCACTCTATCGCGTCTCTCTTATCCTCTCGTGTCTCTCTGCGCACATTCGCGTATCATCCTCGTTCTTCAACCCCGAACACACGCACGCGTGCTCGTCCTTCTTCGTTTTTACATCCTCACTTCCGGTTATGGAACATCATCGCTCGATTCTACGTCTCCGGCTGGGAGCATCAAATTTTTCATTTCGTCCGCCTGTTCGTTTGGGTTTGTTTTATTATTATCGAAAATTCCGGTCTCGTGAACAGAAAATATTTCACTTCGGAACAAGAAGAACGAATTTTTGTTTTTACGACGGGCGGATGACGCTTGGTCGGGTTTGGTTGGATCTTTCAAATTCGGCGAACAGATATTTATCGAATTGAAAACCCGTGCGATTATTTTACTCTTCGAAATTAAGGGAGCTTTCCAGTGTGAAATTTTCGAATAATCGATTTTTTTTTTTTTTGCTTTATCGAATAGTATACACTCTTCCGAATATTCCCTGAAATTTTCATGGCGAAATTCAGATTATTTCGGTTATTGTACAGCATTTCTTGGAAGAAGGCAACCGAGCGCTACAGCTACAGCGAAACTTTGAACGCGTTTTTCTCGAAACAGCATTTTTCAAAACGGTGTCCAACTTGGAGGGCAGAGTTTTCAAGCTATCGAGTTGAATTTTTTACACAATATTCTTAACGTCATTGTTTATCGTGCTATGGAAGCTTTTTTTTTTTTTGACATCTCCCTATTTTTTTGTAAAAAAAACTGCCAAAAAAAATGCTAAAATCGATACTTTTTGTTCAAACCGGCGCCATTTTTGCAAAAAAAAAAAAAAAAAAAGCCTCCATAGCACGAAAGCCAATTATATACCGATCAATAATCTTTTTGTGTTTTTTGTTTCAGATCAAAATTGTGACCCCCGACGTGGACACCACATCCAAGTGCATTTTTCTGCAACAATTGTTTCATCATTTTTATAGATATTAATTAATAAATAAATCGATCTTTAAAAAATTGTTTTGTATTCTTCAATACCCAATTAATATACAAAAAAAAACCAGACCGATTAGATTATTTTTTCTTTAAAAAAAAAATCGCGAAAAACAGCGATTTTTCGGGCTGTCACACTGGAAAGCTTCCTTAATTGACACATTATTTTCCAACCGCAAACCCAAACAAACCTAACCCTTTCACGACAACCCCAAACCCAAACAACCTAACCCTTTCACGGCAACCCCGAAACCCAAACAACCTAACCCTTTCACGGCAACCCCAAAACCAAACAAGCTCGTGCTTTTACGGCAACCGCAAACTCAAACGAGCCAATCTTTTTACGGCAACCGCCAACCTGAACGAGCTAGTAATCCTTCCACTATAAGACTATAAGAAGAACCAAAGGATTGAAAAATAGAGCGGCTGGGGGGCTTGTTGCGCTGCCGAAAAAAAGTACGCAATGTCCACGGGGTCCTCAAAAAACTGAATCCAACTTTCATCAAGCGTTTAATGGATTATTTGAAAATTTGATTTTTTTCACTATGGTAAATTAGTTTTCGTCTACCTCGAATCTCACCTGTAATCGTCCTCGTTGCTGACGTAATCGGGGGGTATGAGGTGCCATGAGGAGTCGTAGCAGTCGTCGTATCCGGTGGCCATGCCGTACCGCACTTTCGACGCGTACACAAATCACTCTCCGAATTTTTCTCACCACTACCACTTTTTTCCAAAATCCTCTCACTCCAAAATAAATCCGCGGAAAAACGGCTCACGCGTTTTCAATTTTTTTCGGTCCCACGAAAGGCTCGTTTCGCCTCAAATTCCATTCGTTTTTTTTTTTTTTTTTTTCCTTTGCGATTGCCTCTTGCCGATAAATCGCGCGGCGAGGTCGTGATTTTGCTTCTGCAGGCAACGAGCGTGAAGATTAATGTCGAGCGAGAGGAGGCACGCGCGCACGCGGTTTTGATACGATTTACGTACTGGATAGTGAATAACTACGGGCCCAATACATTCATCACCTATTTATTGTATGAAAAATATGGCTTCCTGATAGGAGCTCGGGTAACGTTATCTTGCTCGATAACACACCACCTTCGCTAACCGGGGTACAGATAGAGATTAGTTTGACTACCGCGAGATCGAAAACGCCGCGGTCGAACACTACCCCTATACGCCGATTTTATACTTCGTATTGCAGTGCCTCGAATGCACTTCCCTCTTGGGCGATTCGTTCAGTCGTCTACAACCGAAAGTCAATTATTTCAATTTTTCGCACTGCTTATAATATTTGTTGGTTATTTTTGTCGTCTCGATTGCATCGCAAGTGCAACGTTACTTTCCGCAATGGTTGATTTTTATTTTCGTCGTTTTAATTATATATATATTTTTTTTGTTAATTTAGTAGCGTTGATTGAATTTTAAAATGCAATTTTCGTGGCAGTAATTATTGATTTTTATATTGGTCATTTTAATAATTTTTTTTTATGCTTCGATAGCTTTGATGCTATTTATTTATTATTGCAGTAGCGTTGATCATACTTCGATCGAAATGCAATTTTGTCTTCGCTAATAATTGATTTTGTATTTTAGTTGTTTTGATGCTCTTTGTTTATCATTTTGTGCAATTTTACTTCCGGTAGTAATTGATTTTTGTTTTGGTCGTTTTAATGACATTTGTTTACTATTTCAGTAGCGTTAATCATATTTCGATCAGAATGCAATTTTGGCTTCAGTAATAGTCGATTTTTATTTTGGTAGTGACAATGCCACTTGTTCATTATTTTGTGCAATTTCACCTTCGGTATCAATTGTTTTTTAATTTAGTCGTTTTCATAACATTCGTTTATTATTTTAGTGAGGTTTTTTTACTCGCACTTTTGTCTTCAGTAAACAATTGATTTTTATTCTGGTAACGCCAATGCAGTTTGTTTATCATTTTGTGCAATCTTACTTTCGATATTAATTAAACATCACTGTTGTCGTTTTAATAACCTTTATTTATTATTTTAATAGTACTAATCCTAGTCGGTTATTATGTCAGTAGCGATAATCATAGTTCGAAATACAATTGTATTCTCAACAGCCATTGAGTTTTATTTCGCTAGTGTTAATGCTGATTGCTTGTTATTTTAATCGCGTTAAGTAGATCCGTTGGTTATTTTATTCATTTTATTTTATTTTTATTTATTTTATTTTAAGGGGATACCTTAAAAAGATGTTTTAAGGGTCTGTGCCTTTAGCGAAGGAAAAATAGCTGATTTTCATTTTTTTTTTTCAAAGGCATGATTTCTTCACCAATTTTGAGACTTAGGGTATGTTTTATTACTACTTTTGGCTTTTACATTGTAATTTTCTTAATTCATCTTAAAAAATGACAGAGATGCGACACGTAGCGGCGACGGAATTGAAGTGAAAAATAAACCAACCAATATTGTTCTTTTATTAACACTCAGGCGCAAAATATGGACCAAGAGAAAGTGAGAAATGTACAAAATCCATGAAATGGTACGCTTTGAAACAAAAAGATTGAAGTGTCCGTAAAAAAAATTCTATATTCTGCAATAAAAATACTTTTTTTTAACTTTTAGAAACATTTACGGTAATTTTTTAGGCAATAAGGTTAGAATTATTTATACCACATTTCATGAAAATCAGTCTATTAGTTTTGTCGCCAGTTGTAAAGATTAATTTTAAAAAAAACAGTACCATGTAACAACCAAAAAAAGTAATAAAACACCCCCTAACTCTCAAAAGTGATGAAGAAAGCTTTCCTTTTAAAGAAAAATCGTGAATGTCAGCGAATGTTTCCCTCGTCCAAAGGCATTTCCCCCCTGAATTGCTGTCTTAGAATTTTATTCTTAAACAAAATTTTATTTTCAAGTAAAATTTTATTTTCAAATAAAATTTTATTTTCAAATAAAATTTTATTTTCAAATAAAATTTTATTTTCAAATAAAATTTTATTTTTATATAAAATTTTATTTAAAAAAAAATTATTTTCACATAAGATATTGTTCTTCAATAAAATGTTATTTTTAATAAAATTTTGAGATGAAAAATCCTCGAAATGAAAAAGAAAAATTTTAATAAATGATTCCATACAATCGTTTTTTTCCATTCATAATTCGACTCTATTCACTCCTTGGCTTGTACCACTTAGTGATCATTCAATTTTATCCATTCACCATTCGATTTCACCTTTCAAACATTTTACTCTATTCTATTTCGTTCATTACCGCATTTATTTATTACTCCATTTTCCCTATTGATTATTTGCCGTTATATATTTGCTATTCTACTCGAATCGGATCACACTTCACGCTATTGCATATCTTCATATGTTATTGCCTAACATCAGCTGTCAGGTACGCGCTAATTATAGTATTCTCTTCTCCAACTCATGCTGCTCCGAAAATAAATATTTGACAGCCGTCTAACAATAGGCCGCTTTGAAAAAGAATTAGCGATCGAATGTTTGTCCAATTGCCAGAGATATTTGTCATTCATTAGTCGAGAAAACTCGCACGGGTAAAATACATTTCGGCGTGTGAGAAATAGGCGAGGATCGTATAGCTTTTATTCATCTACCGTACACGATATGCCTAATGGTACAAAAGCGAGGCCACCAATTGTATAGTTACAACGATGACATATGGACGTAATCTTCGCCTGCTTATCGTCATTGCGACTGACCAGCAACGATAAAGATTTTTTCACGATTTTACCGTACCCCCCCCCCCCCCTCTCTCTCTTTTTCTCGGTTACACTAATCTACTCATTTTTCTAACGGAATATCACAAACTACATTCTACATTATTTTCTAGGATGCGACGGTTCTCGGGAGGCAATTATTTCTCTCCTCCTTCGGGAAGACGTGCGATCGAGTATAAATCGATCATCATAATTGACGTCTGAGAAATCGTTTCTCTCATTATCGTACAATGGCTACGTGAATTTTGAAAACGTAGTTTGTTTAAAGGGTCTTCTCACTTAAGATGCCTAAAAGAAGGCTACTCTCATGCATTTTTTTGAAAAGTTGATAGTATAAATATTGATATAAAAATTGTTACTCTTAATAGATACACTTTCGAAACAGTAAGCAATATGTGGTTAAAGTTTCATAAGCATCGCTTCAGTAGTTTTAAAGATTTTATCAACGAGCCGTCGAAAAACGTGGTTTCGAGAATTCATCAACGCGTTTAAAGTTTGTTTGAGTTACATAAATAGGAAAAAAAAAATTTTAATTATATCGAAAGTGTATTCATTAACTGTAGAAATTTTTATACGAATATCTATAATATGAACCTATCAAAAAATTCATACAAATAGCCTTTTTAGCATCTAAAGTGAGAATACCCCTTAAATACTGGTATTCTTGTTGTTAATATTATTAAAATACTGTCATTGTTGTTGCTGATGTTACTAAATATTAATCAAATACTGTTATAATCGTCGTTGTTATGATCATTGAATACTATTATTATTGTTGATGTTATTAAGTATTATTAAAATACAATAATTGTCCTTATTGTTACCATTATTTCAATGTTAGTTTCATTGTTGTTATTATTGTTATTAAAATACCATATTATTTTTGGTGTTATTATATGAATATTATTATTGTTGATGTTATAAATATTATTCAAATACAATGATTATCCGTATTGTGATTATTATATCAAAACTCGTTTTATTGTTATTGTTGTTGCTATTAAAATACTATTATTATCGTTGTTGTTATTAAATATTATTAAAAATACAATTGTTATTATTATTGGCGTTGTTACTACTATACAATTTCTATTGTTGTTGTTGTTGTTAATATTTTAAGACTCAGTTTCATTTTGGTATTATTGTTACTCAAATACCATTTTGTCGTTGGTGTTATTATATGAATACTATTATTATCGTTGATGTTATAAATATTATTCAAATACAATGATTATCCTTATTGTTACTATTATTTCAATACTCGTTTCATTGTTGTTTTTGTTTCTATTAAAATACTATTATTATTGTTGTTGTTGTTATTAAATATTATTAAAAATACAATTGTTCTTGTTATTGTTATTATTATTGGTGTTGTTACTAATATACACATTCTATTGTTGTTGTTGTTGTTGTTAATATTTTAAGACGATGGTTATTGTTGTTATTTTTATTATTCAAACACTTTTATTATTAATCCATTCGAGTACAATTATTATGCAATTTACATTACAGGCTTGAACTTTATCGGAGTCGATTTCGTCATCGAGCACAAATTGAAGATAAAAGTCCAAATATATCTCGGCATACCTAGCTCGTAAATTCGCATGATCAATCACGATATGGATATGTGATTATCCAGAGATTAAATTCATCACCGAAGGCCGTTGAAGAGCATTATAATGAAATTATTATCTCTCTCGCTCTCTTCTGTTCTCTCTTTCTCTCTCTGTTTCCCTCTATTTGGGTAATGGAATATACATTTAAGGGAATATTTTTGAAATAATCATTCAGTGATTAAAATTTTAGTTGGTCATTTGGAAATTCAGCTTGCATTATAAATTATTGATTTGTATTTCTATCATTTATATGTTAACATTTACATTTATATTTTATTTTTCAAATTTGTATTTCTATCATTTTTATGTAGAATTGATTATTATTAATAATATTGTTGTTAAATAATAGTATTTATTTATATTTTATTATTTTCTTCTATTATTATTATTATCATAATTATTTACATATCTTTTTGTACATTTTATCTTCATTATTAACATTCATTATTTGTACTTATCATTTTCATATTTTTGTACATGCACGTTTTCTACCCTTATCGTTTTTTTTTAAATATTTTTTCATAAAATTTGTATGACATTTCTCACAAGTCGAATTTTCAGTGTCGACAAGCGTAGACAGGTGGCACTCGTGTCAGTAGAAAAACAGCCGAAAATGAGAATTGCAGTAATGCCGTTACCGCCCGTCGGTAAAGCAGTTTTCCCGGTGTTACCATCGGTCGGTAAGTCGCGCATCGTGCGTGCGACCGTGAATTGCAGCGTCGATGCGCAGAGGGTGCAGAAGAAACAGATTGCGACGTGTCGACGTGCGAGTGGTGCCATCGCGGGCCAAAACTACGGAACCCGTCGAACAATCGCTCAAATTGTCGATCGTGCATTCCCGTCTGAGTGTCTCTCTGGCTCTAGCAGGGTCTACGACCATTCGTGCCACTCGCGTATACACTTCTTGCCAATAGGCAAACAGTTGCGCTTCGTGGTGAGCTGTCATCCGCGAAGCGTGGCAAGTGATAATAAATTTATTCGGGCCGATGCTCGTCAACGAAGTTCCTTAAAAACCGATAACACGATCGGGCGAGTGACAACAATCGAGAACAGTGAAATTTCACCTCTTTTTATTTTTACAACCCGCTCTGGGGGACGATAGTTTTTCAATTGACAAATTTAGGTTCGAAAATCTTCGAAATACGCGAAAAACTGCGTTTTTTTTTTTAAACAATCGGTCAAATCGATCGCCGGAGTTTACGAATTTAAGGTTGTTTTTTGTTTTCTATCGTTTTTTCAATGGCGTCCGAGACGAACGACGCAATAACGCAGATCGAGGAAAAAATTGACGATTTGAAGGTGTCGGACTCGACGACGCCGGAGGTTAAGAATGACGAGAACTCGTCGAAATGTCTTGAACCCCATTTGTCGGGCTTTGAGACGCGTGAACTTTACAAAATGGCCCTCAGCTTTTACAAAGGTAGGCCGTTTTTTTTTTGTTTATCGAGTGCACTTTATCTCGGTGAGAAGTTCCACTTAATGGAATAAATTTTTATTTTTTGAAATTTTTTTTTTTCACCCTAGCCCTATTAACTCCTTAGCCCCATTAACTCCCTAGCCTTATTAACTCCCTAGTCCTATTAACTCCCTAGCCCTGTTATTTCCCCAGCGCTAATAACTCCCTAGCCCCATTATTTCCCCTAGTCCCATTAACTTCCTCGCCCCGTTATCTCCCTAGCCCTATTACTTCCCTAGTCCTATTACTTCCCTAGCCCTATTACTTCTCTACCCCTATTACTACCACCCCCTCCCTGCTTGAAAATGCCAGAAGCCATACACCGTTGAGTCGACAGCCAAGCCAGGCGGTCACCCATCCGGGTATTGACCTCGGCACGACCTGCTCGCCTCTGAAGATCCCTCTGCCTTGACCCTTGCTAGGCTATGACCCTCTTGCACCATAATTTATGTAGCCGACCTTGCGGCGGAACTCATCCGAACTGTGAAGTTTAAAAGCAAAATATTTTGACCACTGCCATCATCGTGTCGGTTTTTTCGTGACCTTGACCTGTCGCCCACTTGCGAGGCTCAGGCCTCCCTCGCCTTTGCATTTTTTCTCAACGTCAGTTCTACCAGATTCCCGAGAAAACATTCGCACCCCAGAACCGAGCACATCTTCCGACACTCGGACCGGCCCGCGTCAAAACAATGGCCTTTATCGAGCCTGGAAGTCCATCGGGGTAGAGCAGGCGCCGTTCATTTGAAAGTAAAAATCGTCTCACGCTCGCTGGCATTTCCTCCGACCCAAAATTCCCCAAGAGTGCCTCGGTGGCCTCGTTCGGCGTCCAAGCCGCTAAAGCGCGTGCGTTTTTCAGAGAAATCGGGCAAGGCGGTGCACTTTTCGTACGAGGACAAGTTGAAGCTGGTGGCGTTCACGCAGCAAGTGACGCACGGCAAGTGCACGACGGAGAATTCGCCGCCGCTGGGTGTGCTGGACGTGATAGGTAGAGACAGGAGGCTGGCGTGGCAGAATTTGGGCGACTTAACGAAGGATCAGGCGATGGAGGGTTTCGTGGTGTTGCTGGACAAGCTGTGTCCGCTCTTCAGGACGGTGGTGGAGGCGCAGAAGCGCGACACGGAGGAGAAGGCTCGTCTGAAGGTCGAGGAGGACTGCAGGAGGGCGGAGGAGGAGAGGAGGGAGATAGAGGCGGAGGAGGAGAGAAAGAAGGAGGAGGAGGAGAGAACGAGGCAGGAGCATCAGAGGCGGCAGATTCAAGAGGCTCTCAATCAACAGACCTACCATCAGTTCAGAACATACGCGGAACAACAGTACCCCGGCAATCCCGAACAGCAGGCTGTTCTCATAAGACAACTCCAGGAACAACATTATCATCGTTACATGCAACAGTTGCATCAAACCGGAAGTGGCCTCGAGCAAAGCACCGACTCGGACGCCGGCGACGACGCGGACAAGAAGGATGAAACGAGCGCGAAGGAAAACAACGACGAGTCCAACGAGTCAATAGGAAGCAACGAGAGCACACCGTTGAAACGCGAAGAGTCGGAGGAACAGGAAATCGACGACACGCCCGATTGGCCGCCAATTGCTACGCCAAAAATGTGGACGGGCCAGGGCGTCGAAGAGTTCAAGGCAACCATCAGACGAGAGGCCGGCGACGCGGTCATCAAAGTTGGACACGGCGAAACCGTCACCGTACGCGTTCCCACACACGAGGACGGATCCTGCTTGTTTTGGGAATTCGCCACCGATGGCTACGACATCGGATTTGGCGTCTACTTCGAATGGTCCAAACCCGACACCAATCAGGTTAATTTATCGCCAATTCGACGTTGCACGATTATATAACATATTCGATACAGCGGAAGTTACATTTTTAACGCCCTGCGGTTACATTTAACCGTTATATTTACGTTACATTTAACCTTAACATTTAAGTTACATTTAACTTGCCATGTTAGTTACATTTAACTTGACATTTAAGTTACATTTAACTTGCCATGTCAGTTACATTTAACTTAACATTTAAGTTACATTTAACTTGCCATGTCAGTTACATTTAGCTTAACCTTTAAGTTACATTTAACTTAACCTTTAAGTTACATTTAACTTAACCTTTAAGTTACATTTAACTTAACCTTTAAGTTACATTTAACTTAACCTTTAAGTTACATTTAACTCAACATTGAGATTAGATTGAACTTAACATTCAAGTTTACATTTAACTCAACATTGAGTTTAGAATGAGATTAATATTTAAGTTGCATTTAACTCAACATTGGGGTTATATTGAACTTAACATTGAGGTTACGTTTAACTTCACATTTAAGTTACATTCAACTCAACATTGAGGTTAGAATGAACTTAACATTTAGGTTACCTTTAACTCAACATTTAAGTTACATTTAACTTAACCTTTAAGTTACATTTAACTGAACATTGAGGTTAGATTTAACTGAACATTGAGGTTATATTGAACTCAGATAACATTTAAGTTACATTTAACGCAACATTGAGGTTAGAATGAGCTTAATATTTAAGTTACATTTAACTCAACATCGGGGTTACAGTAATCTTAACATTGAGATTACATTTAACTTAACATTTAAGTTATATTTAACTCGACATTGAGGTTAGAATGAACTTAACATTTGAGTTACATTTAACTCAACATTCGGGTTTTATTGAACTTAACTTTGAGGTTACATTTAACTTGACATTTAAGTTACATTTAACTCAGCATTGAGGTTATATTGAACTTAACATTTAAGTTACATTTAACCTATCTTTTGTAGGTATCCGTGCACATTAGCGAATCCGAGGACGACGAGGACGACGAGGACTTCGAGTCCAGGGAGGATCTAGAGACCGGAGCGGTCGACGGAGATCAACGGGGAAAATATAACTTGCCAACACCACCGCCTATAAGTGTAATTGTACCGGTGAGCCTCCGATTCATGCCTGGCTTAAATTTAGACCGAGAAACGAGTTTTTCAAAAGCAGGAATTTAGGCGAGAAGCAAATTGCTGATTTTTATTGCTTGTTTTGTTTAAAGGAAAGATTTCTTTGCCATTTTTGTAGGCTCAGGATATGTTTTCCTACTACTTTTGGCTGTTACGTGGTATTTTTTTTATTATTGATCTTTAAAGTTGCGGAGGTATGGCTCGGTCTTCTAAACGGGTAGCGGCGCACGTTGTCAGACGGGGTGACACGTAGCGTTGGCGAGTTTAATCTGAAAAAAAAACGACGATTTTTTTTTTTCGTTAACACTCATACACGGAATGTGAACCAAGAAAAAGTGAAAAATGTTGAAAATCGGTTTAATGGTGCGCTTTGAAACGGAAAGATTGAATTTTCCGCGAAAACTGCCAGATTTTGCAATAAAATAATATTAGGTTTTAAATTTGATTTCCACTGTTTTTATATTAGATAACATAACTAGTATTATTTTCATAGAAGTATCACTCAAACCGTACATGCAGTTTGCAAGCTTGGAATGCAAAGAAAATTATTATTTCGGAATTTCTTTGATTTCTTTCGGCCGATTTTTCCAACATTCTTCGACCATTTTCTAAGATATTTATTTATCGATCTACAATATGGATCCATAAGAAAATATCTAAAATAATATTAGGAGTACAAATAAGGCTCAGCCGTTTTTTTTTTAACAAAAATTGGGCGTTTATTGTCAAAGAACGGTACTTTATGTTTTATTCAAATTGAAATTGCTTGTTGAGTCACTCTTAATGTAGGTGCAAGTTTTTCTTGCGTTTGGCACGAATACAATAATCTCCCTACAATAATGCTTCCAATTCCGCGTCTTCGTACACTTCCGACCTTCCCCTAGATTTCTTCAAATAAATAAATTTCTTCGAATTGAAGAAGTAAATCAAAAGTTCAAAAACATCAAAAACCGCAAATGACGCTTATTCGGCTAAAAATTCGACATTTTCGCGCGAAAAAAATTATGTGATGCTGATAAACAATTGCTAATATTTCAAGGTTACGATTTTGCCAGATTTCAACCATAACCTCCCGACGGGGCGATCTTTTGCCAAACGGCGCAGACTTATTTGTACTCCAAATAAAAAGAAGGAAAATGGAATGCAAAAAACGCTTCCGTTGCGTTCCAACGATGCAAACTTCAACACCGTAACCGTACTGTGTTGAAGTATTCGACATGACCTACAATATTCAGTATTCGAGAGTACACCTGTGCACACTACTTTCTCAATAGTATAGAGAATGTCAGGTTTCGAACCAACGGAACGGCACATGCGGAAAGCATTGCTTTTTTGCTTTAATTTAAGAACAAGTGCTGCCGAAAGTCATCGCTGGCTTCAATAAGCTTACGGTGAACATGCTCTATCTGAGACAACGTGCATAAATTGGTTTAGACGATTCAAAAGTGGTGATTTTCACCTCGAAACCAAAGAACGTCCACGACAGCAGAAAACAAAATTTGAAGATGATGAATTTCACGCCTTACTCGATGAAGATCGATGTCAGCCTCCTAAAGAATTGTCCGATCTGTTAAACTTTACTGAAATTGCTGTCAGCGAACGTTTACATAATCTTGGACTGATTAAAAAAGCGGGAAATCGGTTAACACGTGAAAATACAGCGGGACCTAAGTTTAAAACCCATTCCTTTTTTGTTTTTATTTGTAAGACCCCTTAGAGTCTTGTTTTCGAAATTGTTAGAATGAGGTTAGAAAGATGTATACCAAATTTCATCAGAATCGGTCGATTATTTTTTCACCTATACGTCACGTCAGTTTTAGTTGAATAAAAAAATAACTATGCGTCGTAAAAAAAAAGTTCCTCCATTCAAGCACTGTTTTTTGATACGTGAAAGAAGCTTGTAAAATTTTATGTTGATCGGTGCTTCTTCTTTTTATTCTTTTTTGAGTTTAAGTTCTTTTTTGAGTTTAAGTTCTTTTTTGAGTTTAAGTTCTTTTTTGAGGTTAAGTTCTTTAAGTTCTTTTCTAAATATCGTGGTAGCCGATTTTGAAAAAGTCGTTTTGAGAAATAGCTTTTTGAGGTCGCCTGTACGCGGAACCAACCAAAAACGCCCATAACCTTCTCAATTTTGAATGGATCGATTTGAAATTTCCAAATAATAATTTTGAAACGTTACATTTTGAGAGTCCGCTGACAACCAAAAACCGATATTTTCAGTAACGTCTGCTAGGTGTAAGCCCTCCATTTAAAATTATTCGCGAATCGTGGCAGTGATTTTGACATGCGTTGTGCAACGTTATTTTTTTTCAACGTCAATCGTTTCACAGGTCTACCGTAGGGATTCACAGGAAGAGGTTTATGCGGGCAGCCACGAATATCCGGGACAGGTGAGCCAGAATTTCGTCCCTGATGTTCCACGATCGAAAGAAAATGGAGAGACAACATCTTGAGAGAAAATACCTACCTTAAGGGGCCTGCGTAAGCTGGGAGCTGGGGAAACGCGTCGATTTTTCACATTTTTTTCCCGATGAGAGTATTGGAATGGCGAGGTCGCGATTTTACGCACAATTCATTCATAGTCTTGCCAATTTTGAGTTTTTTTTTGTCGAAGAATATTGATAATGAAGTTATTATTATCTGAACAAAGTGCCGGCGTTGTCGCCGCTGTTGAAAAAACAATGTGCTTTTGGTACAATCATCAAACATTCGTATGACCGGATACCTTTTTTTTGAAATTTTGAAAATTCCGGACACGCCAAGCTATAGAGAAAGTTCGCAATAAGCGACCTCGAAAATCGAGTAAAATTTTCAATTTCGGTCCGCCATTCTAGCGGCGCCATTTTGAATTTTCAAATTTAAACTCGAAAACAGCGAGAACTTATTCAACCTCCCATTTCTTTCGTAACCTCGAGCTCGTGCAGACGCCTGAAAGTAGAAAGAAAAAACCCGACGATTAGAAAGTTGGACCGAGAAAAAAACTTACCTCAAAAAACAAACCCAAAACGAATGCTTGTTCCAGGGTGTCTATCTTCTGAAGTTCGACAACTCGTATTCCCTGTGGCGCAGCAAAACGCTCTACTACCGAGTGTATTACACGAGGCCGGGCTTCGCCAAAGACTAGGACACGACCCGAGGCTGATTCTTACCCACTAACGGAAAGAAGAAGAAACAACTGTCGAGAGCGAGAGTACACGCGTGTACTCGTGGCCGAGAGCGCGAGCGGGAGAGGAAAGCGAAAGGAAACAAAAAATCGTCGAAAACAATATTCGCGATAGACTCGAATCGGTTCGAAAACGAAAAAAAAAAAACGCCGCTTCAGCACCAAACAAAGCAAACGAGAAAAAAGTCTCTGTCACGTGAGTCTCTTCGTGATATCCTAGTCTTACACTTAGTTATCTGTGCAATATAAAATCTACAAAAATATATATGTATAAAAAACAATCATTAAACACACAGACTGCAAAGACGAACAAAGAAAGAAAAAAACCTTTCACACGAGCTAACGAGAAATATATTTATTGAAGGGACGAGCGAGAAAGTCGTAGAATATCCGTCTCGCTTCCGACGATCTCCGAGACAATCGCGCGTCATTTTTTTTTCCACATCGATTCCCGGACGTACGATACAAAAATAATTATCGATCGACAAAACCATGTAAGGAAAAAGAATGTTTTTATTTTTCGTTTTTTGCGCGCAAAATTCTCCGTAATATCCAATTTATTGCTCGGCAATACGCGATCGACAAAATCGACCGTCGTTTTTTCGCTGTTCAAGATTTTTGTTTTTCTCGAGCGCCTCGGACGCGCCGATTCGAACGCGAATGCAAACTCGAAGCTCTTCGGCAAACCCGACGATTTCACGCGCGGTGTTCGATCCGGAGCTTGGTGAAACAAGTGTTATTTACACTCGACGCGAAACGTTTGCGAGAACTACGGAGCGGAGCACGCGAACCTTTCGACCTGGCCAATTTGCCAAATTCGTTGCTGCCGAGGCGTGGACAATTTTCACGAGTGAATTAAACAGTCGTACTCACCGCAACACGCAGACTCGCACGTAAAGATGCACGCGAGAGCAATGAGGGCGTCCATAAATTACGGAACGCAAAAGTTCCCAATCTTTGCCCCCCCCCCCCCCCCCCCACGTAACAGAACCGTAACGCCTGGCCTAAAACGCCCCCCCCCCTATTCCGTAACGTAACGGGTGCCTTGTCGCCAATAATTGCGTTTTATTTTCAAATAAATAACTAATTATGAAAGGATCGGGTTTATACTCATTTTATGAAGTATATATTCGTCTAGTTTTATACGAATTTTTATGAATTGAAAAAATTAAACCTGAATTGGCGACGAAAAAAATGCTGTTCATTGTCTCATCGATATCTTTATGAAAGGTTATCTGTAAATAAAAAGTCAACAATCTATCGATATCTATACAATAGTAGCTATCGTTATGCGTAGCCGTTTTTTTTTCTTTGGTTTTTTTTTACAAAATGCCTACAGTTTGGACATTTTTTTCTTCCTTCAAGGCCCTTTTCCGTACTCGAGCAATCTTTGAAAATAGTAATGATCAAAATTCAAAAAATCCGCTACGTACAACCTTAGTCACTACGATTACGAAAATGTTTTTGAAAGTTTGAAAATCGGTTGATAAGTTTTTGAGTATTCACTTCATTATATTTCTTAAAATAATAAGAGCTTGCACTTCGTCTGTTCTGAACGATGAGTTGAACATTTTTTAAACTTGAACATGAAGAAATTTTGCTATTTCTGACAGTTCTAAAATCGTGACGCGACGCAAACCTCGACCCCCCCTCCAATTGCGTTACGTAATTTAACGACGCCCCCAAAGGACCGAGGTTTGATATCACCAGCGTAAAAATAATGTGCCACAAAATGGAACGAATTGTCTCTTCGAAACTCGACCACCGCTGCGACACGTATACAGGAAAAATGCCTCTAAATATTGATTTCGAACGAAAAAGTCAAAGACGAACATTTGAATACTTTCTCAATCTCTACATTTTGGGTTTGGATTTTTTTTCATCGACTTGACGCATCAACCTGATTTCAAGGTCACCTTCACTTTTTCAAACGTAAACCACAGATGTCGAGCGCGAAAAAAAACCAGTTACCTACAATGCCACGACCTTGGGATGACCTTGAGATAAATGAAAAGTTTGTGGTCGTTTGATGGACAAATTTTTCAACGTTGGTCGATTGATATTTTATTCTTTCTCGTTCTTCAGTTGCGTGCATATACAGTGCGCCGCTATGGTTTTTATTGATCGAACATGTGTGATAGGATCCTAAGTGACTAATTACCATGTATTTATCTTACGATTATTGTTGACTTGCATCGTTCGTCGTTCCTGAATAGCACGTGACGTTTTCAACATTTCACGCGACAAAAAAGTCTTTCGCGTAAGAAACCATCGCCTTTTTCGCTTGCCTGGCTCTCCAATAACCATTTTGCAATTTTTTGGTATTTCAAGGTCATCCCAAGGGCCTTGAAGGTCATGCCAATGGCAGGTCATTGGTTTCGTTTTTTCGTGCTCTTCATTTGTGGCTGATAAATCAAGGGCTTTTTCTTTACAAAAAAGTGAAGGTGACCTTGGAATCAGGTTGATACGTCTACTTGAAAAAAAATCAAACGCTCCCAAAATGTAGACATTGACAAACCATTCAAATTTTGTCTACGACTTTTTCTCCAAAAATCAATATTTATTGGTGTTTTCGATCGAACTTATATGCTGCGTTCAACGAGAGAACGACACAGCGCCGCGCAGCTTTGAGCGACCCGTGGGTCGGGTGGGGGTAGTGGGGCTCGCTGGAGCCCGTCCCATTGGTGCGGAGCCTGTTTGGCAACGTGGAGAGGGTAAAGAGGGCGGCGCAGTGACCGTATTCAGACGAATTTAGGTTAGGAAGCGTTCTGTCGTTGAACGCATTATAGTGAATTATCCTGCATATATATATATGTATACGTCTACGTACATACGCATTCAAAACGCGTACACCATTCGTATTGCAGGCTGCCACGTGTCTCATGTTATGTAAAGAAAGGCAAAAAAATGTGTCCCACGAAAAATATACAAGCGCGGGGAAAAAATTGATCGATTCGTTTTCAAAATTCCTCATTTTCCCCAATAGATCACAGGAATGGGGGAGGGGGGTTACGGTGCGCTTTTCAGCGCTCACGCTTGGAGGGTTAGGCTACTGTGAAACTAGCCTCGGTGGTCGTTTGAGGCAACTCTGATTGGGGAGGAAGGTCCAACGTATGGTGCAGGAATCGCAGATTGAAGGTAAACTTACGATTACGACGATATAACTGCTAGTCAAACTTAAAGAGGGTGTTCCTCTCTGGAAACTTAAAAAAATCGGTTTTTTACATATTGTTATAGTGTGAACTTTCAAGAATATTTCAAGACCAATCGGACCCTGAAATTCTAAAAATTGATGAAGTTACACCTATTTTAATAGAACAGTGTGCGTTGGGTTTACCGCGATCCGTCAAGTTTAAACGCGATTATCGAAACCAGGGGGGCGACACTCGTATATATTCTCTTAACAATCAATGGCCTCGTTATTGACACCAAAGCAGCCCACCATGCGTCGCTAGTAGGCACCCGCGTTATCCCCGCTCCGCAAAACGCCTCGTCGCATTATTTTATCTTTTCTCACCTCCGCAACCTTGACATTTTTAATGGTTTTCTCCGTTTTCTCGATCTAGATTTTTTACTGGAAAGTGTCGAATTTTTATAAGGTGTTCTGCACTTTGGTGTAAAAACAAGTCAATGTGGTGTAAAGAAAAAGTGATTAAATAAAAAGCACTTTAGGTGATTTTCGTTTAACGCTGAGCAAAAAAAAAGATAATCTGGATAAGAAGAAATCATTCAAGCGTAATAAAAACGTAATTTGACGTAATAAAGAATGAATTTTAAATTAAATAATTATTATTTGTGTTTACATTCAATAAATATTTTTATAATACAATACTATTTTGATATGTGTAAATATGATATCCCTCCCTTGTAAAAATGTACTCTGGAATTTTAATAATGAATAATCCAAACGGGTCGCATGCAGATGCTGCGCGATCGGATTGGGGGTAACGCAGGTGACTACTAGCGCCCCTCGCGTAGAGAGTCAACAAGGGGAACACGATATTCGAGGAGTGTCACCCGCATACGCGAAACTACATATCTTGACACGGAGGGATTCATATCTTGAGTAACTTCACACTATTGACTTGAATTTGCACCGTTAGCGTTCAAACAGTAGCCATTTTAGGTTCACGATCGCATTTTTTAATTGGATGAACCATTTTTTGATAACAGTGACTTCAGCATGCTGTTTGTCAAGAGAAAAATGAGATTTTTTTTAGAGAAGCTGTCATTTTTCGTATTTTTCGAAATTTCGAAAAGTGGATCGTGAACCTCTAGCCAGTTGGATATATTTGAAGAAAAAATTGTTTGTTTTCGTTTCAAATTACGTTTGAGCCTGGTAGAGATCCCGCCGTTACGGGCCTTGCCGCTGGAGGACTGCAACGCCATCTGCAGCACCACGAACACAACAGTTTTCTTCCGAAAACATTACATTGTAGCCACAAACATGTGAACAACTTGCTGGGAAAAGATTAATTTATTGCAAGCGATGTGTTACGAGAAAAAAATTCATCATTCTGACCCTTCAAATTGTTCTTCCAGAGCGGGATGCCCGGCGGTTGTTATGGGGTTAAGTCAACATGTTACCATCGAGCTGACTTTTTTTCTGGACCTTTATAACCTCGTTGCTGATCATCCTGTGCTTGAATACGATTTGCAGTACCGTTTTGTAAAGAAAAAAAATCGGCAGCTCGACTATGCTTTCCAAAACGGTGTACGAGATTTCTCGACATCTAATGAACCGATTGACCTAACATTTGGTACACTTATTCACTGTAAACGCAGTTTAGTCTTGACCGACGTTTTTCTTTGCAACATTTCTTTTTTCATTAGTTACTAATAATAATGTCACTTTTTGTCGAAAAATCGAGAAAAAAGCGTTCAAATTTTTGTTTCATACTTGAAACACGATAACTAAAAAACGCTCGGTCAAGTCTTAGCCAACATTATCTATTTTGAGAAAATACTCGTTTTTTTGTTTCAGATCAACCGGGTGGCCAAAATCACGTACACCGTTGAGACTCACACGTTCCAAGATCCTTCACGAGCTTCTTTATAACTCCTTTAACGATTTACATTTAAAAATGAATTTTGGTATACAGCTTTGTTAATGTACATACAAATAAATGTCCGAACGATTTTTCTATCATCTTACTTATTCCTCCAAACTTAATTTTTTTGGATAACCTTTATTTTCGGGTCGTCACAGTAGCCTAACCTCTTAAAAATTAAGCGCTCATACTCAATAGCATTGAGCAGTTATTACCAAGCGTTCTTGATTGAAAAAATCTCGACTTTTTTTTGGTTCACGACGTTTTTTGTCGCGTGCTTTTATTTCGTCATTTAACTCCAATTCCTCCGCTCGTAGCAGTAATGTCAATACGCCTGGACGTGTCTTCACCGTTCGTGTAATATTCGTTATAATAGCAATAATAGTAACAACAGTAGTAACAACGTCTCATAGTACCGGGCAATATTTCTTACACGCGCCATCTATTATTCCATTACACTTAATTTATGCGCCATTGTGTACGTGTGTTGTGTGTGGGGAGGCACTTCATGGCGAACGCGAACTACGCTTCGATTCTCGACGTCATCTTTTGCGGTTCGTAGCCACTAGGGACATTTATAATTTCGCCATGACCGTCCGTCTGTCACAGTATAGCCCCCCCCCTTACGCTCAATCTATGCTTGTAGAACGTTCATTGGAAAGCTGAAATAATTCATGAAAATGACATTGAATGAACACTGTCAAAATTGTAGTCTTTATTTTCATTATTAATTATTATTACGGAAAAACGAAAAATGTTTTTTATTCGTCAACGTATCCGCCTATCGGGGACGGTAATTGAAAAATATCACGTGTCAAATATCGATAATTTGCGATGTTAAGGAAATTTTATTTTCCCTAACATGACAAATTGTTCCGCAAACTTTTTGCAAGGTATCGAATTTTAATGCGATATATTTTGTTGCGGGGAGGGAGGCTAAACGATCAGAGAAAGTGCCAGGAACAGCATCGTGAAATGTGGCTTCGTATTTTTCAAATTGTTGGGTTGTATTTTTGGAAATTGAGAAAAAGGGACGTTTTTATACGTTTCTCGTACGAATACGATCGCAGCATAATTGGCACTTGACTAAAAGAAGACAAATGGATGTATGACGGGAAGCTTAGGGTTTGTAACATACGATACTGGATTATAGATCGCGCAACGACGTTTCCACTAACAAAAATATCCCTAGACGAAACGTTGTTCTACGAATTTATAACCCCAAATTTGGAGAGCGAGAGCAATGAAAATAAGTTGCAGGGTGGCCGAAGTTTCACCTGTGAACAACGACACTCGAACCCAAAAATATCCCTAGGCAAAATCTTGCCCTACGGATTTATATCCCTAAATTTATAAAGAGCAATAGAAATAATAAGTTGCAAGTTGATGAAGGTTCGATTTGTTCTCAACAACGACACTCGAACCCAAAGAAACCCAAAAATATCCCTAGGCGAAATCTCGCTCTCGGGATTTGTCTCCAAATTTATAAAGAGCAATAAAAATAATAAGATACAAGTTGGTCAACGTTCCATTTGTTCTGGAGAACGATACTCGAACCCAAACGAACCCAAAAGTATCCCTACGCGATAAATCCCTGTGTCGCCATAAGGATTTAGCCAGACCAACCTGAGAATATCCCTAGGCGAAATATCACCCCAGAGATGCAAATTCATAAAAAGCAATAGGAATAATAAGCTGCAAGTCGGTCAAGGTTCCATTCGTTCCGAACGTCGACACTCGAACCCAAAGGAAACTGAAAATATCCCTAGTCGAATGTCACCCTAGGGATTTATGTCCCTAAATTTATAAAAAGCAATAAAAATGATAAGTTGCTAGTTTCACTTGTTCTGAACAATGAAATTCGAACCTAGACAACCCTAAGAAAATTGTCGTCCTAGGGATTTTTATTTCTAAATTTATAAAGACCAATAAAAATGAAGAGACGCAAGCTGGTCAAGGTTCCGTTTATTCTAAACGCCACTCAAACCCAACCAATTCCAAGTAACCCCAACCAAACCGAAACAAATTCATCCTCCGACAATTGGCAACCGTTTATTAGAGATATTTTCCGCACAGGCTATTTTCGGACTTAGGCATCTTGGGCTGAGAATATTTTCGAGTGGGTATCTTTTATCTCGGGATATTTCGTCGTTAGATCAATCGTCACATTCCCATCTGAACATTGCTGCAGAGAGATCTACGGCAACGTAATTTTCGCTCGACGTGAAATGCCCCGTACACGTTGTATCTGTTATAACCTCGCTGCACGTTAAATTCTAACGACAAAATGTCATAAACTTGCCAAAACGACGAAACTCTCAAGATCGTAGGACAAACGCTCGCAGGCGCTTTTCGAATATGCTTTTTCACATATCTCATTCGACGTACACATACGAGGAATATTAATTCGTACAATGGTTGCCGCGCGATCGGTGGCGGAGTAGTCGCCAGCCAAATGTCGAGCGTTAAATTCGCGGGCTCGTTTACGATTTTTCAATATTCATTTATCTCGATAGTCAGTTACTAATGATCGCTGTACGGCTCGATCACATACGCAGAACATCCCGTTCGAGGCGACCAACTCTAATGGCTTCGAAACTAGTGACGATAGTAAAATACGTTTGGACAAAAGTCACGTGACTCAGGAGGCATCTTATCCGGTGTAGAATTTTTTCCATGTGACTGCCTAGAGGACCCACGAAGGTCAACTTTGTTTGGGTAGATGGAGCTACAAATTTTTCGTTTCAACACAAAAGTTCTCAATCGGTTATGCCATGGGGATTCTTCTATTTCGGCTTCTTCTCTTGCAGAGGTCGCTTCAATCGCGTCAGTTGCAGTCGATAATTATCCCCAGTACGTTACCCACGCTTTCAGCGGGTTGTAATACAACCGAAAACTTGCCACTGTGAAGACAATTAACGGGCTACATCTACCTAGATGGATAAAAAATGGCATTTTCCAAAAATGTTTTTATTCTATAGTGCCACCATTCAGATATATTCCCTGAAGATGCCATTGAAATATTACTAAAATTGAACGTGCCTCAGCATACTTCACGCTTCAAACGCGTTTTTCTCGAAACACGGCTTTCAAAGTCGGTGGACACGATATCTCGACAATCACTTGATGGATTATTTCCAAATTCAAGGAGAATACGATAAGAAACATTTAAAAGTCGTTGACGATCTCACTTTTTTCAAATCAATCTTCATTTTTTAATAGATACGCAAAAATGACGACTTTTTTCCTAGATTTAGAATGCTCGCGTCTCAATTCGTTGCCAGATTGTTTAAAAAAATTATTTTAAAAATCGACGATCGTCAACGACTCGGATTTATTGTTAACTTGAATAACCCGTTTGGTTTTTAGATTTCGGATGGACCGTTTAAGCTGGAGAGTGTCCACCGTCAAAGGTCGCGAAAAAAAGTTGCTAAAAAAAATGCGTTTCGTTTTCACCAACCGTTTCCCAGAAAATAAATCGGAATTTGGCCATTTTTCGAGCCTCCAGGTAGATGTAGTCCCTTAAAACAGATAATGTTAACGCGTCGCACATTTTATTATGCAACCCATAATCACGGGATTGCCAGCTTTTCATTCGAGAAAATATTGACCCTAACGCCATCTACCGCCACCTGGCGGTCTCATATGCGACCACCCAATAGAAGAAACTCAATGACACGAGGCAAACTTCTGAACTCGTGTAACTTTCGTCCAAAACGAATTTCCCCATCGACAACAGCTGCAAAGTTACTCGAATCGATAATTCCCAACGAGACGCCCTCTATATACTTATACATATATATACATATAGAGTATTACAAGTGCACTTGGTTCAAGACGGCGCGATACGCTTCTGTGAGCATTTTGTTGTTCTTTTCTTTCTTCCACTGCGCAAGTGGCCAGCGACGAAGTGCTCGTCGACGACGAAATCTCGTCGTACAAACTGACAAAGAAAAAAAACCCTAGAAAACTCTCGACGAGCCTTGAGCAACGTTGCCAACATTCACGTCGTATTCTCTTTTTTCTTTCTTGCTTTCTTTTAACATCCACACACACACGTGTATACGCCCGTGCACGGGTACACATCAACATTAACATTTGTGCTGAAAGTAAGAACATTTTATATCGTATATATATATATATATTTTCTTTTGGCGATTCGGGAAGGAGAGAATGGACAAAATAATGGATCGTTTTATCTTGCCCTAAAATGCTGCATTGTCCGACTTGAAGTTTAAACTCCAAGTGTACAAATTATATATATATATATATATATATATATATGCGCAAACTCGAGGGGCTTGCACGAATCTTTGCGGTCGATTACACTCTGCGTTTTTGTCTTTTCGTTTTGTAAATACGTGTACACAAGCCATAAATATATATATATAGTATAACATTGGTACATAGTTTTTTTAATATTGCGCGTTACTTTCTAGTCGATCGATTCGCTGTAGGTATGTGCGTATGTGTGTATATGTCTAATTATATTATCTATGTAATATATATATATATATATATATATATATATATATATATATATATATATATATATGTAATTTACGATATTACATAATTTTAAGGGGTGACTGTAGATGAAAATAAAAAAATTACAAGACACTTATGTATATATATACCGGGTGTAGAAGTATGAAAGCGGAATTCCCCCACTCTTGTTTTGTTGAAATTTGATTTTGTTGAAATTTGGATATGTTAGAAAGCACCGAAAAGTAAGCGATACGTATTTTTTTTTAACGGCGGAAAAACGGTTCTAAGGGGTGAAACCACCCCTCGAAAAAAGGCATTTCTAGGGCGGATCACCCCTTAATTTTTGTTTTGCAATGTCACTATAGTGGATTTTTCATTGCTTCGGATTGGAATTTTAATTTTTGTTTCATTAAAATCGGTGGACTTCTTGTGTGTGAAACTGCTATGCCCTTAGAGATGCCTTTTTTCGAGGGGTGGTTTCACCCCTTAAAACCTTTTTTCCGCCGATGAAAAAAAATACGTATCGCTTACTTTTTGGTGCTTTATGACATATCCAAATTTCAACAAAATTGAAGAGTGTCACCTGAGGGATGTTCCTTGTTAGGACGAAGCAAAAGAGACATCGTTATATCCAAACTTTTACGAAAATTTGCTATATTTTTTGTTCTTCAAGAAGACGAGCTCTGGCCATCAATCCTTAAGGGTCATTTTTTGTCATAGTCATTTTTTGCATTCACCACTACAGACCCACCCCTTGAGATTTTTTCCCGGATCTCTCCTTTATGAGAAGGATGAAGAAATTAATTTCAATTGTAATCAAAAGGGCAAGATTAAAAAGTAACGTATAGTAATTTTCATTGACACGCCTTATATATACGTGAAGTATCAATGAATAAATAATATAAAATACACGATTAACACACACATATATATATATATATATACAGGGTTTCCTGTTATGAATGGGTAATCCTCCAACAGTCGATAGGTCAGATCATGTGCTACTAAATACTGAAATTTCAGTTTAGTAAAAGTCCCACGACTTTCGAGATAAAAATAATCTGTTTTTGGTTTTTCGCATGCCATTTGCACAAATGATAACCTTTTTTGCCCGCTTTTTTGAAAAATACTCCTCGTTATTTGTTTTGTCTAGAAAAGTCTTCTTTTTAACCTTAAATGTTACGGAAACTTTATAAAAAAAAGATCTTATGCAGAATTTTCGTACAATCCAATTCGAATCTCTGACTTTGATAGCCTGCGGTGTAAAAAAAATGTACTACACATATCGTGCCAATTAGTCAAAACGTCGCTTGGTTATTCTCGATTCATATCATTTGTAGAAATGGCATGCGAAAAACCAAAAACAGATGATTTTTTTTTCAAAAAATAACACGAAGCCCAAAATCTCGAAAACCGTGGGACTTTTACTAAACCGAAATTCCAGCATATACTAGGACATTATCTGACCTATCTATAGTTGCAGGATTATCCATGCATATAAGGACACCCTGTATATATATAATATTAATTATAATATATATACTATTATATATATATATATATATATATATATATATATATTTATTTATTTATTTATTTATTTATTTATTATACGTATTATTATTATTATATATCTATACATTAATGTATTAATTTGAAAATGACATCGTATTTCAAATATCGTGTTTTTTAAATCTCATTTTCAACTCGACTGAACTCTTCCACCTGCGTTCTGATTTCCTTCCCTGTAACGTTTTTTTTCTTCAACTCGTCAACTGGCAGTTTGGAAAGACTTTGATTGTACAAAAGCATTAATGACAGGCGCTTGTAACAATGGCTCGTCGATGAAAAATTCTCGTCTATTTGACGTTTCGTATATTCATCGCTCGTTTCGAAATTTATTCGCAACTATCGATCGATCCTACGACCTCCAGTTAATTCATTACGGTACACCTAAACCTTACGTTTGTTTTTTCTTACTTTTTATTCTCGAAAATAAAAGTAAAGCTCATTTATAGAAATAGTTTGACGATTATTTCGTGTTTATATTTGAGTATGCGTTGGGTGTGTACTATTCATTGCGGATGGACGTCTATTTATTAATACGAAATTGTGGCGGCATTGTGCGATATATATGTATATAGAGGGTGCTTGAGAACTGTCAGGGTTCCCTTTGTGGGCATGTAGGCATTGCGAGCAAAACGCTTTTTTTCTTATAATGTCTTGCGACTGAATTCGACCGAAATATTTGAGTTTGAAGTCCAAGTACTGAGCAATGGCAGAGTAGTTGCTTCGAATCCACCTTCCGACAAGTGAATGTGTTTTTTTTTTTCTTAAAACGTTCTTTTTTGGTAAAATATAATTAACACCGAAACTCGCTTTGCAAATCGACAATTTGATTCGATCATTTTCGTTTATTATTTAATACTTGGAGAAAAAAATTGGCGCCAGGGCAATTACTGTATTATTTACACACAAGGGACATCACTTAAGGCCTTAGGCTATAGTTACAGGTACAAAATCATGTGCGAATTTAACAATTTTTTTTTCGTATGAAAAAGTGATTCACTCGTAAAATTAATTACACATCTATTTAGTATGAATATCAAGCTGTTAGAAAAAATATATATATATTCTTTTTCGATATTCGATTTTTCGATTTGCGATTTTTTCGAAACAGCTTTTTTCCAATTGGCGTGACGAATAACTTCAACAATTTTCACTCGATTTACTTCAAATTTAAAGGTTATGTTCCTAATTGCATTTCGCAGAGAAGTACGTACGGAATTTCCGATTAATCGAAAACTTTTCATTTTATGAGCAGTTTATGAGCAGTTGTAACGAAATTTTTCACTGAAAATTCATTTCTTAAGTTCAAATACCTACAACTTTTGAATAAAACAATATTTTTTAAATTCCCTACGTACTTCTCTAGGTATTCTAATGTAGGTTGACGAGAATTTTTGTTTTTAGTTCTAGGTAAAAAATTGCGGATGCTAAATGTCACGCCGCGGAGCGCCTAAAAAAAGATAAAATAAAATAATGTTAGTCGACCATTTTGTACATCGAAAAAAAAAAAAATTCTCACAGTTTGATATTCATACTAAATAGATGTGTAATTAATTTTATGAGAGAATCACTTTTTCATACGAAAAAAAATGGTTGAATTCGCACATGATTTTATACCCGTTACTGTGGCTCCAGGCCTCAAAGGGAGGATATCCATTTAGGCGAGGGAAACATTTGCTGATTTTCACGATTTTTTTTTTTCGAGGAAAATTTTCTTCGCCTTTCTTAAGACTTAGGGGATGTTTTTTTTACTACTTTTGACTATCACGTAGTATTTTTTATTTTCATTAACCTTTCAGAATGGCATTTTTTCCACTGGCGTGAGGTATAGTTAAAAAACTCATCGACCGTTTCTGATGAAATTTGGTAAAAATATGGTAATTATTCGAAAACTGACCCCCAACCTCACCCCCCACGAGGGGGGGTGGGGGGTTATTTTCCGAATAATTACCCAAAATATTTCCAACCCTATTATCTCAAACACGAACCTACATGTTTTTGAAAATTTAAACAAAAAGGTTTTTTTTTGTATTAAAAAATGTGGCCATTTTTATTCGACAAAATTCAATATTTTTGTTTCAAGACGCAACGTTTCATCGACGTTCAACATTTCTCATCGTCATTTTGACGATTTCTCAAAATCATGAAAATCAGCCATTTTTTCCTCGCCTAAAGGTATCTCCCACCCTAAGTGATGTTGCTTGTCAGCGTAGGACTTGAAACGCGAATATATTGAACAATTTCATTTCCTTCTCCATTCACTCACTCCATTTACAAAAAAAAAAGCATTTTGCTCGCAACGACACTCGATATGCTCACCAAGTGATTCCTGGTAGTTGTGAATCACTCTGTATACATATGCATTTATATATATACGCGTTAACTTTCAGGAAAATCCACCAGCTAAGCTTTCGACTGTAGTCGTTGCCATCGGAGTAAATTGAGCTGTCGATCCGACTCTATAGGATCAATTCTAGTTGCAGTTTACACGCATATGCCCGTGTATATATAGATATACGTATATACACAAATACTCTTCTGTATAATAATTCTTAATCCTGCAAAGCTTAATTTCTACGTAACGCGTCATATCGCGGTCGAATTCGAGAACACGTCGGTATCAAAGTCGAGGGAATTGAGTCCTCCAGGAGTTGAACATTTTTACAAAAATCACCTCATATTTCCAAGCGAAATATCACAACTGGTCAACGGATCGAGATTTTCCAAAAATATCTGAAAATCGAATCTAAAGAAGAAGCAAAATAATATAAACATGTTTTCTTCGCAGATTTCGATAAAAGAATTTGTAATCGAAAAACGACAATTTTTCGAACTGATTTTTCGCTCGTTTTTCGTGTTCTTTTTTGTCCCTATATATTTTGGGGAAAGTGCTTGGTGGGGTGTTCAATCGTGGGAAATGATGACCTGCGCAAAAGGCAAAAAATGGCAAAAACAAAATTTGTTACACGCATGTGGAATTGGTCGAGAGAGGATATCGAAAAAAATTGGGGGAGGATATTGGAGTATTGCGGAGTCGTCGACTTGTCGCTCGCTGTAAAACCGAAGGTTCTCGTAATCGATAAAAGGCAAGCCAAGCCCGTTCGTGTATGTATGATCTAGCTCCTCGCAAGCGTGTGCAATCTGTACTCTCTCTCTCTCTCTCTCTCTCTCTCTCTCTCTCTCTCTCTCTCTTATATATATATATAGTGTTAGGAAGGTCGATGCAAAGCCTTAAGGTAGTACGAGCGCGCAATCTTGATTTCTATAGATTTTGTTTAAATTTTAAGGGGTTACCCCCAATTGCGATTTTGAAAATATCGATTTTTTTTTATTGCATTTTTTTTAAGTATAAGTATCTGAGAATATGTCCTGAAAATTTCAAGTCGATCCGAACAAAATTGACTGAGATATCAGCGTTGAAAGAGAAGAATCCGTGAATTGAAGAACTGAAATTGAAACTTTAAACGCGTTTTTCTCAAAATGGCATTTCTGAAGTCGGTGACCAAGATTACTCGAACACTAATGAACCGATCTTCTTGAAATTTTGCAGGCTTATTTAATACATAAAAATGTAGTCTTTAATCGTTCGATTTTTTTTTTCGAAAAAAAATGGCCGTTTCATAGCCAAAAAACGGCCGTTTTTTTCGTTAAAATCGAACCATTAACTTTGACTGTCCGCCATTTTGTGAAAAATGAATATTTTTTAAAATCCTTCGATTAAAGACTAGTTTATACTTATATTTGACTAAATCCATCCGCATTTTTTTTTCAGATGATCCACTTCGCAGCAATGTTGGTCACCGCAAACCGTGTATATAAAAACATTACTTCATTGACGGCCATTTGCCACTAAACAATGTAATATTTTTCAATAAAAAAATTACTGAAAGTTCTTCAAGATGTGTTCTTTAAGATGGTATATTGATCGATTAAAAAAGTTTTGTAATTTTCTTTAAAAAAATTCATGAAAAGGCCTTTTTTTGCGCTACAAGTGGGGGTAACGCGTTAACCAAACATTGTTCATATCATCATGCATGTTTGAGTACGATGATACGAACAATGTCTGGTTGAAATGTGAAAAAAAATCTATAGAAATCAAGATTGCACGCTCGTACTACCTTAAGTGATAGGTCACCTCGTTAGGAACAAATCTAACCTAGGTAACCTTAGTCCAAAGTGTAAGGGCTTCGAGTGATCATGGTAAGTATGATTTGTCAAAAATGTCCCAAAATTCTTTACTAACTCCTTCGTAATGCTCAAACAGACAATAATTGGTAACTAAAAACTTATTTGCGTCTTAGCTTAAGGAGTGAGATGCAGTCAGATGCGCGAAAAAAACGAACATTTTCAATAATTTTTTTTTTTTATAGTAATTAAGTTTGTTTTACAAAAGTGGGTACACAGACTTTTTATGTTATATTTCAACTTGACTTGTACAAATTTTCAATAAAAAATATTGATTATTCACAACAATATCGCCATCGTTGTCGGACCCCCTTCGGCATGTAGTGCTTCGCGGTGGCCACTATAATTCAAAAACCACACGATGGATTTTGATGAGATTTGGTGTGCTTATTGATAGCACTAAAAACTAGTCCTTAATAGGAGCTTTTATTTTTTTTCCAAAAATTAACAAAAGAGCCGCTTCCGACAGATAACTTTCGATTTTCGATAAAAAAATCGCTCGTTTATTGCTAAAAAAAAAAATAGAAATGTTCAACAAAAATGAAAATCCTTCGATCGAGGATTACTTTTTAATGCTATCAATAAGCACACCAAATTTCGTCAAAATCCATCGAGTAGTTTTTTAATTATAGTGGTCAACGCAAAGCACTACATGCCGAAGGGGGTCCGACAAAGATGGCGATATTTTTGATAAATAATCAATATTTTTCTCTGAAAATTTGTACAAGTCAAGTTGAAATATAACATAAAAAATCTGTGCAAGCACTTTTGTAAAACAAACTTAAATACTATAAAAAAAAATTATTGAAAATGCTCGTTTTTTCACGCCTCAGGCTGCATCTCACCCCTTAATGTGTATTCAATGGACAAACACCAACACAATCATGTGTATCCACACAACTAACAAAATGGGACGTGTTGAATAATTAAAAACTCGTATAAAAATAAAAATACCTCGCATGTTAAGGGGGGAAACCACAGAAATCACAGAAACAGAAGAAAAAACCAAAATTTTTTAGTTTCCATATAACAACAGCTAGCGAGCTACGTAGGATTTTTTCGATATATTGATTTTTCGCAAAATGGTGCATGTTTGAAAATAAAGTTAAATTTTTAACAAAAAAAAACGCCATAAAATCGTCGATAAAAAAGAACTAAGCCGTATAAAATAAAAAATCCTACGTAGCTCCGTGGAGAAAGATGTTTCGAAGCTACTGTCAAAATTTCAAGTCGATCGGTAAAGATTTGCTCGAGTTATGTCTTCGGCGAGCTCAAAAAAAGTGGTTTCGAGAAAAACGCGTTTAAAGTTTTAAGTACTGAGAAACCATATGAAAATTTCATATACCTCTAATCTGCAATGCCTGCACCGTACAGTCGATTTTCGTACGCAGTATCCTTTTGCGTCCCTTTTCTAACACGACTCGACGATGTGTCACTCATAATGACAATGATTTACAAATATCACTGTTTTTTATCACTATTTATGTTATATATGTATGCACGAAAGTGAAGCGTCGTGAAAAAGCGTTGTATTCAACGCAAGAAATTTGGGCACTCGGACACTTTTGCCGTATTCCATCATTTGGTATATTATTTTTAAGACCCTAAAGCACCTTTCAAGCGAAAATTATTTTTTTTTCGAAAAATTGAAAATTTTACTGTGATTTCCCCCCTTAATGCTATTAAAAAAAATACAATTAACACAAGAGGTAAACGAGTTAGTACCTGATTTTGGGAAATTTTCCAAAAATCATACTTACCATGAAAACTCGAAATCCTTAGACTTTGGACTAAGATAACCGAGGTTCGATATGTTCTTAACGAGGTGATCTATCACCCCCTTAAGGCTTTGCATCGACCCTCCTAACACCCTGTATGCATATATATATATATATATCTTTCCCACTGTACTCGTTCAAATCCCGCCAAAAAACGAGTAGCTACAATATTACACATCCTCGACGATATTCCCGATCGAATCATTGATTTCGAAGATAAACGAGAATCAAAAAGTCGCTATTTGCGAGACTCACGTTGAGTCGCAATCGCGAAAAAAAAACAATTCGATCACGAATGTCGATCGCAGCGAGACTTGGCCATCGTGGTGGCTGTGTTCAATTTCTTGTCGCTCTTTTTTTGGTTTTTTTTTTTTTAATTTCCAGGTACGATTACGTGTGGCGTATATAAATAGTACATACTTCCGGTGCGTTGCTCGTTATTGTATATCAGGGTGTCGCCTTTTTTCAACTGTATATATTATTAATAACATAATTAATCATATATATATTAGTATCTATATTGTGGGTATTGTAATAATATATAATAGTGTATATCATTATTAATATCATTAATAATTATACGTACATATATATCAGTAATAATATATTATGCATCTTAGGTGGAGAAATTAATTTCTCAATTTTTGGAATGTTCAAAATGCATTTATATAAATGCGAAAAGGATTTTGGTCAATGAATAGTCCACATAATTTTTAACGTCGATGGGGGGGAGCGTTAGTTGATTTTAATCTTTTCCGTGCGTTTGTTAATAAATTTTGAGCTTTGCAAGGAAATGCCAGAAATTAATTTCCTCAATTATATATATATAATTATATATAATTGTTATTAATATATAAAATAATAAATTATAAAATAAATTATAAAATAATTATTAATAATTGAGGGTCTTAATTTTAATACGGTTGCACCTCTCGCGGCGCTCACCCTCCGGAAGTATGAATTTCGACCTCTAACATTACCAAGACACGTACGAAGAACGCACCTCTCAAATTCGTTGGCCAACATCTTTCGTCCGCGATTTTTTTACACTACTTTTTTCCCCAAGGTGCATACGAGGAATATCAAAAAGCTCGGTACGCGAGTGCACGGTGCAAGCTTCGATCGAGTATTTTGCGCGTTTGGAAAAGTTGCGAGGGAAAAGTGTTGCGTTATTTCGTTAAAAAAATATTTCTTTCTCTTTCGCCATGAATTTTACAGCCTTGCCTACCGTTATTTTCGAAAATCGATTCTGCGTTTCGACGATTATCTCTGTGTTTGTGTGTAGGTTTATATATATATATATATATATGACGTTTTCGGGACTTTCAAGAAAATTATTTTCTGAAAGATTCGAAGGAAGCTCCGCGATCGAGATCTGCAATTTCTCAAAAGATGAAAACGAGGAAAAGAGCTATTTTGTGTACAATTTGGAACGATTCGTATGTCGATGACAAAATGGGGATGCTAATTTTTATTTATATATTGTACGCTCTGAACGCAAATATTTAATTTTTTCACTCGGATATTCGAATCATTTTATGCAGGGTGACAATTATAAAGTGGCCATGTTTCTTTTGAGAATGGCGCGCGGAAATGTTGCGACTGAGAAAAATATAATTTTCGATGGTTTTTCAAGACTTTTTCGAAAAAAATATATCGTATTTTTGTGACTAGTATTTGCCAGAAATAATTGAGCATTTTGGGGGAAAAAAAACAAAATTCCATTTTGAGTACAGCAGGATGAAGATAATGAAATTCCGAACACGAAACTCTGCCGAAAAAACTGTTTTTATGCATCCCATCATTGAAGAAAAAATCATCAAAGATGCATTTTAAAGTGGACAGATGGAATTTAAGGCGGGACACATTGTGACGGATAAAAAAATTGATTTTCTTGCATTTTCTCAAAGTATACATATTCAAGAATATGTGAAAAAATGTTTAAGTTAAAATATTGAAAAGTGACCACGATAAAGATGATTCAGCGAGGGTAGGAAGGGCAACGAACTTTCAATCGCGTTTTACGCGAAACAACTCATCCCAACCTGGCCAGAATCATAATTCGGGCTATAATAATCCAATTTTCAATTTAAAGAAACCAAAATTTGCGTCATCCATTTTTCTTTTTAATTTAGTATTTTTCAAGCCCCGGAATATAATCAATATTTTTTCCATGATTACAAGTTTTTTAAATCCGCCATTTTGCGAATTTTTTTTCTCCCTTAAAACGGCTATATGTACAACAAGACCTACACTCATAGGGATGATAAAACGTTTTTATTATTTTTTTTAGACTAACCATTGTCGCGTATCGACTGGCCGTAGAACCCCATTTTTTATACAACGGCTCTATACCGCAACAAAGTTGTTGATTTTTTATTTCCTTTAAATAAAAATTCACACGAAATTACTTCAACGTATGCTCGATGACCTACCCTATTCCAAATCCCAAAAACATAATCTACAAAACAAAAAAAAAATCGGCAAAAACGACCTTTTTCGGCGTGTCACAGTGGCGTCCTACTTCAGTGCCATGGAAAATAAAGTCTTTCTCGACTGTTCTGAAGTCATAATTTCATTATCTTCATAACGAAATTTCCATTTTCATCCACAAGCCCCATTTTTTTGCCATAAACGACTCATCAAAAATCGCCGTATTTACTTTCGAACACACGGAGAGAATTTTTAAGTAATTTTTACTGTGAAATCACAGTAACTCGGTGACAAATGTGCAATTCTTCAGGTTTTTAGGAAATAAATTATAAATTTTCATGGAAATGAATCAAAATTTACTTTTGCGTAACAGAAATTTAAAATATTTTCCAGAATTTTTACTGAAATTAATAGTAAAATTTCATGAAACGTAAAGATTACGACCATAAGTTAAAAAAGTGCTAATATAAATGAAATTTTTCAGTGGAACATTGAGAAATTTGCGTGTTTTCCATAAAAATTTAAAAAAGGAAGCCGAAATTTTCCGTGCGTCCACCGGAATTTTACGTTCTTTATAGTAAAATCAGTTAGGGCTAGGTCGCCTGACCGTACGTGTGAGCTCTGTGTGCGAGCGCGCGTGTACGTGAACGCAAGCTGTGAGAGGGCGCTTGTGTATGACGCAGTATGACGAGCACGAACGACGCCGACCCGCGTTGCTTAGCAACAGCGGTCCCGCGCATGCGCATTATAGTACGAAGCATGGGCCAAGAAAGCCTCGTGGTCTCGTGCAGTCTAACGCGTTCTACGCAGTTCTACGCAAGAAAACAAAGAAACGTGAAAAGAAACTTCGATAAAGGACGTCTACAATGGTACGAAAAGATGATATTCTAAAATAAGTAGCAATCAAGAACACAAATGTTCCGAAATACAGTATATAGAGTGTTTATTTAATCATAGGGAATTAATTTTTCGCTAGGGATTTTAGAAATTTCAAGTTTGTCCAGGTTATTTTTACTGTAGAAACTTGGAATTTTTGACGCAGCCCATTGTTAAAATTCTACATGAGAATGTGTCAGAATTTTTACTGAAAGAAATGTAAAAAATTATGCTACTTGCTTAAAAGTTTACACGAATGAAAGCAAAATATTAAAAGCTAGAGTCAATTTTTGACTATGTGCACATTTGTCACCGGTTTCAAATTTTTAATGTAATTTTTACGGAGATCGCACCGTAAAAAATACTTAAAAATTCTCTCCGTGCACTCGAAAAGCCTTCGATATCATATTTTCCTCGATCGCAAAGACTCGGCACCGGAAGCTAAAAAAAAATCGGGCCGATCTTGCGATTGCCTGCCTATATCGGGCGATCCGAAAATTCGGCCACCAGTTCCAAATGAGGGTCGAAATACCTGTCTGAACCGACTCGTTCCTCGGCTCTCTAAAGAGCCGATTAATTTTCCATAACGTGGAAAAATCGGCCCCCCTGCCGATCACTCATTGCCGTTCGCCATAAAAGAAAAAAAAATCATTCCTCCGCAACGAAAGTAAACAGTAATGGAATCCGTCTCCAACGGTCTCCTCAGCAGCCACGTTCCGACGTCAAGATCGCGTCGGATCTTGTGCCGATTTCGATGGTCCGATCGGTCGATATCTCCATTGAGGTCGTCCTACGCACGCTGGTGTTACAAAGACGTTTCCATACTCACGTTGACGCGTTTGGAGTTGAAAAAACGTGGGTCCCCGTCGCGTCGGCCCGTTCGTTCGTCGTCGAAGCCGATCGACGTACTTCCGGTCGTTTCGATCAGGCTGGAGCGCAAAAACGCTTTCCTCCTGTTGCGATCGGCTTTGCCGTCGTGGAGGGAGCAGCCTCTGGTCAGGTTGCGTCTGAGTTGAATCGGCGTCATCCCCGAGGGGCAGCCGTGGTTGTTGGCCGCGTGATTTTCGTCGCCGATCGAGGAACCGGTGCCGATCTCGGGATGATCGGCAGCCGATCTCGAAGTCTCGTCGTGGCTCGTCGCGTTGCGTCGACAGGCGTGCATAAGGCACTCCGGTTCTATGCTGAGGTTCCGACGATGACGGCGTTCACCGGCGCCGTTGATGCCGTTGTTGCGCGACCGATTGCTCGCGCGCACCAACAGCCGTTGACTCGAATCGATCGTTATCAGACCCTTGCTGTTGTTGTTGTGGTGTATCGACGTCAACGATTTGGCGAGTCTCGCGAATCGCGGAAGACCCAGGGCCGATTCGTAGTCCGGTGGCTTTACGCTGCCGATGTTGCGATTGATCGCCCCCGCTGGCAATACGTGCACGGCTTTGCCGCCGAACGGATCGTTCGGCATCGTTCGGCACGTCTCCTCGATCGGGCTCGGGAATATCAGCGATCTAATGGAACGCCGATACACTCAACTCTTTTTTCACGAGATCTGAGCCGTGCTACGAAACGGGCAGGATTCGATTTCGCTCATCCACCGAACAACGGCCACAACACACGAATGCTGTTTCGAGAAAATCGCATTGTTTTTTTTGGTCACAATCGCGAGGTCACTGTGACGTCAATATTCATCTCAATTAGCCTGTAATGGTTTTATTTGTTGTGACGTTTGTTTACCTTTTTAACCGTTTTTTAAATTTGATGGCATACTTAAGGCAAATGTCCCAATTATTGAACTGCTAAGGATCCGGGGCATTGAATGCGGTGAGAAAAAAATATAAAATCAAGAAAAAACCATCGATTTCGTGTTAAAGGACTTTGATATTTTTACTTTCGAAAAATCACCCTTTAAATTATTTTTAAATGATTTCAAATGGAAAAAAAGAATAACAATGTGAAGCATGCAAATGTTCCAATTATTGAACACTGGAAGTGCCTGTGTCCCTAATATTGAACAGGCATGTCCCAGTTATTGAACACTCTCGAGAATTCTCTTTCCCTCTTGAAATTTTGTCCCTGAAATATCGGAGAGCGAAAAATATTGAACATTACATTCGTATTTTTAGGTTACATTTAGGTTATATTCTCTTTTTACTTTTCTTTTTATGTTTATTGCACGAAAATACAAATAAAAAATATATTTGACGATCTTAGAGTTATTATTAAAAGAATAAAGGTAAGTTTATTCAGGAACTTACAGTTTTTGTTCGAATAAATCCGATTCACACGATCTGTCACGCGTTAACTGTCTCGATGTTTTGATGGGTTTAATGACGCCATGTTGGACAATTCGAGTGTTCAATAATTGGGACACACTGCATTTTCTATGTCCCAATGATCGAACACCGTATTTTTTAACAAATAATTAATTAAAAACATTTCTTTTCAATTGTTATTTGTAAGAAATTTTCTGAGGAACCTGAAACGCCTTTACTTTTTGAGATGCAACAGTTTTTGAATTTTTTATGCCCTTACGCATGAAGCGGCGCGTCTTAGCAAAAACGATAAACAGTTACCACGAGACGTCAAATCGGGTCACCGTTGCTGATTAAATAATGTTTTTTCTCTATTAATTAAAGCTTTTCTTTGCACAAGTAAGGTAACATTTCGATAGCTAAAAGTTCCATGTATGTAATGAAATTTTTATTAATAAGTAAATGCACGCAGGTGAATGAGAAATAATAAAAATACAAGATAATGTTCAATAATTGGGACCTGTTCAATAATTGCGACATTTACCTTACATCGAAGCAGCGTTTTTCGGTTGTGACAGTTTTTGTGACCCTATGGACCACGTTACGAGTATTGCCAGCTTCCAATTCGAGAAAAAGTCTACCTAATACCTACATCGGGTATCCAAAGCCATCAAAGACCACCCAATGCCATCAACCCGAGTCGAAATTTAGACCCTCCTGTAAACCTCCTTTCGATCCCAATTTGTCATTCAATGGAGGTTCAAGAGGTTCAAATGGAAATCTCAAAAACATGTATATCAGAACCTACTGAACCTCCAAAAGTGGCAGAAATTGGACTTTTTCACTCAAAGGAGGTTTAGTAGGTCCATCTGAACCTCCTTTAAACCCTAGTGAGCCTGATTTAATGCTTACGCAAACCTACAGACCCTCTTTTAAACCTCCTTTCGCCCTACTAACTCTCCTTTGACTCTTTTCACCGCCCGAGTCGAAATTCAGACCCTCCTTCGAATGCTCGAGAAACTATTTCCTTTGTAACGCACAGACCGCCGCCCTCCTTTGACTCCCCTTGAACCTATATGGAGAAATTTGCACCGTAGGCCAAAACGAGGTTGTGTAGGTTCACGCAAGCCGAGCCCACAGGCCTAAAGGAGGCTCAGGAGGTTGAATAGGAGGTTCAGTAGGGCTAAAGGAGGCTCGCCAACGGTGCAAATTTCTCCATATAGGTTCAAGGAGAGTCAAAGGAGGGCGGCGGTCTGTGCGTTACAAAGGAAATAGGTTCTCGAGCATTCAAAGGAGGGTCTAAATTTCGACTCGGGAAAGACCACCCAACGCCACCCGTCGTTCCATACGCAACCACCAATACAAAATATCCAAAAATCCTACAAATTGAGCTACCGATCTAACGATCCATCCATAAGAATGGCTTTTGCATACCTGCTGGAAGATACCCGCCGAATAGTTCGATCGGCGATCGGTGAGGTCGCTGCCTGTCCCACCGTTTCCCTATTGTTTCTCCAAAACGAACGACCGTCCTTCGGCAGGAACCGATGATTGCCTCCGGTATCCGTTTTCGCCCCGAAAGACGCCGACTTCCCGGTGCTTTTGGGCCCGTTCGCGACGACGACTCGTCCCCTCTCGTCGAACGGATCGTCGTCCGCGAATCGTTGCAATTCCTCAGGCGTGACCAGAGTGTACCTTCGTCGACGTTGCTTCAGTATGGATTTCAGGCAAAAGTACGTCTTGGAGCTCGGCAGGTTCCTCCCGAGGCACTCGTCCGACGAAAATCTCCTCGCGGCCTCCTCGTCGTCGTCCCCAACCAACGGATTCTCGATCAACCGGTAGCCGGTGCTGCCCGAGGTCGCAGCGATCGACCTGCACTTCGGTATCGTCCCGCAACCGATCTCCTTGCTTCCGCTGACTCCTGGCATCCTTCGATCTGCCGATTCGTCCAGCGTCATCCTCGTGCTGGACTCCAGACTCGCCTCACCGGACTCCTCGTTCTCCGATATATTTTCCAGGCTTTTGCCGTTCAACCGTAGAAACTGTCCGATCGAGGTCGACGCCATGACCTCGTCGCTGCTCGCCGTCGAGATATTCGGCGCCGAAAGATCGCGCGTCAAACGAACGCCGATGTCATGATCATCACTGGCGCTGCTCATCGCGAAGCAGGACCAGGAATTTTCCATCCCCGATGATCGGCCACCGATTCTCGCATCCGCGTTGTCGTTGTGATCGGCACATCTCGAGCACGCGATCTCGCAGCTTTCGACGATCGACGTGGCTCGGCAAGCCGTGGAATCGGATGCTTTGCTCGGCACATCGGAGGAAACGCGGCAGTAACAGTCGCAGATCGATCCGGAACTGACAGGAACTGCATGCGCAGCTACGGGCTGAGCTCTCTCGTAGAGCAACGCCTCCGAGTAACTTGGCACCATGTTGGACGGATGGTCGTCCGCTCTTGGTCCGTTTATTTGCCACTCGCCGGCCGTCGCGTCGTCGCGCGATCGGACGCGGGTCGAGGTCGTTGAGGGCGACGGCTCCATCAGCAACGCCTCGCTGTAACTTGGCGCCAGCATGTACGAACCTGGCGCGCTGAGCTGACTGGAAGATTCGTGAATTTGGTCGCCTCTCGTCGGCGTATCGTAATTGACACCGAACAGCTTCGTTACCTGCACCCACCAATGATCAAACTCTTGCGAGCCGACGGATTATGCACGTCGGCTGTGCCGATCTTACGTTGAGCCACTATGAAACGTGGTAATGTTTCGTTCAATAAATAGCTTCTTAATCGTCACGAAATTTTTACACGACCTCCCGAATACTTCGGGTAAAAACATACCAAATTTTCCGAATTCTATCATCATTGCTTCAACCTCCTTAAGGGGTTACCACCACTTGCGATTTTGAAAAAATCGATTTTTTTTATTGCATTTTTTTGAGGTGTAAGTGTCTGAGAATATGTACTGAAAATTTCAAGTCGATCCGAACAAAATTGACTGAGATATCAGCGTTGAAAGAGAAGAATCCGTGAATTGAAGAACTGAAATCGAAACTTTAAACGCGTTTTTCTCAAAATGGCATTTCTGAAGTCGGTGACCAAGATTACTCGAACACTAATGAACCGATCTTCTTGAAATTTTGCAGGCTTATTTAATACATAAAAATGTAGTCTTTAATCGTTCGATTTTTTTTTTCGAAAAAAAATGGCCGTTTTATATCCAAAAAACGGCCGTTTTTTTCGTTAAAATCGAACCATTAACTTTGACTGTCCGCCGTTTTGTGAAAAATGAATATTTTTTAAAATCCTTGGATTAAAGACTAGTTTATACTTATATTTAACTAAATCCATCCGCATTTTTTTTTCAGATGATCCACTTCGCCGCAATGTTGGTCACCGCAAACCGTGTATATGAAAACATTATTTCATTGACGGCCATTTGCCACTAAACAATGTAATATTTTTCAATAAAAAAATTACTGAAAGTTCTTCAAGATGTGTTCTTTAAGATGGTATATGGATCGATTGAAAAAGTTTTGTAGTTTTCTTTAAAAAAATTCATGAAAAAGGCCTTTTTGCGCTACAAGGGGGGGTAACGCCTTAAGGGCTAAAATAAAAAATGATAAAAAAATTCGGAAAATTTCGTATGTTCTTGTATGAAGTATTTAAGAGGTCGTGTTAAAATTTCACGACGATAAGGAAGCTCGTAATTAAAAAATTAACATTTTGTTACGAACAATTTTTAAAAGAAAAAGAAAAAAAATTTATCAGTAAACTTCGTTTTGTTTCCGTTGCTTTTAGTAGTAGTAGTAGTAGTAGTAGTAGTAGTAGTAGTAGTTTATTCCGAGTATGCCCTTTTGAGGGTGTTTACATGAGTGCCCTTCCCTTCCCCTTTACAATCCGTTGCTTTTAGTATATTGAGGATATTACCAAATTGAGAGGTAAAAAAAAACTTATTGCAAAGTTACATCAGTTTCCATTAGACGGCATTTATTTTGTGAATGTTAGTTGTTCAATAACGAGCTCCCTAATCGTCGTAAAATGTTTACACGACCTCTGAAATACGTCATACAAAAACATACCAAATTTTCAGAATTTTATTATCATTTGCGATTTGGGACTCAACATCCTTAAGGACGTTCAGTCCCAAATCGCAAATGATAATGAAATTCGGAAAATTTCGCACGTTTTTGTACGAAGTATTTCAGCGGTCGTATAAAAATTTCACGGCAATTAGGAAGCTCGTTATTGAACATTTAACATTCACAAATTAAATGCTGTCTTATGGAAACTGAGGTAACTTTGCAATAAGTTTGTTTTTTGACCTCTCAATTTCGTAATATCTACAATATACTGAAAGCAACGGAAACAAAACGAAGTTTATTGATAAACTTTTTTTTTGTTTCTTTTAAAAATTGTTAACAAAATGTTAATTTTTTAATAACGAGCTTCCTAATCGTCGTGAAATTTCAACACAACCTCTTAAATACTTCATACAAAAAGATGCCAAATTTCCGAATTTTCTTATCATTTTTTACTTCAACTCCTAAGGAGGTTGGAGTAATGATGATAGAATTCGGAAAATTTGGTATGTTTTTACATGAAGTATTCAGGAGGTCGTGTAAAAATTTATGACGATTAAGAAGCTATTTATTGGACAATTAACATTCACATGTTTCATGGGGACTCAACATCCTTAAGAGATAACTCCACTCTAGGATTTTGGAATCGTTTTTTTTTTTCTAAAAGAATACTTTGGGGTCATAAAAACAATATGTAAGGTCCTGTAGCGAATTGTTTTTTTTTAAGGAGTGAAGTGCAGTCAGAGGCGTGAAAAAATGAGCATTTTCAATAATTATTTTTTATAGTAATTAAGTTTGTTTTACAAAAGTGGTTACACAGCGTTTTTATGTTATATTTCAACTTGACTTGTACAAATTTTCAAAGAAAAATATTGATTATTTATAAAAAATATCGCCATCTTTGTCGGACCCCCTTCGGCATGTAGTGCTTTTATTTATTTTATGTAGTGCTAATTATAGTGACCACTATAATTCAAAAACCGCTCGATGGATTTTGATGAAATTTGGTGTGCTTATTGATAGCATTAAAAACTAGTCCTTAATCGGAGGATTTTCATTTGTGTTGAAAATTTATATTTTTTTTAACGATAAACGAGCGGTTTTTTTCTCGAAAATCGAAAGTTATCTGTCGGAAGCCGCCATTTTGTTAATTTTCAAAAAAAAGAAAAGATCCGATTAAGGACTAGTTTTTAATGCTACCGATAAGCACACTAAATTTTATCAAAATGCATCGAGTCGATATTTTTCATAAATAACCAATATTTTTCTTTGAAAATTTGTACAAGTCAAGTTGAAATATAACATAAAAAGTGTGTGTAACCACTTTTGTGAAACAAACGTAATTACTATAAAAAAAAATTACTAAAAATGCTCGTTTTTTCACGCCTCTGACTGCATCTCACGCCTTAAGGCTCAATTATCAAAACTTTTTTCAAACCGGGAGAAATTTTGATAGTAGCTTCACAATTACATTCTCTATAGGAATACGTAGCCGTTTTTTTAAATATTAAATGTAAACTTTTTTTTATAAACAATTTAGTGCGTATTTTTTGGGCAAAAAATCGATTTATTTCTTTCAAAGGGCGCCATCTTTTTCGAATTTGATAAAAAAATCCCTACGTGGTCCCATAGCTAACAATATATAGATTATAATTTTTTTGGTGTTTGTTCCAGGTTTTATATTTTACGAGAAAATCGTCGTCCCATGAAGCTATTTGTAAAAAACATGTTTTTCAAGATGAGCTCTGTCACTGCCATTCTGAATAAAAATTATAATAATTTTTTTTTTTATACTTTAATGTGTGTTAAATAAACGCCCTAAAAAGAAATCCTATTCCTTTTTTTCATACTCCCGAAATCAATTCTCAAAGTTAAGCCTTATTTTCTGCCGCTAGAGTTGTGTTATCCCTTAAGGCGGTCATCCCATGTGACAGGTCCGAAAAAATCGGAACAATCGAAAAATCGATTTCGCACAAATTGCAAGAAATGTGTGGGTTTCTTTGGGTTATTTCTCTGTGTAAATCGTACTTGAACTTTTAAACGCGTTTTTCTCAAAAAACTATTTTTCAAATTTGCTTTCATGATATCTCAAAAACTACTGAACGGATTTCGCTCACGTTTTTATAGGATAGTCAGCATATCTTTAGTCTCACCCGAACTCGAATATTTTTTATATCTGCCATAGTTTTTTTTTAAGCTAAAAAAGTCGAAAAAGTGACAAAACTTGGAACTTAAATTTAAAAACCGTGCAAAAATTCAATTTTCGATATTTTTACTTCGATCTAGTTCCAGCGATAGCCTCAGGTCTTCAAATTAAAATGCCGTTCGATGTTTTTATGTCAGATAAACGAAACCTCCGGAATCATGGCAGGCGTCAACCAACTTTTTTTACGCATGAGTGTCTTCCGAACGGTGTAAAGTAGAACTCGTTATTTTTATTTGATAAAATTCTGACGGACTGTAACAGTGTCAATAAATGTGTGGTAATAATTCCAAGATTAGTGTGCTTTAATGGTTCATCAAAAAAATTCCCAAAAAAATAGCTGTCACTTGGGATGATCCCCTTATTCGATCCACTCGAATGTCCGGAGACTATCGAATGAAATACACCCAGACTTTCCGCCAACTAGGCCGATCCGCAATTAACTTTAATAAATGTACTTCTAGTGTAATTATAAACTTTCCTTCGAGAGAAAACTTTACTGAAATTTAAAAATTGGGGAAATGACCAGCTGTGGTTAAAACACTTTTGATTAAAAAAACTGCAGCATATAGTAAAACATGGTCTGACCTATCGACAGTTTCAGGATTATCCATTCATAACAGAACACCCTAAATATAATTATTATCATTGCACTTGATACAAATCAAGATCATTATCTTCATTGTCATTTGAAGTTTATTTTTTATCATTACCATCAAGATTATCATTATTATCAAGATTATCATTATCATCAAGATTATCATTATCATCAAGATTATCATTATCATCAAGATTATCATTATCATCAAGATTATCATTATAAACATGATTATCATCATCATCAAGATTATAATTATCATCACGATTATCATTATCATCAAGATTATCATTATCATCAAGATTATCATTATCATCAAGATTATCATTATCATCAAGATTATCATTATCATCAAGATTATCATTATCATCAAGATTATCATTATCATCAAGATTATCATTATCATCAAGATTATCATTATCATCACGATTATCATTATCATCAAGATTATCATTATCAGCAAGATTATCATTATCATCAAGATTATCATTATCATTAAGATTATCATTATCATCAAGATTATCATTATCATCAAGATTATCATCATCATCAAGATTATCATTATCATCAAGATTATCATTATCATCAAGATCATCATTATCATCAAGATTATCATTATCATCGAGATTATCATTATAAACAAGATTATCATTATCATCAAGATTATTATTATCATCAAGATTATCATTATCATCACGATTATCATTATCATCACGATTATCATTATCATCAAGATTATCATTATCATCCAGATTATCATTATCATCAAGATTATCATTATTATCAAGATTATCATTATCATCAAGATTATCATTATCATCAAAATTATCATTGTCATCAAGATTATCATTGTCATCAAGATTATCATTGTCATTAAGATTATCATTATCATCAAGATTATCATTATCATCAAGATTATCATTATCATCAAGATTATCATTATCATAACGTTTATCATTATCATCAAGATTATCATTATCATCAAGACTATCATTATCATCAAGATTATCATTATCATCAAGATTATCAGTATCATAAAGTTTATCATCAAGATTATCATTATCATCAAGATTATCAGTATAATAAAGTTTATCATTATCATCAAGATTATCATTATCATCAAGATTATCATTATCATCAAGATTATCATTATCATCGAGATTATTATTATCATCAAGATAATGATCTTCATAATTATCTTGATTATCATAAATTATGATTATTATTAACTTAGTATTATTATTATGGCCATACTACTCCGAAGTAGTATGGCATTATTATTTTTATTATTATTATTATTATTATTATTATTATTATTATTGCCATTCGGCAGTTCATACGATACCTGATAATCAGCATATTGCGTATTGTATTCTATAATTATTCTCAATGGCCAACTGAGAAGGAGTGCACTGAAGCACCAGTACACGTAGGAATTTGTGAACCAAGGACTACCGAGGACACCGACCACGTTCGTTGGATTGAAGTTGTAACCGAGATCGAGGCCCTCCCTCATCTCCATGTAATCGTCGCGCAGCTCCTTTCGTAAATCGGAGAAAAAAAATAACAAATTTGCCCATTAGACACTTGCACGTAAGTTCTTCGGCTTTTACGCGAAATATAATACAATGACGAGGAAAAGGCACGGTGTCAATTTATAATTCGCGGTTTGTACTTGCTAAAGCTTCGCGTAACGACACAATGTTTGGGACGAAAAAATCGAGCACTGTTTTGAAAATTAGGCAAGGTGCCGACATTGGTAGAATTTTTGGAAAATTTTGGAATTTTTGGTCGATTTTTTTTTATTTGAGGACGATATTTACGGAATTTTTGGAATTCGAAAAATACAAAATTTGGGGGTTTCAGAAGCGTTCTATTGATCTTTTGTCCAAAATTCAATCCCACGAGATCTTGGGTACTGTTCGTGTATTAAAAACAAAAACTGACCGAGTATTACAAAATTTGGAAAAGTTGGCGCGTACACTAACTTTTTTTAATAAAAAAAAAAATGCAAAATTTCGCAGAACTCGAAGCGTTTTAGCGTGCTTTTGCCCAAAATTCAATCCCAACCGATTTTTGGTGCTGTTCGTAGGTAAAAACAAAGTTGCCCCGATATCTCAAAATTTGAGTAAATTGGAGCGTGCGCTCAATTGTTGGTATCCAAAAAATTCAAAATTTTGCAGTTTCCAAAGCGTTTTACCGATTGTTGCCAAAATTCGATCCCGAACTATTTTCGGTATTGTTCGAGTGTAAAAAAAAATTTGCCGCGATATATCAAAATTTGAGTAAATTAAATCGTTTACTGAATTTTTGTTTGCGTGTTTTACTAAATTTTTGGAATAAAAAAAAACCCAAAATGCGAAATTTCTAAATTTTACTCAGTTCCCGCAATTTTTCGATTTTTTCTTTTAATAAAAAAAGAAAAATCAAAAGACAAGGACGATCGTACCTGCTCGGCGAAAAATCTCGATCTCGCCTCTTCGAATTCCGTCGCGGATCTCATGTTAGAAAATGCAAAACCCTTCGTGAGAGTGATCTTCGTAATTGGAATTTTCGTGTCGGTCGTTAGATCCTTACTTATGTCCTTGACGCCGCAGTACTCGTAAAAGTAGAATGACGTCGCCGCGTGCGTATTGGCACGCTCGTAATAGACCTGTGCGTGTGCGGAGATGCGAAAAGAACACACGCGTATCCATATTTAATGAAGATCCACCGTATCGTCTCCTTTGCTCGTAATTACGAAAAGAAATGAGAAAATCCAGGGCCAGCCTACTTTTTTGGTTAATTCCGAAAAACATTCTGCCGATTCTTTCCTTTGTTTGGGTTTATTTGTTAAACAACAGAAACGCTAACGCAAGCTCCGAGAAATCACAAAAAAGCCTCGGATTTCGATAATTATTAAAGACGACACTGAAAAATTATTTATGTAATTTTTAACTTGAACAATATTGCTGATAAAATTACAAAAAAATATTTTTTAATCATACGAACTTTATAACTATAGTGATAATTATAATTCAACGTTTGCAACAAAAAAAATGTTTGCCAAAATGATCCCCAAGATTTACGAGTGTTGACGGAAATTTCGGGCAATATTTTGACGGTGACGACGAGCCCAAAAATGTCGCATATAAAATAAGAAGACCAGCATTTACTATATCATTATTATTATTATTATTATTCTTTTTTATATATTCGTACTTTAATTATATTACGTAATATGAATTCGTACTAAAAAAAAATATCTTAACCATTGACAAGCCCACAAAGCGAGAAAAATGCAAATCGATAAGGCGGGCGCTTCAAAGGGGAAGACCCCGTACAATGGAACTACAAAAGGTTAATATCGTTAAAAAAAAAAAAATAGAAATATATTCGTACTTTAATATAATACTACTACTATTATTATTCGTATAATATTAATGACTATAATAACAATTATTATTATATCAATTTTTAATAATATGTTATTATTATTATCATTATAAATCATTATTTAAATAAAAATAAACTTTTTCGAAAATTTTTGTTAAAAAATACCTTCACGAATTTCTAAAAAGTTTTTTTAAATTTTAGTTGTAACCTTTTCGGCTCTATACAAAGCAATTTCTAAAAAATTATTTTTCTTCGAATGGTAATTCATAATAATAATCAATAATATCATCATCATTATTATTATTAATTATTACACAAATAAAATTGACTTTTTCGAGAATATTTATTCAAAAAATACCCTCCCAATCGCCAAAAATTCAATATCCATTCTACACTTTTATTATTAATTTTGATAAAATGCAGACGATTGTTTCGAGGATAAAAAATGACAGACCAATAGCTCTGCGGGTTTAAAAGGCGATAGAAAAACGAGAAACGTGAAGAACATGAAAAAAAATGTCAACCTGCGTAGTCGTGTAATTATCGCCGTTTCTGTAACGCGTTATTTGACGTTTCCTTCGCACGTAATGATAGGACACGGCTTTCCACCAAATGGTCGGTTGCGCCACCCTCAATTGCGACAGTTTCGTCATGACATTGTCCTGACTATCAGCATGGAATAGATCGATACGAATCGGCGAATGATAGCATTCGACGAGATAAACGAGATAGAGCATACCCATAAATGCCACCTGCGTGAGAAAAGAGAGAAAAAAAAACAGAAAAACTTAATAAAGTCGGCGGTCGGGGGTAAATATATTCCACGTGGTGCTTCGTTTACGTCGTGGCGTGTACGAAACCGAGTCGAAAAAAAAAGCACGTGTTTTTATTTTTAAGGGGTTACCCCCACTTGCGATTTTGAAAAAATCGATTTTTTTAATTGCATTTTTTTGAAGTATAAGTATCTGAGAATATGTCCTGAAAATTTCAAGTCGATCCGAACAAAATTGACTGAGATACGAGCGTTGAAAGAGAAGAATCCGTGAGTTGAAGAACTGAAATTGAAACTTTAAACGCGTTTTTCTCAAAATGGCATTTCTGAAGTCGGTGACCAAGATTACTCGAACACTAATGAACCGATCTTCTTGAAATTTTGCAGGCTTATTTAATACATAAAAATGTAGTCTTTAATCGTTCGATTTTTTTTTTTCGAACAAAAATGGCCGTTTTATAGCCAAAAAACGGCCGTTTTTTTCGTTAAAATCGAACCATTAACTTTGACTGTCCGCCATTTTGTGAAAAATGAATATTTTTTAAAATCCTTCGATTAAACACTAGTTTATACTTATATTTGACTAAATCCATCCGCATTTTTTTTTCAGATGATCCACTTCGCCGCAATGCTGGTCACCGCAAACCGTGTATATAAAAACATTATTTCATTGACGGCCATTTGCCACTAAACAATGTAATATTTTTCAATAAAAAAATTACTGAAAGTTCTTCAAGATGTGTTCTTTAGGATGGTATATTGATCGATTAAAAAAGTTTTGTAGTTTTCTTTAAAAAAATTGATGAAAAAGGCCTTTTTTGCGCTATAAGTGGGGGTAACGCCTTAACGCTTGATCGCACACTTTTGAGCGGTGAGAGATCCGAATGAATTAGGTCTGATTTTGCTCGTAATCGGGAAACCTGTCAGCGTTTTATCGGGCCGAGGAACGAGCCCTCTTTCAGCCCTGGTATGCCGACCCTCATTTGGATCTGGTGGTTGAATATTCAAATTGTTGGATATGAATATACAGGGTGTCCTGTAATGAATGGATAATCCTGCAACTGTCGATAGCTCGGTTCACGTCCTACCATATGCTGCGGAATTTCAGTTTAGTAAAAGTCCCACGGTTCTCGAAATAAAAAATCATCTGCTTTTGATTTTTCGCATGCCATTTCTACAAATGATAACTTTTTAAATCTAAATTAAAAAAATACTCTTGGATATTTGTCTTATCTAGAAAAGTCTTCTTTTTAACCTCAAATGTTAAGGAAACTTCGCGAAAAAATACCTTATGCAGTATTTTCATACCAACCAATTCGGACATCAGACTTTGATAGCCTGATATAGGTGGAATTTTGCACAGATCGCCTTTTTGATAATATATGTCACTGCTTAAATGGATTTTTGGGGCAGCCCGATAGTTTTCGAAATATCGAATTCTAAAAACCGATAAATGAATGCGCTAATGTTTCTACATCGATCATAGCGTGCTGTTTCTACTTTATTGACACGTTCCACAAATCATTTACGTCTTCACTATAAGATTACCATAATGTTGTTCGTATAGTAACTTTTCGTAAGATCTTGTAACAGTTTATACTCAACAAGTGTTAATGTCAACCATATAAATAGTACAAAGTTGCACTGAGAAAAATGTCCATAGTATTTATATAAAAAAACGCCCATGGTAAAAGTGGTCATAGTAAAATTCATGTAGCTTATTGCTACCGCAATCATAATATGGTTAACACAACTATAAGCGTCTATCTAATCATGCCGTTTTTGTAGTGTGTTTTTTTTATCTAGTGTCCCTGAAATAACTATTAACTACTGTGAAAGACTTTACAATATCGATATAGTTAATTCGGTTACTATTTTTACAATAGTCAGTAGTTTTTTCGGGAATTATAGATAGTCGAGCACGCCACCAAAGCATGTTTAGATATATTTTTCGCTTATCATTGTGTTAACCACATTATGATTGCGGTGACAATAAACTATAGGGAATTCGACTATACTCCCTTTTACCATGCGCGTTTTTTTTGTAAATACTATGCACTTTTCTCTGAGCGTACTACGCATATTGTGCCAATTTTTTTGAAATTGCTTAGTTATTGTCGACTCGTATCATTTATAGAAATGGCATGCGAAAAACCAAAAGCAGATGAATTTTTTTCGAAATATAACGTAAAGCCCAAAATCTCGAAAACCGTGGGACTTTTACCAAACTGAAATTACAGCGTATAGTACCTATAGGAAGTTGCAGGATTATCCATTCGTTACGGAACGCCCTGTATATTGTACGCTATAGAGTAAATTTTTTTAACTTTTTTTTTATTGCTGCTTCGTCTCGGCCCAGTTACTCTTTTGGAGGCCTTGTATACCTTTGAAAAAATGTTTTTTTTTTATGGTTTAAATGGTGTATATATATTCCGAAAATGATATACAAAAGTGACTTTAGGGAGAAACAGAATCTCAAGGTATGTAGAAAAATGGTTTTAACACTTCAAACGCGTTTTTCGTGAACCTATGTTTTCAAAATCGGACGGACTCGTAGCTTCTACATTGTTCGACCGATCGACTTCACATTTCAACTGTAGCTTCTTAGATATATTTTTTAGCGAAGTACACACGATTTTACCGATCGATTAACAATTACAGTTTTTATAAACAAATTAAAGCCGTCTTCTGTCTAAAATTGGACTTAAAAAAAATGATGTTTTTTTTTATTTATAACATTTAAATTATAACCGAATTATATCATTTAAAAAACAATGTTTTCTAATAACTGCGTGGGCAGTATTAGGATATCTGTGGCCCCTAATTTTGACCACGCAGTCTTCATATTTGACCCAAAATTAAACTTTTTTCGAGAGTGGTAAAAATCGAAATTCGACCGTTAAGGGGGTGAACCCCTTAAGGAGGTGAACGGGGGTTTTACAGTTTATATGAGACATATTTTTTGGTCAGATTTACTTGAAACTTGGTATAAATCCACTCGAATACGAATAATCAAATTTATTTACCCAGACATGTATTTGTTCGGATTTGTTTGGTGTATTTATGCCAACCTAAACAAACCCAGTCGATGGGTTCAAAATACTACTTGACTGTCTACGCGCACCGAACAGCGAGGAAAACATATACTGTTATGTAAAAAACAAATTCGGTAAGTTTCAAGCGAATCTGGTCAAAAAATATTTTTTCTCGTACAAACGTTAACACCCCCGTTTAACCCCCTTAAGGTTATATTTTGGAAACGGCTGAAATACATGTTTAATTACTTGTATTTCAGTGTATTTATGCCAAATTTTAAGTCAATCTGACAGAAAAATATGTTGTCTCGTACAAACTTTAACACTCCCGTTTAACCCTCTTAAAAGTCGAATTTTAGGAAAACCTGAAATATCTGTTCAATTATTTGTATTGTAGAGTACTTACGCCAAGTTTCAAGCGAATCTGACAAAAAAATTGTTGGCTCATACAAACTTTAAAACCCCTGTTTCACCCCCTTAAGGGTCGAATTTCGATTGTTACCACTCTTGACTGAAGTCTTATTTTGGGGCTTGTTAATTAGGGGCCACAGATATCGTAATATCCCCACTGTGTGTATTTCGCTAGCAAAATTTATATAGATTACGAAAAAAAAAACTTTTTTTTAGGTGCTCATGTGCGTTTCCATCGAGTCCGTCCATGGAGGGCCTCAAAACAGGCGTTCTCTTTCTACCAACCACTGGGCAGACATTTTGTATTTCTGGGGAAATAAAAAATTTATTTGGGTACTTACGAATATGTAAAATAAACCCTCTAAACCTCGTTTCAATGGCTCCGTTACTATTTTCAAAAATAAGTCTCAAGAAAGCCTTATTTTCGGACGGCCCAAAGGTATACAAAGCCCTACGCGGTTTGGGGTTGGTACGAAAAAAATGGGATCAGGCGAAACGTTATTCAACGAGCCTTCATTTTTTCTCCCATTCAAAGATTTGACAGCTTGTGTCTTGAAAGTGAGGATCCGCATAAGCTTGAAATTCCGGAAGAAAATACGCTTTTTATTAGATTGTTTTATAGCCTAGGGTCTTGACTTTCATTTGCAATGAAGATTTTGTGAGAATTCCAAAAATTCACCGAGCAATGACGATTTTTGTGAAGGATCGTCCCCCAAATTCGGACGAAGCATAGTTCACACATTTTCCATCGTATGACCGAACGATTTTTTCATGCGTTTATCAACTTGTTAACAACAATTTATTGAATATATATTTTTCGATCGAAAATCGGACTTTTTCCGCTACAGCTCGGCATTTTCGTAATTTTCAGAGTTTCAGAAAAGTATCCGATCAGATTAAAGTTGCATTATCATACCAAAAGCATTCTTTTTTTACTTTCCATTTTAGGCCAGCCTAGTTGCCAGAACCATCCACGTCGATTGCCCATACAGCAGCCCATTGTTTGGGTAATACCGTCATTGTTTATCAATATTTTTCAATATAAAAAAAACCCAACCTTGGCAAGACTAACTATCAATTTTGTGTAAAATGTCGACCTCCCAGCCCCAATACTCTCACCACAAAAAAATATTTAAACCCAACCGTTTTTTCCCTGCAGCCGCCCATAGTTTAGATAATAACGTCGTTGTTTACCAATATTTTTTAACACAAAAAAAATCCAACCTTGGCAAGACTAAGTATCAATTTTGTGTAAAATCTCGACCTCCCAGCCCCAATACCCTCACCACAAAAAAATATTGAAACCCAACCGATTTTTTCCCTGCAGCCACCCATAGTTTAAATAATAACGTCGTTGTTTACCAATATTTTTTAACACAAAAAAAACCCAACCTTGGCAAGACTAAGTATCAATTTTGTGTAAAATCTCGACCTCCCAGCCCCAATACCCTCACCACAAAAAAATATTGAAACCCAACCGATTTTTTCCCTGCAGCCACCCATAGTTTAAATAATAACGTCGTTATTTACCAATATTTTTCAACACAAAAAAACCCAACCTTGGCAAGACTAAGTATCAATTCTGTGTAAAATCCCCGACCTCCCAACCCCAATACGCTCACCACAAAAAAATATTGAAAGTCAACCGATTTTTTTTTCCCTGCAGCAGCCCATAGTTTAAATAATAACGTCGTTATTTACCAATACTTTTCAACACAAAAAAATCCAACCTTGGCAAGACTAAGTATCAATTCTGTGTAAAATCCCCGACCTCCCAACCCCAATACGCTCACCACAAAAAAATATTGAAAGTCAACCGATTTTTTTTTCCCTGCAGCAGCCCATAGTTTAAATAATAACGTCGTTATTTACCAATATTTTTCAACACAAAAAAACCCAACCTTGGCAAGACTAAGTATCAATTCTGTGTAAAATCCCCGATCTCCCAACTCCAATATTCTCGCCAAAAAAAAAATTGAAACCCAACCGATTTTTTCGAAAGAAGAAATCGGCTCTAAGGTTCCGCAAGTCGAGTGCTCTGGCGGGACGAGATCAGACCCCGGAGGCCAATACAAGTCATCCATTCCCTTTCGACCCGGCCGTTATACCGCGATCGTAATAAGTATTCAACCTCTGAACGTACCGGTATGTATATATAGCCCTCGTCGCATGGTGACACGTGTTCCGTTCTCTTTAACGGATAATTATCGAAATTTATAACAACCTGGAGGCAAAAGAGAAAAAAAATTGATAATCGATGCCGGCACATCAGCGAGACATTAGAGGAGGCCGTGTGGGGGGGGGTGGGCAGCGTGTTGTTCGCCTGTGACGATCGATCATCGTCGATATATAGCACAAGCACTCCTGATGGATTACTATACCTTGGTGACATTGGCGCATCGGCACCACGTGACGGCAGCGAGGCACCCGTAAATCAACACCGATAGTACGAGGCACTTGCAGTTCGCTTCTTTTTGCAATGCACCGCAAAGCGTCTGAGGGACCGCACGCTGCTACGATCCAATAGCGAAAAAGAAAAAAGACACGAATTGGCACGAGAATCTTAAAAAAAATTGTGAGCAATAAAACTGTGTATTCATAGGCGGAGGGTGCAAAAAATATACAGGGGAAAGTGACAAAAGGAAAGTTACGTGCCTCGTATCAATATCAAAATCACCCCCTGTGGCTCACCATCTTTTTTACTTTTCGAGAAAAAATTATTTTTTTTTTTTGAGTTTTCCAGTAGCTGAGGATTTTTTGCTCTTTTGTGTATGTACTTTTAGCAGCTTTTTAAGCAATTTGGCTGGTATAAGTTCCTTTTTCATCTGAACTTTGGGGACTATGATCCTCTCAAACCTGTTTTGTGTAACTTTTCATCAAGATCTGAGGTATCTGCGTTAGGGTTCATTGGGCATTTACTTATTGCACGATTTTATTTAATACGAAAACACGAGGGAAAAAATCACGAGGAGGAGCACACAAAGGAGGAAAATAAAATAATGCTTGTTTGTCGAAAAGTAAAAAGGGAAAATACGAGGCATCTTGACTTTTTTTACACGTCACTTTTTAGGCAACCATGTATCTAAAAAAAAAACAAAAGAATATATATGGGAATGATGAAAAAAGAATTTCTTCAATTTACGTTTGAAATCCAAGAATATTCATCTCGTACGAGAATAATTTTAAAACGTTCATTTTTATGAGAGAATAATTTTAAAAACGTATATTTCTCGGCCAGAAATAAAAAATTGTTAATACTTATACGAGAATCATTTAAAAATAACGTGCATAAGTGCACATTCGTGCACTTTTCTTGAAAAATTGAAAGTTGATAAGATTAATTAACTTTCTTGAAAAAATGGACAGAGACAAATTTAAAAATGTTAATACGAGACTTATAATAATGCAATGTCAATCATTTATCGAATTATTATGAAATAATAACAAAAAATTATGGGACATTAATATACATGTGAGTACACATGTTAATAATTATACGAGAATAATAAGAACATTTCAATATTTAGGCAAGGACAATTTTACGACTGTCAATATTTATACAAGAATGTTACGAAAATGTGAGTATTTATACAAGAATTATAAAAATATTTAAATATTTCTACGAGAAGAATCTTAAAAATGTTCATTCTTAAATATATTGATACGTGTAGATTGTAAAAAAAATATTTTTTATCATATATTTAAATCTTAGCTCTTCCTCGATCGCCAAATCGTTGACAAAAAACGCGAAAAAAGTGTACCGATAAATACGAAAAAAGCAAACTTTACCACAGGGCCAAATAATTGGGCTGCAATTTGAAAATAAATCTACGCCACAAAACTGGTATCTCGTGGATAAAAAAAATCAACAAAGCCACCCCTTCATCGACATCCCCAACTAATCGGAATAATTTTCATCCTCATTTTTTTCCAAACAAATATATCGTGCCACGTTTGTTTTTCTCCCAATTTGAAAATAAATTGTAAAAAAACTTTTTTCTCGTGTCCTTAAATCACAGCTTTTACTCGATCGTCAAATCGTTGGTTAAAAATGCCAAAAAAGTGTATCGATAATACGAAAAGAGCAAACGTTACCACGGTGCGAAATAATTGGGCCTCAATTTGGAAATAAATCCACGCCAAAAAACTGGTACCTCGGGAATAAAAAAAAATAAACAACAAAGCCACCCCTTCTTTGACGTCCCCAACTAATGGGAATTATTTTCATCCTTGTTTTTTCGCCAATTTTTTTTGCCAAATTTTTTTTTGCCAATTTTTTGCCAATTTTTTTTGCCAATTTTTTTTTGCCAATTTTTTTTCTCCAATTATATAACCTCTGGCGCAAATATATAAAAACCATGTTCTTCTTTTACCTCGTCACTATCTCGATTCATCACTTCACTCCGTGTATAAGCTTGCCAATCGCAATTCTCCTCCTTTTATTATACAATTTTTTCTCCGTCTGTTTATCAACGTGCGTCGCGACGCCTCTGTGCGTACTCGAAGTGCTACATTTCACGTCGATTAGCCGGCTTTCGACACTCACTCCGTCAACGATTATTCGCGAACCTTAACGATTCGACTTTTCCGTCGAGGCTCGTCATTTTGGAATGTGCAGCACGACGATCGAGATTCGGCGATTAATTAGCTCGAAGTCTTCAATTAATTAATTAATTAATTAACTGATTAGCTCGATTACGAAATATTCCAGGACGATAAACTATTTTTTTCAACACTCTGCTGGCTCCTTGAATTGCAGTACCAGTTGGCAATCGCAGCGGAGCTTTTTGAGGAATTTTCCTCGAGGTTAATCGTTGCGCGAAAATTGTTTTTTCCGTCCCACAAATTGGAGGCAAAAATTGGAAGAAATTGTAGCGGCAATGTTGCGACTTTCGATTATTTTGAGCGAAGGAAATTTGCGAGGAAGAACGTTGGGTGGAAGAAAAGGAAATGTCTATTGTGTCAGCTCGTTTCGTGCCAGGAGAGTGAGAGAGGGAGAGAGAGATTGAAAGAAAGACAGAGAGAGAGGGAGAGAGAGGAAAGTGATGGGAATTTTTCTCCACCCTGAAGGAAGGTCCAAGGGTGACTGGTGCGATTGTGTGGGAATTCTTGTGGGCGGCAGTGCGGCGCCTCCGTCATATACGAACCGTCGCGATAATATTGGCTCGAGGGTGTATGGGGATGCGCGAGGGGTTGGTTTAGCGGGGAAACCAGAGTACAAGGCTCCGGACGCTCCGCGTCCCGGTGGACGGAAAATTGCGCGGAGCGAGGGCCGCGCTGCTGCTTCTACCAGACTATATATCTAAGCTGGCATTTTTCAAAATTAAGGGGTTATCCCCACTTGCGATTTTGAAAAGATCGATTTTTTTATTGCATTTTATTGAAGTATAAGTATCTGAGAATATGTCCTGAAAATTTCAAGTTGATCCGAACAAAATTGACTGAGATATGAGCGTTGAAAGAGAAGAATCCGTGAATTGAAGAACTGAAACTTTAAACGCGTTTTTCTCAAAATGGCATTTCTGAAGTCGGTGACCAAGATTACTCGAACACTATTGAACCGATCTTCTTGAAATTTTACAGGCTTATTTAATACATAAAAATGTAGTCTTTAATCGTTCGATTTTTTTTTTTCGAAAAAAAAATGGCCGTTTTATAGCCAAAAAACGGCCGTTTTTTTTCGTTAAAATCGAACCATTAACTTTGACTGTCCGCCATATTGTGAAAAATGAATATTTTTTAAAATCCTTCAATTAAAGACTAGTTTATACTTATATTTGACTAAATCCATCCGCATTTTTTTTTTCAGATGATCCACTTCGCCGCAATGTTGGTCACCGCAAACCGTGTATATAAAAACATTATTTCATTGACGGCCATTTGCCACTAAACAATGTAATATTTTTCACTAAAAAAATTACTGAAAGTTCTTCAAGATGTGGTCTTTAAGATGGTATATTGATCGATTAAAAAAGTTTTGTAGTTTTCTTTAAAAAAATTCATGAAAAAGGCCTTTTTTTGCGCTACAAGTGGGGGGAACGCGTTAAGCATGTTGAGTCCCAAATCGCAAATGATAATAAAATTTTAAAAATTTGGTACGTTTTTGTATGAAGTATTTCAGAGGTCGTGTAAAAATTTCACGACAATTAGGAAGCTCGTTATTGAACAATCAACATTCACAAATTAAATGTTGTCTTATGGAAACTGATGTAACTTTGCAATAAGTTGTTTTTTTGAACTCTCAATTTTGTAATGTCTACAATATACTGAAAGCAGCGGAAAGAAAACCAAATTTATTGATAAATTTTTTTAAATTTCTTTTATAAATTGTTCTTAACAAAATGTTAATTTTTTCAAAACGAGCTTCCTAATCGTCGTGAAATTTTAACACGACCTCTTAAATATTTCGTACGAAAACATACCAAATTTTCCGAATTTTCTTATCATTTTTTATTTCAACCCTTAAGGAGGTTGAAGTAACGATAATAGAATTCTAAAAATTTGGTATGTTTTTACATGAAGTGTTCAGGAGGTCGTGTAAAAATTTCATGACGATTGAGAAGCTATTTATTGAACAATTAACATTAACATGTTTCATAGGAACTCAACATCCTTAAGGCATAACCCCACTCTAGGATTTTGGAAAAAATGTTTTTTTGGCTTAAAAAATACTTTGGGGTAGTACATCAACGTAGATGGATGCATGGTGCAGGCATCGCAAATTAAAGGTAAACAAAAATTTCGAATATTTAAGTCCTCGTACAACTTCAAACGCGTTTTTCTCAAAACCACTTTTTTCAAAATGGGAGGGCGGATTACTCGAGCACCTTTGCATGGATCGATTTGAAATTTTGATAATAGCTTAACAATTACATTCTCTATGGAAGCACGTAGCCGTTTTTCGATTAAATGTAAACTTTTTCATTTATAAACAATTTACTGCTGATTTTTTAGGCAAAAAATCGATTTGTTTCTTTCTTACAATTTTTTCGAAACTTGATAAAAAAAATCCCTACGTAGTCCTGTAGCTAATAATATATAGATTATCATTTTTTGTTTGTTTTTGTTCCAGGTCTTATACTTTACGAGAAAACCGTTCTCCCGTGAAGCTATTTGTAAAAAAACGTTTTTCAAGATGGGCTCTGTCGCCGCCTTTTTGTATGAAAATTAGAATAAATATTTTTTTATTTATTTCTTTATTTATATAATTTTCTTTAATAATTGGTTATAACTTATTTAATAATAATAAATAATAATAATTATAGTCATCGTGAGTAATAATAAATTCTTTAATAATATAATAAACATTTTTTATTTATTTCTTTATTTGTTTCTTTCAAATTGCGCCATTTTGGGCTCTGTCGCCACCATTTTGTATGAAAATTATAATAAATATATTTTTTATATACTTTAATGTGTGTTAAATAAACCCCCTCAAAAAAAATCCTATTTCTTTTTGCTTTTTCTCAAAGTATAGATATTCGAGAAAATGGGAAAAAAAATTCAAGTTCAAATGTTGAAATTTGACCAAGTTACAGACGATTTAGTGAGAGCAAGTAGCGCAACGATTTACGTGTATAGGCTAAAACTTTCAATCGCTTTTTTCTCGAAACGACTCTTCTCGACCCTGCCGGAATCATAACTCTAGCTATAATGGTCCTGTTTTCGATTTTGAAAAACCAAAATTTTCCCAATCGCACTTGCTATAGTTCTGTGTAGCCGTTTTTTAAAATTTAGTATTCTTGAGCCGTCGAATATATGTCAGAATTTTGCCAATTCCAATGTTCACTCCGAATTCGGAAAGAGCATAGTTTATAATATTTTATATTCGATGATTGGAAGGTTTTTTCATAGGTATATCCATTTGTTCGTAACAAATGATTAAGGGCGGAAATACCTTTAGGCGAAGAAAAAAATTGCTGATTTTTATGATTTTTTTTTTAATGACAGATTTCTTCACCTTTTTAGACTTTTAGGTGATGTTTTATTACTACTTTTGACTGTTACATGGTATTTTTTATTTATTTAAGTAAGGATTTTGCCACTTCGAATTAAGACAGAGCACAGTTTATAACATTTTATATTCATAACTGGATGATCTTTTTATATGTTTATCCATTTGTTCGTAAGAAATGATTAAGGGGGGGAGATACCTTTAGGCGAGGAAAAAATTTGCTGATATTCATGATTTTTTTTTAAACACAGATTTCTTCACGATTTTTTTCACTTAAGGGGTGTTTTATTACTACTTTTGGCTGTTACGTGGTATTTTTTTAAATTAACCGATCACCACAGTGTAAAGGGTCGAAAAATAGTTCATTTTCACGTTTTTTTTTCAATGGTTGAAATGCGCTAGTCAGTTTGATTTTTCAGTGTCAAATCAAAGCACTCATGAAAAACAGAAAATATATTTTTGCACGTTTATATTTATTTTTTTTACATTTTTTTAACAATTGAAAATATCTTCGAAAAAAGGGAGTCCTCACGGTGTACACGGTTGTGGCCGTATTATATGAAACAAAGTTTGTACAAAGATTATTAATCAATATGAAAGCCGCTATCCTGCAATGGAGTTTTTTTTATCAAAATTGACAAAATAGCGACGGTGAAAAAAAGTATCGAATTTAGCCTGTTCTTTCGACAGTTTTTCGGTAAAGAAAATATGAGGATTGAAAAAAAGGTTCCATAGCAAGATAAAGAATGGCGTGAGGAATGTTGTGTCGAAATTTGAGACGGATAGCTCGAAAACTTTTTTTTTGAGAGTGTACACCGTTTTGAAAAATGATATTTCGAGAAAAACGCGTTTAGTTTCGAGTGCGGAATTTTCATATAAATTGTTTACTCATGATCAATCGACGACGCCAGGTCCATATTTATAGCCGTCTATACTATCGGATAATGCAAAGAAAAATCGATTTTTTGAAAATTTCACACTGTGATGATTCCTTTACCTTCAAAAATGACGGAGCCATTTTTAAAAATGGCGCAGTCTTCGAAACTGCATTTTCAAAACTGGCGTGACACATAGCTGACAAACTAATAAACTGATTCTGATGAAATTTGGTACAAATCTGTCTACCCTTACTGTCTACAACATGACCCTAAATGTTTTTGAATATTGAAGAAAAAAAGTCTTTTTTGTTGCGAAATGTAGCCATTTTTTTCGTATAATTCAATGTCCTTGTTTCACAGCGCACCATTTCATCAATTTTCAATATTTCTCACTTTTTCTTGGTTCATATTCTGCACAGGAATGTCAATGAAAGAAAAATCTTTGTTGGTTTTTCTTCAGATTAATCCCGCCAACGCTACGTGTCACGCCGTCTGACATCTTCCCCCTCTGCACGTTCAAAAGACCGTACAATACCTCCGCCTTTTTTAAAGATTAACAAATTTAAAAAATACCACGTAACAGCTAAAAGGAATAAAAAAGCATACCCTAAGTTTCAAAAATAGTAAATAAATATTTCCTTAAAAAAAAAAATCACAAAAATCAGTAACTTTTTCCTCGCCTAAAACCACCCCCTTGAAGTTGTTTTTCGCTCTAGAATAATTTCTTTTTCTACCCCTTGTAATTTTTATAACTTTTCTAATTTCACAAAAGTATCCGGTCATACGAAAGTTTTATCATCATTCTAAAATAACATTTTTTTTCATTTTACATTACCCCAGTTGCCAGACTTACCTACACCGATTGGCCACACCGCGGTACTTTGTTTAAACAATAATAGCTCCACTATTCATCTATGCCTCTCAATAAAAAAAATACTCAAACTCCGCAAGACTATTTATCAATTGTCTGTAAATTTTCGACCTCGTCGTTGTAATAATTTCATCAGAAAAAAAATATGAAAAATATTTTTCGAACAAATTGCGAACAAGGAGCTTGGGTTCTTGTGTTGCTGGTTGGCAGGAGGGTTTGCTTCAGGATACACAACTCGTACGTATAGTAATGAAAATAGAGACGTACTACTAGCCCTGTCTGAGAATATCTGAGGCAAACATTTTTCCTCCCTCCCATATATATATATATATATATATATATATGCATATATATATTATATATGTTTTCCCCGTTTCTTGTCATCTCGCGAACTCTCGCATCGCCATTCGATACACACCACCCTTATGCGCGTGGGAAATTTTTCTGGGTCGTGGGACAAATATGCTCTTGTTCGCCCTCGTCCCGTCTATACGTTCCATCATCATGAATTGTACATGTACACATACGTATACTTATTTTTTTTTTCGCCATTTTTGAAGCACCCCGTTCTGGACTCTCAATTATTTACGCTCCCGACGATTTCCCAAGATAATGTTGTAATTTCGTACGTACTCGATTGCGATCAAGCTTGTCGAATAAAATGTTTCGGAAATACAATACACGTGGGACATTCTTCGAGGGTTGAGCAAACGTTTGGCTACTCAAAGATCGGGGGATTGTTTTTTCCGTTTTTCAATTATTGAGTAAAATATTTATAATGAGAAGCAATAAAATCGTTCGAAAATGATATTCGTGTATATGTGCAAAAAATAATGTTATAATTATCGAAAATAACAATGCAATGCATCCACATATTAAAATTGAATTACCATTGCTTATGTCTATTTGTTCACGATGTAATGTTTTTTATTGCATCTTACGGATATTTTCGTTATATTTGTTTCATCATCTTAGAATATTTTTTCTCATATGATAATTATTATTATTATAAAATTTAAAACAATAAAAATTAAACAAAATTGAAATAAAAATAAAAATAATGATAAGTTATATGTTCATATTTCTGATTACAGCCGTAATAATAACTCCAATAATAACAAACCCTTTTTTTAAACTTATGATTTATGAATTTATCATTTTAAGATAATATCATTTAAAATGATACACATTAAAATAACTATTTGTTCATGACGTAATTTTTTTATTGCATCTTACTGATTTTTACATTATGTTTGTTTCATCATCGTAGAATATTTTTTCTTATATGATAATTATTATTATAATAAAATTTAAAACAATAAAAATTAAACAGAATTGAAATAAAAATAAAAATAATGATAATATATATGTCAATATTCACAATTAAAACCATAATAATAACTCCAATTATACCAAACCATTTTTTTAAACTTATAATTCATGAATTTATAATTTTAAGAAAATATCATTTAAAAAGATACATATTAAAATAACATTTTGCAGAGTTACTTTTATTCAAATAACTTTTTCTCAAGTCACGAGTTTCTAAACTATTGACACTGTTATTATCTAAGTTAGTATTATTATATGATTACATAAATTAGCAAAAAACTTTGTAATTAGATATTTATCTACTAGGTAGATTATAATCTAATTTAATATTATTATATTATTATAATTCTTATTATAATTCTATGTATTGCTTATATTACGTATTAGAATTATATAATTATATTATATAATTCTATAAATCTATATATCACTTATATTACTCATTATCTTATTATTTATATCTTATTTATTAATTATATATTAATAATATAGACTTATTATATCTTCTCATAAGTCTATATTATGATTATTATTGCTAATAATGATAATTGGTATTATTATTATCATTGTTGTTGTTGTTATTGATGTTATTTTACTATGATAGTAATTGCAACAATAATAATACATTTTTGCATCAATCTTTCATAGATGGTATTACCTCTACTATGTTTATAATATTTTTATTACATTTTTATTCATCATGTCCGTTCTCGAATCTCGCGTGAACGAGAATCTAAAGGAACGTCGGAATTCTCCACGAATGTCGAATATTAGGGGAGGATAAAGGTCGCAAGGCAATGGCCAAAAAAAATTTACCATTAAAGACTATCGTCCGCTTATGCGCGTATACAACGATACGAACGACGCGCGGTTCTATATTTTTTGGCGCCGAACCGACGGTATACTCTCGGTATCGATTGCTATCCGAAATGAAAGCTCGTCCGCGGAGCGGACCAAAATCACTCGACGAATATTTCATCGACGGGTCTGCGCAAGCTTGGGGCTCAAAAAAACTGGTCGATTTCCAATATTTTTTTCTGACGGGAGTAGTGGATTGACGGGGTGGAAATTTTACACAAAATTGATACGCAGTCTTGCCAAGTTGGAGGTTTTTTTATATCGAAAAATATTCATAAACAATGAAGTTATTGTTGATTGAAGAAAGTACCGTCGTTGCTGCGTGGCCAGTTTGGTGAAGGTGGTGACTTGAGAAAACAGTTTATTTATAGTAAAGTTTGAATTTATGACACTTTATTTATAGTATAGTTGGCACTTTTCAATTTATAACAGTTAATTTATAGTATAGTTGGCAGTTTTTTATTTATAACAGTTTATTTATAGTATAGTTGACACTCTTATTCAAATATCCATTAAGGGGTTAGGCCGCAGTAACGGGTATAAAATCATGTGCGAATTTAACCATTTTTTTCGTTTGAAAAAGTGATTCACTCGTGAAATTAATTACACATCTATTGAGTATGAATATCAAGCTGTTAGAATATATATATATATATTCGTTGTACAAAATGACCAACTACTAATATTTTCTTTTGTTAACTTTTTTCCAATTGGCGTGACAAACAACTTCACAATTATCACTCGATTTACTTCAAATTTAAAAGTTATGTTAATCGAAAACTTTTCATTTTATGAGCAGTTTTATACGAAATTTTTCACTGAAAATTCATTTCTTAAGTTCAAATACCTACAACTTTTGTTGTAGGTATTTGTCGATCGAGTGATCGAGTTTTTAAATCGAGTGATAACTTCACAATTATCACTCGATTTACTTCAAATTTAAAAGTTATGTTAATCGAAAACTTTTCATTTTATGAGCAGTTTTATACGAAATTTTTCACTGAAAATTCATTTCTTAAGTTCAAATACCTACAACTTTTGAATAAAACAATATTTTTTAAATTCCGTACATACTTCTCTAGGTTTTCTAATGTAGATTGGCGAGAATTTTTATTTTTTGTTCTAGGTAAAAAATTGTGGATGGTAAATGTCACGCCTCGGAGCGCCTAAAAAAATATAACAAAAGAAAATGTTAGTAGTCGGCCATTTTGTACTCCGGAAAAAAATAAATATGTATATTTTCTAATAGCTTGATATTCATACTAACTGGATGCGTAGTTAATTTTATGAGTGAACCACTTTTTTACACGAAAAAAAAAATTGTTAAATTCGCACATGATTTTATGCCCGTTACTGTGGCCTAACCCCTTAAGGGATAACACAACTCCAGGATTTTGGAAAAATCGTCTTTTTGACTTAGAAAATACTTGGGGAAAATACTCGAACACCTTTGCACGAAACGATTTGGAATTCTGATTTTAGCTTCACAATTACATGGGAGCGCGTAGTCGTTTTCAAAAATTAAATATGAACTTCATTTTTTACAAACATTTTACTGCTTATTTTTTGGGCGAAAAGTCGATTTATTTCTTTGACAGAACGCCTTTTTTCAAAATTTGATTGAAAAAGATCCCTCCGTAGTCCAATAACTAAAAATAAATGGATTATAATGTTTTTTGGTTTTTGTTCCAGGTCGTATACTTTACGCGAAAACCGTCCTCCCGTGAAGCTATTTGTAAAAAAACACGTTTTTCAAGATAGACTCCGTCGCCGCCATTTTGTATGAAAATTATAATAAATTTTGTTTTTATACTTTAATATGTGTTTAATAAACCCTTTTGAAAGAACTTCTATTCCTTTTTTCGTACTCCCAAAATAAATTGTCAAAGTTTGGCCTTACTTATCGATTTTTTTTACACATCACATTTGTCTCCCGCTTTAAGGGGGAAGACGGCTTTAGGTGAGAAAAAATAGCTTATTTTCATGATTTTTTTAAAGGGAAGATTTTCTTCACCATTTGTGAGACTCGGGGTATGTTTTATTACGACTTTTGGCTGTTACATGGTATTTTTTTATTATCAATCTTTGAAAATGGCGGAAGTATGGCACGGTCGTCTAAACGGGTTGCGGCGGATGTTGTCAGACGGCGTGACACGTAGCGTCAGCAGGATTCATCTGAAAAAAAACCAACCAAGATGTTTCTCTCGTTAATACTCGTACGCATAATATGAACCAAGAAAAAGTGACACATGTTGAAAATCGATAAAATGGTACGCTCTGAAACGAAAAAAATGAATTTTCTGTAAAAAATGGCTACATTTTGGAATAAAAAATACTTTCGTTTCAATTTTCGAAAATAGTAAATTTCAAATATTTAAAAATATCAATTTTCAAAAACATTAAATTTCGAATATTGAAAAATTTTAATGTTCAAAAATATTAAATTTCAAATATTCAAAAATATTAAATTGCAAATATTTAAAAAATTCAATTATCAAAAATATGAAATTAAATTCAGTTTCACGTTTTCGACAATGAGGTTTGAAAGATCAATAACAAAAAAATGCCATGCAAGAACCTCCGTCATTTTTAAAGATTAATAAAAAAACTGCACTGTAAAAACGTTCGCCATTTTTTAAGTTTAATTTTTTAAAAGTACCGTGTCAAAGTAGTAATAAAACATTCCCTAAGTATAAAAAATGGTGAAGTAATGTTTCCTTTAAAAAAAATAATGAAAATCACCAAATTGTTTCCCTCGCTAAAAGGTATCTCCCCCCTTAAGACCCCGGGCTTTGAAACTGTGCGAGAATAATTGTATTTTCAACATTTCGAGCTTATGCAGACCTCTTGACCTTTCCCCCATCTACATCAAATACGTAAATAAATAATTATTCGAAAAAAAAAATGACAGCTACATGTATATGAATATACAAGGCTTCCTTATCTATCGACGTGTATATAATATGCACGCAACCTTTACAGACAACACTTGGACACGTAGAGCTGATTCTAGGACATCGAGATACCCTTTCACTTTTTTTGGAAGCCCGCCAGAACCGCATTCTCTCTGACGTATACAAGCCATGCACACACCTATACACGTGGCCTGCCCTTGCATACGATTTTTAAAGCACATCTCTGCTCACTGTGACAAAAAATAACGAACGATCTTCCAAGCCCGAGCCTTGATAAATTCAAATACCCAATTAAGGATGTTGAGTCCGAAATCGCAAATGATGATAAAATTCTGAAAATTTGATATGTTTTTGTATGAAGTATTTCAGAGGTCGTGTAAAAATTTCACGACAATTAGGAAGCTCGTTATTGAACAATTAACATTCACAAATAAAATGTTGTTTTATGGAAACTGATGTAATTTTGCAATAAATTTTTTTTTTTTTACCTCTCAATTTTATAATATCTACAATATACTGAAAGCAACGGAAACAAAACGAAGTTTATTGATAAATTTTTTTTTATTTCTTTTAAAAATTGTTCTTAACAAAATGTTAATTTTTTAATAACGAGCTTCCTAATCGTCGTGAAATTTTAACACGACCTCTTAAATACTTCATACAAAACCATACCAAGTTTTCCGAATTTTCTTATCATTTTTTATTTCAACCCTTAAGGAGGTTGAAGTAACGACGATAGAATTCTGAAAATTCGGTATGTTTTTACATAAAGTATTCAGGAGGTCATGTAAAAATTTCATGACGATTAAGAAGCTATTTATTGAACAATTAACATTAACATGTTTCACAGGGACTCAACATCCTTAAGGGGGGATTGTCTTTTTTTTCGCAAAATTTACCGCTTTTTGGGAATTTTTTTGTGAAAAAAGTATACAACGGAAAACTTGTGAAACTTGGCATATAGTTTTATTTATCTGTTTACTACATACAAAAAAATTTTTAAACAATTTCATCAAAAAATCCGCCTCCCACCCCCCTCGACGTGCGATGGTCCTTTTTTGATGGTGTGCACGATTACAGCCTTCACGTTCATCCTGGAACAAAAACCCAAAAAGCATTTTACTTTAGACACATATAGCTATCGTTCGATGAAGGGAAAACAAAAAAATTGACGATTTGGTGACGTTTTGAACTTGAAGTATCGATTTTTCGAAAAAAATTGATCGTTTTTTTGTTATAAATAAAAAACTATTAAACATATTGCTTTTTTGCTTCATCAAACGATAGCTATATGTGTCTCAAGTAAAATGCTTTTTGGGTTTTTGTTGCAGGATGAACGTGAAGGCTGTAATCGTGCACACCATCAAAAAAGGACTATCACGCGTCGAGGGGGGTGGGAGGCGGATTTTTTGATGAAATTGTTTAAAAATTTTTTTGTATGTAGTAAACAGATCAATAAAACTATATGCCAAGTTTCACAAGTTTTCCGTTGTATACTTTCTTCACAAAAAAATTCCCAAAAAGCGGTAAATTTTGCGAAAAAAAAAGACAATCTCCCCTTAAAACGTAACGCTGAAGGGAGCAATCGACACGAGCATTTGGCAAATTCCATTGGGGAGTGAAATTGAGAAAATTAACAATTCGTCCCTCTGTTGAGGGGGAACTGATGTTTTTTTGGGTAATTATATAGTTCAGTGACTTTTCCTGAAAATAGCGACCGATTGTTGTTTTCGCAATTCATCGCTTTTTATGGTGTAAATAATGATGTTGTGTTAAGAAGAGACGGTTTTCGGGGTGCCCAGATTATTTTTCGAAAAAATACATTTGAAAAATGATACGTTTGAAAAAATTGTAAAAATTTGCGAATTTCAGGGCTGACGCCATTATTTATGGTGTTTTATAGTTAAAAATGGTAAAAAAAAAAATTTTAGCGCCATATTCAGGAAACGTCACTAAAGTATATAATTACCTTTTTTTGTAACATTCTTCACAATTGCGACGGTTGATACACGATGTTGCAGGTAGCGAGGGGAAAATAAGTCGCGTGTAATCAGACGGTCTTGAATAATAACTCGGTCGCAGCAGCCCTGGAATATTTAATGCCACGAGCCTCATGAATAATTCCCTGTGCGCGTCTCTGTTGGAGCATTTTCGAAATAATTGTCTCGGGCAATGTTTCGCACGACAATCGACGCTGATGACAGCCAGGACTTAATGTCTGACTGCGTTTTTCGAATTTGGTAATTAGAGGCGAATCGTTTGACAATCGGATCTTCGTTTTTAAGAGTTTGCATGAACTTGAAATTTTGAAAATGCTACTTTTTCTGTGCCACTGATTTATAGTCGAGGGTTTTAACATTAAGGCGGGACACCACTGTCACACTACTGCCACAAACCCAAACGAACCCAAACTAACCCAAAACAAATCCGAACAAACCCAAACAATCCAGAATAAACCCAAACAAACCCAATCATGCCCAAACAAATCCAAACGAACCGAAAAAAATCCAAACGATGTTCAATTTAAAAAAAAGCACCATTTTCCTAATTGCAGAAGCTATCGTTGGATGTAGCCGTCTTTTTGCATTTAGTATTTTTTGAGTTCCCGAATATAAGTAAAGATTTCGTCAAAATTACAGTTTTTTTGGAAACCCGCCGTTTTGTGCATGTTTTGTTTTTTCAAAAAACGCCTACGTACAACAAAAACTATATTTATATGGGTTATGAAACTTTTTCACTTTTAGCTTTCAGACCAACCATTGTCAAGTTATCGAATCAGCCGTTGGACGACATTTTTTATACAGAGGCTCTATTGTACCTCAATTACGTTGTTGAATTTAAATGTTTGTAAATAAAAATTTACACGATCTGAATTCAATGCATGCTTTGTAACACATTTTTTCCCAAATCTCAAACAAATAATATAGTGAACAAAAAAATCTGAAAAAAACGATCTTTTTTCGGCTGTCACAGTAGGGTGTCCTCTTAAATTGGCAACAAAGATTTTATAAATGTTTCAAAAATTAAAAAAAAAAACAAAAGAAACCAATCCAAAAACGGTTAAAAAGGAAACACTTTGTCCGATGTGTCTTTTTGTTAAAAATAAACGACTAAACGAATGATCAAAGTTGTATTTATCGGTAAAAAATTGACCTCTTTTTGCAGCTTGCCATTCTTGTGATATTCAAAAATTCCAAAAACTATCCGCTGTTACGAAAGTTTTGTTATCATACTAAAATAACATTTTTTTTATTTTTTGTATTAATGAAAAATCAAAAGTAAATACGTTGTTATTAAATTGTAACAATTCGCTTTTAAAGTACCGTGAAATTGCTGATATTTTATTGAATCGAGGAGAAAAATAGTCGCGGGGCTAAGTCATAATCGGAATAAATTTTCTACGATACCAACGGATGGTAAAATTCCTGCTGACAAGTCTCAATACGAGTTAGTGCTCTGTTCACCATTGGCCAAGCGGATTTCAAAGTTAACAATCGTCGATAAAACAGAGACCTACCCTTTCAACCAACTGCGATTATAATTGGCACCCTCGCCGGTGGATAAGAAAATTCGTTGCTCTATATTTGAATTATTTATTGCCCCACCAGGAATTGTTTCCAACCAACCGCCTAAATTGATTCAATTAATTGAATATCAAATTCCAACTAATTAAAACTAAACTGGATTGCAATTTTTATTAAATGCATTAAATTAAATGATAATTAAATTCAGTTCAAATAGCAACAAAATTTGACTCAAAATAAAATCAAAATTATTTCGAAATTCAATTCAAATTTCATTTGAATTAAAGCTACCATTAATTCCAACAGAAATATTAGCAACCCTCCTAAGGCCTCCCTCGTTAAAATAGACACTAAAATGAAACGATATTAGTTTATTGCAGATTTACTCCGGAAAAAATTTATCTCATTTATTTAACCACTGTTTTATCGAAATGTCAAATTTTTATCGTCATTTAAAATTTTTCCATAGTGATTAACAAAAACAGAACAAAAACGTGATTAACGTACCCTCATTTTTTTTGTGCGTGTGCGATCGCGAGATACTTTGCGAATTCCATTTCTCACACTCACTCACCGCTCGGAATAAACACGACGACTGTGTAATCGGGCACTTTTGGGGATGTTACGTGCGGGTCACGATGTTTCGGTATAAAGAGTCATTTTTCTGCGAGCATAAATGAAAATCGAAAGCATATGGCCGAGGATACGGGACACGAGACCAAAGTGCGCTCGATTAAATAGTTTTAGGGGTGAATGAGAACGTGCGCAGCCATCGGCGGAAGTGGAGGGTTGAATTGTAACAGTGGGAGAGAAAAACAGGATGACTGAGGGATAAAGAGAGAGGGGGAGAGAGACAGAGAGAGGGCGGTAAGGAGAAGGGGGGGAGGGAGGGAGAGAGAGAGGGAGAGGGAGAGAGAGAGAGAGAGAGAGAGAGAGAGAGAGAGAGAGAGAGAGAGAGAGAGAGAGAGAGAGAGAGAGAGAGAGAGAGAGAGAACTATAAATCCAATAATCTTTACAGTCAAATTCCAAAATCTACTTACACATTTTTCGTTCCACAATTAACTATCCTTACGCTGGAATTTCAGTTTAAGGGGTTACCCCCACTTGCGATTTTGAAAAAATCGATTATTTTTTTATTGCATTTTTTTGAAGTATAAGTATCTGAGAATATGTCCTGAAAATTTCAAGTCGATCCGAACAAAATTGACTTAGATATGAGCGTTGAAAGAGAAGAATCCGTGAATTGAAGAACTGAAATTGAAACTTTAAACGCGTTTTTCTCAAAATGGCATTTCTGAAGTCGGTGACCAAGATTACTCGAACACTAATGAACCGATCTTCTTGAAATTTTGCAGGCTTATTTAATACATAAAAATGTAGTCTTTAATCGTTCGATTTTTTTTTCGAAAAAAAAATGGCCGTTTTATAGCCAAAAAACGGCCGTTTTTTTCGTTAAAATCGAACCATTAACTTTGACTGTCCGCCATTTTGTGAAAAATGAATATTTTTAAAAATCCTTCGATTAAAGACTAGTTTATGCTTATGTTTGACTAAATCCATCCGCATTTTTTTTTCAGATGATCCACTTCGCCGCAATGTTGGTCACCGCAAACCGTGTATATAAAAACATTATGTCATTGACGGCCATTTGCCACTAAACAATGTAATATTTTTCAATAAAAAAATTACTGAAAGTTCTTTAATATGTGTTCTTTAAGATGGTATATTGATCGATTAAAAAAGTTTTGTAGTTTTCTTTAAAAAAATTCATGAAAAAGGCCTTTTTTTGCGCTACAAGTGGGGGTAACGCCTTAATAAAAGCACCACGGTTTTCCATATTTTGGGCTTTATGTTATTTTTTGAAACCAATTATCTGCTCTTCGTTTTTCGCATGACATTTCTACAAATGATAAAAATCGACAATAACTAAGCTTTTTTTTTAAAATAATTGGCACGATATGCTTAGTACTTTTTTTTACACGGCAGGCTATCAAAGTCAGATGTACGAATTCGTTTGTACGAAAATTCTGCACAAGATCTGTGTTTCAAAAAGTTTCTTTAACATTTAAGGTTAAAAAGAAGACTTTTTTAGACAAAACAAACAACCGAGAGTATTTTTTTTAACCGGGTAAAAAAAGTCATCGTTTGTAGAAATGACATGCAAAAAACCAAATGCAGATGATTTTTGTCTCGAAAACCGTGGAACTTTAATTAAGCAGAAATTCGTGCATGGGACATTATCTGACCAATCGACAGTCGCAAGGAGTATTCATAACAGAAGAATTGTTTTTAGGAAAACGTCGGAACGTAAAAGCTAACAGAATTTCCAAAAAACAACCTCTGCGATATTGGAAATAAGCAACAAGAATTCTCATCGAATACGTCTCCAAAATGTAATGCAGTGAAAGTAGAAAAAAACGGCTCTTCTGACCGATTTCATGACGTAGTATCAGAAGAAAAAAAAACACCAACACGATACGACTTTTCTATAGAATTTTTTAACAAAATACACAAATATACAGAAAGGAAAATACAATTTTTTATACAATCAACAAAGTATCTAAAGAAATATTCACAACCATTTTTTCACACAATAGGAAAAACACGTTCACGTAATTACGTGAACAAATTGTCCATTTTACAGATTGCTCAAATAAATTACAATAACAAATAACATGAATTATTTATTGAATACTTAATAATATCGATAACCAACATACAAATACAAAACGAATGAAATCCTTACGGGGTTAGGCCACTGTGACGGCCCAAAACTCAGGGTTATTTGTTTTAATTATAATTATATTGTAATATTATATTATATTATATTATAATTATAGTATATAATTATATATAATTATAATTATATTATATATATATATATATATATATATATATATATATATATATATTGTATATTATATAATTATATTATAATTACATTATAATATAATTATAATTAATTAATTTTGAAGTGATAAGTAAGGTATGGAAACATTGGTTGCGCATTTCTTCGTATGTACATTAGCAAACTTAGGTACTAAATTTCATAAAACAACATTCATCATTGAAGAAGTTATATACAATCTCGTGTAGGATCCTTGAACGTGTGGGGCTCAACGGTGTGCTTGACTTTGGCCACCCGGTTGAACCGAAAACGAAAAAAAAATGTTTTTTTAAAATAGATAATATTGGCTAAGACTTGGCCGAGCATTTTTTCCTCACCTTGTTGCAATCATTAAAAAGAAAATATTGAATTCTTTTTTTTCTGGATTTTCCTAGGACAACTGACATCGAAACCTTTTAAAATAGGCTTGAATTACCTCAGCGGAATTAACACGACAGGCAGAATATAATTATACATATTATTGATACGTGATAAATGATAAAACTCCATAAATTGTTGTTTGCATATTTTGTGGCGGCTTCTATTCAAATTAATTTCAAAACGAAGCTGGGTTATGTTCGCCAAACGCATCAGCTGTTACTCGCGACGTTGCTAAGTCTGTGGGTGCTATTTCGTCGTTCTGACCACTTTCAACCGGAAATTGAAACTTTCTTGTAATGTAGTGCTTTAACTACACGGTGAAGATTGATTTTCTTATTTTTTACAATATCTATATCTAATCTGTCGAATTTCAGTTTTCCAACGGGTTTAGTTGGATACGTGAGCATAAAAACCACGATCACCGCACTTCCGGTTTACCGTCTCCATAAGACGATGTGCTACGGTAACTCAAAGTGCTCGACTTTGCAGTTTTATTGTGAAAAATCAAAACGGTCAAAATAGCTCAAATTTTGGCAATAGGCGCATAAAGTATTCGTCAAAATCATATAAAAATTTCAAATCCGAAAGTTGGATTCGTAGTCATTTTTCCCGTCACAAAATCCCCGCGCCCGACCCTTAGAAAACATGTGAAAAACCTGCTAATTGTCACCCTGTGTGTAAATATGGGGGTGTCTTTCAGATTTTTGTGAATAAAGGTTGAGGTACGTAGACGCGGAGTACCGTGAGAGTCGAAGAGACGAAGAAGTTGCTCGCATGCAGTTATATATATATATATATATATATATATATATATATATATATATATATACACGCACATATATATCTGTGTGTCCACCCGCAGCTCATAATCGTGAAGAGGAACTCATGCGGGATATTTAGACCGCGCGATTCACCCCCGAACCCTCGAAAAAAAGTTCTCCTCTCATGAGAAACCGAAATTTACCGAGATACTCCAGTATATTTAGTCCGAGGACTACACGTTCGTCGATATATTTCATACCATACAAATGACGTGTTCTCACGAATTATGTGGGCGATATACTCGCTCAAAATCGTATACTTACGGGGCACACTCGTTTCTCGCGATATCTTCGAAGTCCTCGAACTCTATTTGGCGTCCCAAACCACTCTATTTGGCGTCCCGCTACGATGTGGCAAAAATCGAACAATCGTCGGAATCTTTCGCTATCGCTTTTTCGCACGTCTCGTTTTTAACGAAATTGAAAAAACGAATCGAGACGAATTTATCCAAAATTAAAAAAAATTCATTCGAATTGTTTACAACAATAAAAATATGGGGAAAATAAAAAATTTTGGAAAAATAAAAAATTTTGAAAAAATAAAAAAATTTTGAAAAAATAAAAAAATTTTGAAAAAATAAAAAATTTTGGAAAAAATAAAAAATTTTGAAAAAATTAAAAAAATTTCAAAAAATAAAAAAATTTGAAAAAATAAAAAAAAATTTTACAAAATCAAAAATTTGTCAAAATATTGAAAAAATAAAAAATGTAAATGAAAAAATAAATTTTTGTTTTGGAATTTCCCACAAATAAAAAATAACAAAACAGGGAAAGTATGAATTTCAAATGAATTTCTACTTTTAAATTTAACAAAACAACAAAAAAGGAGTTTTGAAAAGAAAAAAGACTTTATTTTCGCATTTAACAAAATAACGAAAAATATATTTTAAAATGTGTTAAAACAAAACTGTACGAAGCAAAGAAAAAAAAATCACGTCCTCAACCACCTCGAGTGGGTGCTACCAGGGAGAAAAAAAAAGTCGTCACGCAATTGCTCGTCGATTACTGCGACAATTTTCCTCGTCAAGCTCATCCCGAGTGGCGCGTTCCAGAAATCATCGGCCGATTATTTTCGCGAGGGCAATAATAACGCGCAATTTTCGCAATTATATTTTTTTTTCGTCCTCCCCCCCCCCTGCATTATCCGCGAGCGACGTGATGCAAAGATCCGTGTCGGGTTGCGCAGTTAAATTCTCTCGGACACCCTCGTTAGCCCTCGTGTGGGTTTGTAGGTTGAACATACCGAGCGCCGAGCTACCGAGACGGATGTCGACTCTCTCGTCGTCGAGTTAATCAGGATGCTACGTCATAGGACAAACGCACTCCAAACGATTTATGTACCTACTGCGTATGACGACGCTTTAGATATTTTTTGTTTTTTTTTCTCCAGAACCGAACCGTGCACGAAATAAAAAAATTCGCGGTGTAATAATGGACATACATCTTTCGAATACCCTGAACAATAATATTTTTGATATTCCGTTTTATAATTTTTTTATTCCTATCGAATTCTAAAGACGGAATACTCCTTTTTTTGATATTGCATTCTAAATATAAAAATTATATTTTTACGTTTTTTCTATTTAATTTCCGTTAACCCCTATTTAATTATATTTCATTTCTATTCAATTTTATTGTAATATTGATCCCAAATATTGAATACTCTTTTCATTGATATTGCATTCTTAATATTAAAATTTTAGTTCAACGTTTCTTCTATTTAATTTTATTTAATTTGTATTCAATTTTCGGCCGTTTGATCCTAATGAATTCTATTTCATTTCTTTTTTAATATTCATTTGATTTCATTTGATTCGGTGAATTTTTAATACTTCTTTATCGATACTGCGTTCTACGCTGGCACATTATTAATAATATAATTACGATTATTATTATTATTATTATTATTAGTGCTCTTCGTCGTATAATTATTAATGTTATTGATACAATTATTGTAAAATAACTATGTGAACTGTTTGTTTTTGCTTAAGGCGAGTGAGTATATTTTTGAGGAGGGTAAATACTCGTCGCGTACCGCAGTATAATCGTGGCTCTTTTCACCCTTGGGTATGGATGATCATTGGAGCGGAATATCACCCCCTATAGTTGAAGCTCAACAGGTCTTCGTGCTAGGTGGAAGTTGACTTAATGGAGAGGGTTCTAGGTGTTGCAGCAACGATATATATATATATATATATATATATATATATATATATATATATATATATATATACACCCGCAGTGGAAGAATGATTTTTTCGTTAGCAGTCAAAAAGTTCTGGTATTAATTTCAATTGAAGTCGTCTTTAGCACAGAAAAAATCATACTTCCACTGCAGGTAAAGGCTTGAAAATTTTTACATATAATTACGCATTTTTGGGAATTTTTTCAGATTTTTAAATCGAAGCGGTTTTTTTCGGAGAAAAACAAAATTTTTTTACTACAGGTTGTTTCGAAAAATGTAAAAAAATTCAGGGTGTCTTTTAGAGTCAATGGAATTAGATTAAAAAAAATAAATCGAATTGGCGGGCGTCAGGGAAAAAGTCCACCGGATTCACGTGGAATACCTCATATATATATATATATATAATATAACATTCTATACAGACATATCGAAATTTTTTTTATCAACCCTGCGATATTTATATAGTCAAGGCTAATTAATATTTTTTTTCAAACCAATCAAGTTTATTTATTTTTCTTTTTTAAAATCCGATTTCATCGTACGGGGTGCTTTCCCTTTTGACCTGCCCGCGTTATTCCATTCCTAAATAGATTTATTAATTTCATTCAATAACACATTTATTTAACAACACAAAAGTGTTTTGAAAAATCTATAAAATTGTTTTTTTACTAAGAATAAATGTTGTTTGATTTAAATCAGTTTTACCTCAATTCTCTCAAGATTTATATATATAAGTGTCTAACATTACGCAGGCACATGTATGAGTATTTATTGTTTAAATAGATAAGAAAGTGTAGAATAAATTTAATAATTCAATACGAATGTATTGGATTATACATTTGTAAAAAATCATTTTACGAAGTGATTAATTTAAATGAAATTCTTTTTTTTAATGCAGTTTATTTAATTTCTGTCTGAAAATTACTCAAAATTTCAATAAAAATTGAGGTTTCCAATAATCGAGGCCACAAGTTCGCATAATTCAATGTACATGCATTTCCAAAAAAAAATGTTTATATATATATATATATTCCATTAAAAGTGTTTTTTTAAATATCTTTTCCCGAATTTCCCAAATATTTCAAACCCATTTAATCGATTCTGATTTTGACGAATAAGAAAACTCGTCAGATATGAAGAAGGAAAAAGCGTTTGCTTTTCGAACTCGAAGGGAGGCGATCCCTCTCGAGATTTCCCCAAAGTCGAAAAAAAATAAGGGTTCGATCGTGACAATGGTACCTGCGGGAGGACCAATCTCTCTCCCTCCTTCTCTTTCTACTTCTCAATGTATCAATATACACAGACTCACGCGTACGTAGATGTCTCACGCTACAATATCCCGGCGAAGGGAAAATTACAGCGCAGGAGGAAATTTCGATTGGCCAGAACCACCCTCGTCGACACACATGTGTGCGCATAGGGGCTCATCCAAATAAGAATCATCATTTGTCCCGAGTTCTTGCGCGGCTTTTCGATTTCGTGAGAGTTTCGCCGTCATGAGGGCAGCATTATTTTTTTTCTTTTTTATTCTTCTTCGTACATATACGCACGTACGATATGGAATTCACAGCCGAATTAATTGGAATTTGAGTGGGTGCGATCGCGCTTCATGCGTCGCGATCGGTTTTCCTGTATATATGCACTCACACACACACACACACACACACACACACACACGCGCGTTTTATTTTTTCAAAACTTTTCATTTTTTCAAATTTTTTCAAATTTTTTAATTTTTTCAAATTTGTTTATTTTTTCAAAACTTTTCATTTTTTTTTATTTTTAAAAATTTTTTTTAATTTTTAAAAATTTTTCCAAATTTTTTAATTTTTTCAAAATTTTTTATTTTTTCAAAACTTTTTATTTTTTCAAAATTTTTTATTTTTTTTTAATTTTTTATTTTTTCAAAATTTTTTATTTTTTCCAAATTTTTATATTTCTCAAATTTTTTTATTTTTTCAATATTTTTTATTTTTTCGCGCGCGCGCGCGTGTGTGTGTGTGTGTGTGTGTGTGCGTGTGCGTGTGCGTGAGCGTGTGCGTGTGCGTGTGCGTGTGCGTGTGTGTGTACAATTATTAGAATATTCGTCTACCAGTTCCGAGGGTCAGAATAGTATGGTTTAAGGGGGCCGGTTCCGCAGACTGATAAAACGTTAATTCGTTCCCTCTTACAGACAAAATCAGCCCTCATTGAACGGAATCTCCCCACAGGAAATCACTTGCGATCAGGCTTTAAAAAAAAACCGAAAAAAAAAACAAAAAAGACTTATTTATTTTCTAATATTATTATCTACTTATCATTATTATTATCCATCTGTCATTGCGTTAACATGTGCGTGACGAATATTGCTCCGAACTATTATTCTCCTTCGGCAAAATCCATGACCCAACAAGATCAATAAAGTCAACTCTCGAGTCCTCCAGGAAAAAAAGTCACGCGATGCCCGCGTCGCAAAAATATTTTTCCTCGATCGATCGAATCCACGATCGTTAACGTTAAACGATTACGAAAGGCGTACAAATACATACAATCAGAAAAGAAAATAAACGTAAAAAATTATTCCAAAATTTTCAAAAATTATTTCAAAAATAATTTTGATATATTCGGAGGCCGAAAGGGGCTCGAGAAAAGGGCTTTTACAATGACCATGATAACCTACGTATACGCTACACGTATGCACGTATCCACGTGCACATCGTATATACGAGATGCGTATAGTGGCGAGTGGAGAAAAAGCCTGAGAACTTTGTGACCAACAACGAGAGATGAACGAACAGAAACGTGCAGTGGTGAAGTAACCGGGCGGAGGTTCCCCGTCGCCTTCGCGCAATTATCTCCAATTCAGCCAATTTAGATCAATTGAACGTTAACTCGCTCAATTGGCGAGGCTTTTGCCTCTCGTCGTCGTCGTCGTCGTCGTCGTCGTACGAGGCATATGGCTCTCGCACTCTCTACGTCGAGCTATTTCGACTCTGCACTGGTGTTCCTCATGGGGAAATACGATTCGAGAAGCTAGCGAGTCGAATCATTGTATTGAGCATGAAATATATATATATATATATATATATATATATATATATATATATATATATATATATATATATATTTATTTATTTATTTATTTATTTATATAGATATATATATTTATATATTAGGGTGGTTAAAAAAAATCGATTTATTTCTCAACGGAAAATTAAAGTATGTTAAGAAAAAGAACGTTTTGAAAAATTTGAAGGTTCTAAACAATTTTTTGGTTGGTGCTCAAACGCTCTTTTTCATGTTTTTTTTTCATGATTATCGGAGTATTAATTTTTTTTATCTCGATGCAGAAAATGTTAGTGCGCGATCCAAGGTAACTCTTGATTTAATTTTTTTTGTAACAGTACACCATTTTTATTTAAATGCTTTTTTTACCATGAACAATTTGCATTTGCAGATTATAGAATCAACACATGTAATTCGGTTGTGAAAATGATATCAACCACTTGATCAACAAGAACACGGTATTTACATCACTGAACGCCTAACAAGTATGCATGTTTTTTTGGAGTAATATGTTGCTTTGGAGTAAGAAAACACGTGAAGAAAAAAAATTGACGAAAAATCGAGAAAAAAAAATGGCAAGTCGTTTGAGCACTACCTGAAAAAATGTTTAGACCTCACAAATTTTTTATGAATTGCTTTTTCATAACGTAGTGACATTTTCCGTTGAGTACCGCGAAAAAAATTCATTTTTTTTAACCAGCCTAATACATATATATATATACATCTATGAAATACATACACACATATATATATATATATATATATACATATATGAAATTCATTTCATTTATATATAATTCATTTCGGGTTTCTTAGAAAGCTGAAGCAAATATCAATATTTATGTATATTTGCTATAGATATATTTATTTATATTTATATTTATATATTTATAATATTTTATACAAATATATCGAAAGATTTTGTGTCATGTCAATAAATATATAAATATAAATATTTATATCTGCTTCTGTCTTATAGAAACCCGAAAGTAATTATACATATATAAATGTACATATGGTAAATCTACAAAAATATTTATATTTACTTCTGCCTTATATGAAGCCTGGAATGAATGATATATTTACATTTCGGATTTCGTACAAGCCAATATAAATATTGATTCATACTACTATTACATAAATAATTTTTTCAACGTGTAGGTTCCATTGTACTGGGTCTTCCTCCTCATTACATTCCCCACCATATTCCACCACTCATCCCCACCTATCCATAAATATTGTTTATACAAACATATCGAGATATGTTGCATCAAGCCTGCAGGATTTAAATAGTCGCGGCTATTGGAAGATTTTTTTTCACTCGGATTAAATGTATTAAATTTTTCAACATATTTATGTACCAATTTGAGAATGATTTTGTATCAACCCTGCAATATTTCAATCGCCGGGAATCTTTGAAGATTTGCTTTTAAAGCCAATTCAATTTTGGAAATTCTTTTCATAACATAATTATGTAACAATTTCGAAATTATTTTAGAAATGTATATAAATGTTGGTTAAATTAGACGGAGTTCTGTGTTTTCTGAGGGGTGTGCATGAACGTGAAATTTCAAAACTACGATTTTTTTGGGGTAGCTTTAAAGCGCCTAGAGATTCAACTATAATTTGAGACAAAGATTTTGTAAAAATTCGAATAATTGATCCAGTTGTGATCCAGTTTTTCTTTTTCGTTTTTCTCGAACACTATGTTTTATGAAATGATATAATAAGTTATTCAACAATTAATTATCCATGTTTAATTTTTTACCTGGCTGGAGTCATAAAATGCATTAAGGGGTTTGCATAAGCCCGAATTGTCTATTGTAATTGCATAAGCTCGAAACTTGAATTGTTATACTAAAAGTACATTTTTTAATATCTCGTTCGACGTGGCCCCAATTTGCCAGAACCACCTACACCGATTGGCCATGCAGCAACGGCAGCGCTTTGTTTAAACAATAATAACCCAATTGTTTATCGATACTTCTCAATAAAAAAAATACCCAAATTGGACAAGACTATTTTCCAATTGTCTGTAAAATTTCGACCTCGTCGTCCCGATACTCGAATCGGAAAAAAAAAATTTATCGACCTCGTTTTCAGCCCCAAGTCAATGCCAGACCCATTGAGAGAGAAGAAAAAAAAACAATCTGCTGTGCATCGAAATCAAGAAGAGTGGGGAAGTCCGGGGAGGAGTCAGGTAACCCGTTGACGGGGGTCGTCCCCTCTGGCGATCGCTTTTGGTGGGAGACGCGAAGGGACCTTCGTATTTTTATTTCAAATTTCTCCCATCATTTTTCTCTCCCCTCAAGTTTCACTGACAAATTGTTAGGGATAATGACGCTCCGACTTAGTCAACACGAGCTCACACAAAATTTATTTGCAAATACATTCCCTCGTGATCTCACAAATTTCATATTTACAGACGAAAAAGACAAAAGGGATGGACTAAACGAAATAAAGTATCGATCCACCAGAAATTCACATTATTTCGCAACACATCAAATTTGTCACTCGCAGCAAATTAAAAAAAATACACTTCCTCAGCACCTACAAAAAATCGAAATAAAAAAAATTAAATTAAAACGTCAATGATGTTAAGGTCTGCATTGTTGGATTACAACGAAAAATCTTTTTCCAAACATTAAAAAACATTCCTCCAATAAAAATATATATTTTTAAAAAATAACTGTGCTGATTAAAATTTTTTTAAAAATGTTGATGAAAAAAATTCTTTTGAGTGGAAGAATTTATAAAAAAAAAAGAACTTTTGTTCTATTCCAACAATACCAATGATTCCAACACGATAATAGTTATGATCATTTCGCATCAGTATTTTTTCACTATTTATCACAAACAACGCGATACAGATAATGTTAATAATGTTTGTTATAATAATAATAATTGTTAGTGGTATTATAAGAATTATTATTCATTATTATTGCTACACATCAACGTTGTCACTCGTAGAACATTTAAAAAAATACACTTCCTCAGCACCTAGCAAAAAATAAAATTAAAAAATAAATGTTATCCTTTAGAGTCGAGAGCCGAAACGTTTTTTTCGCGTGATGTAAAACAGCCGATGATGTTGAGGTTCGCATTGTTGGATTACAACGAAAATTCTTTTTCCAAACATTAAAAAACATTCCTTCAATAAAAAAGTATATTTAAAAAAATAACAGTGCTGATTAAAGATTTTTTTTTATTTTGATGAAAAAAATTCCTTTGAATAAAAAGAAATTAATTAAAAGAAAGAATTTTTGTTGTATTTCAACAATACGAATGATTCCAACAGATAATAGTTATTATTATTTTGCATCACTATTTTTTTCACTATTTAACAAAATCAACGCGATAGAGAAGTGTCAATAATGTTTATTATAATTATAATAATTGATAGTGGTATTATAAAAATTATTATTCATTATTATTGCTACACATCAACTTTCTCACTCGCAGAAAATTAAAAAAAAATACACTTCCTCAACACCTGACAAAAAACAAAATTAAACAACAAGTGTAATCCTTTAGAGTCACGAGCACAAACGTTTTTTTCGCGTGATATAAAAAAGCCGATGATGTTGAGATTCGCATTGTTCGAATACAACGAAAATTCTTTAATAAAAAAATATATTAAAAGAAGATAACAGTCCTGATTGAACATTTTTTCAAAAGTTTGATGAAAAAAATTCGTTTGAACGAAAAAATTTATAAAAAAAAGAATTTTCGTTGTATTCCAACAAATACCAATGATTCCAACACGATAATAGTTATTATTATTTTGCATCACTATTTTTTTCACTATTTATCAAAAACAACGCGATAGAGAAGTGTTAATAATGTTCGTTACAATAATAATCATTGTTAGTGGTATTATAAGTATTATTATTCATTATTATTGCTATTATGCATTATTATTATTCTTGTGATTATTATTAAGCGTTATTATGTTTGTTGTTGCTGTAATTATGTATTGTTATTATTTTTTTTAGTAGTTCTGTGCAGTATTATTGTCATTTTATTATTATTTCCCATTATTGTTATTCAAAATCGTTTTTATCAGATTCAAGTTATAGAAAAAATCCCGTATGAGAATCCCAAAGAAAGGCCTCTGAGAAAATACGAAGAACAAGAATATCGCCACTGGATTCAAACGATGCAAACTTCAACAACCAAAACCTCCACAAATTGTCACTTTTTTTAACCTTCTACCGTAGAATTTTCATTATTTTCATTATTATAATATTTATTTTGCAATTTGTCACTTTTTCGCGCATTCCAGCACGATCGAAACTACGCGCACTTCCATCCGGTTGGGGTACGCGTCACCGTGACATCGTCCGCGGTGAACGTGCGTCCAGTCACTCCGCGCGGACCCATAGATCGCGGAATACCGAGCGATCAACAGGTTTTCGGTAATTTTTTTACAATTTCTTTTTATTGAGATTTTTTTCATCAAAATCAAAAAAAAATTTCAAAAATTCAGCATCGACATGTTTTTCAATAATTTTTTTATCGGAAGAGTGTTTTTTGATGATTAGAAAAAGAATTTTCGTTGTGTCCAACGACGCCCATGTCCCGTCATTTCGTTCCTCTCGTCTGATTGAGTGGAAAAGAACAGCTAGACGGATTGCGACGAAGGCAGCGTCAGGTGTGTTTGTTTGGGTTTGACTTTTCGTTGTTTTGCTTCCGATGATAATCGATGAGGACGGAAAGCCCGAGGGTCAGTGCAGGAGGCGACCCGATACTGCAGCTCCGCCATCACCGGACCTTCACTTATATCGTCGCCCGGCTAATAACGCTAGTAATGTGATATGATTAGCTTAGTTGAGTTCAGTTTAGTTCGTATTCGTTCAATTTAGTGGTTCGCCGGCAAAATCACATCGAGTTAAAGCCATTTAGGCCAGTTAAGTTGCCGACTTCTCGGTCCAGCTTTTGCCTCTCCGTCCATCTCTTTCTGGCACTCCCGATCTGCTTTGCCTTTCACTCGGAGGCCCCGGTCATCCCGGACCTCCTGTGCAAACCCTGCTCGCTCGTTGATGACGCTCGTGGACCCTGGACCATTCGATTTGCTGGGAGGGATGAGACGGGGAGAAACGGAAACGCCAGATGCTGTGGTCGATCAATGAGCTATCAGGATGATTGCCTTGATTGGAACGCCGGGCGAAGTGTGGGTCTCGATTGATAAACGTCACCATGGCTGGAAGATCCAAGACGTTATCTTCGTCCAATGGATGATGGTAGAGGGTGATAATGGATGGGTGGTCCATTGGATTGACATCCAATACCTGGATGACACATCCGATACCTGGATGACCTCATCCAATACCTTGATGACCTCATCCAATACCTTGATCACCTCATCCAATACCTTGATGACCTCATCCAATACCTTGATGACCTCATCCAATACCTTGATGGCCTCATCCAATACCTGGATGACCTTGTCCAATACCTGGATGACCTCATCCAATACCTGGATGACCTCATCCGATACCTGGATGACCTCGTCCAATACCTGGATGACCTCATTCAATACCTTGATGACCTCATCCAATACCTTGATGGCCTCATCCAATACCTGGATGACCTTGTCCAATACCTGGATGACCTCATCCAATACCTGGATGACCTCATCCGATACCTGGATGACCTCGTCCAATACCTGGATGACCTCATCCGATACCTGGATGACCTCGTCCAATACCTGGATGACCTCATTCAATACCTGGATAACCTCATCCAATACCTGAAAACCCTTATCCAATACCTGGATGACCTTGTCCAATACCTGGATGACCTTGTCCAATACCTGGATGACCTTGTCCAATACCTGAAAACCCTCATCCAATACCTGAAAACCCTTATCCAATACCTGGATGACCCTGTCCAATACCTGGATGACCTTGTCCAAAACCTAGATGACCTTGTCCAATACCTTGGTGATCTCATCCAATGCCTGAATGACCTCATCCAATACCTGAATGACCTCATCCAACACCTGGATGACCTCAGACAATACCTGGAAGATCAAGGGCTGACGACGGCATCGGCAATCCGTTGCGTTGCTTCGAAGCCGAAGTCATCAAGATTGGTGGTGAAATGGATACCGGTTTTCGATGGCATCGAAATACCGGAATATCGGATCGGCAATGCGATATTGGACTCGATCAATACCGATATTTCGATATCACATTTGAACAAATACAAATATATTTTAATTGTTATTATTTACACTTGACTTACTTTCACTTGTTTTTGTACTAGGTTTAACAGCCTTAGATTACGTGTATTGAATACTTCCGAAGTGCCAACTCATTCATCGAAAAGTGTGGAATCAAAAGCCGTTTCCTTCCGCGGCTTATACCTGCAGTAAGGTAAGGCCGTCTCTGAAATACGACACTTCCGATGCCCTCTGCTTTGCGCGGTCATTGATTCAGCAATCTCAATCTTGTGAATTAACACTGAGAGAAAAGTGTATGGTATTTACAACAAACGCGCATGGTTAAAGAGAGTACAGTCGAATTCCCTATAGTTTATTGTCAACGCAATCATAATATGGTTAACACAACTATAAGCGGAAAGTATAGGTAAACATGCGACTTTGGTGGCGTGTTTGACTATGTAGTATCTCCGAAAAAAAACTACTAACTATTGTAAAAATAGTAACCGAATTAACTATATCGATATTGTAAAGTCTTTCACAGTAATTAATAGTTGTTTTAGGGATACTAGATGAAAAAAACACACTACCAAAACGGCATGATTAGATATAGAAGCTTATAGTTGTGTTAACCATATTATGATTGCGGTAGCAATAAGCTATATGAATTTTACTATGACCACTTTTACCATGGGCGTTTTTTAATATAAATACTATGGCCACTTTTATCAGTGCTGGTTTGTACTATTTATATGGTTGACATTAACACTTGTTGAGTATAAACTGTTACAAGATCTTACGAAAAGTTACTATACGAACAACATTATGGCAATCTTATAGTGAAGACGTAAATGATTTGTGGAACGTGTCAATAAAGTAGAAACATCACGCTATGATCGATATAGAAATATTAGCGCATTCATTTATCAGTTTTTAGAATTCGATATTTTGAAAACTATCGGGCTGCCCCAAAAATCCATTTAAGCAGTGACATATATTATCAAAAAGACGACCTGTACAAAATTCCGCCTATATCAGAGGTAGCAGCTATTCGGAATTGCAGCTGGAATTACTTGTATCCGTTATGCGGAATCTCACGATCGAAACAACATAAGTACCCAGTAGCATAGTGGCAGCGTGAGTAAATATAGATAGGTAGGTCGCAGGTTCGAATCTCCACGTAGGTGAAGTATTTTGTTCGATAGGAATCATTTCAGGAGGTCAGGGAATAACAAATCATCATAAACTATCACACCGATAGTACTATCAATTGAATTTTTTTGAATTTATGAAATATTACATACATTTAGTAGGCACACCATTCAATATGGTAAAAACCACGATTTTTCGATAGTGTAAGGAAATATCCATTTTATGAAAACCTACTATATTATATAGCATTGACGATCAAGGTACGCTCGAAAGATTGTTGGTTGCGGGTAACATATGAGCACAGTTAACACGACTGCTAAAATATCATAAGCAGAACTATATTTTCGGCAGTAACCATGACTATAAAATATTACTGTCCCCTCAGGGCAATACAAAGTATGGTCGAAATATTGAAATGGTGTGTCTTCAGCAGACCCAAATGCTGATGAACATCCCCCATTTCTCCAAGCACTTCCGGTACCACTGTGGTTCGCCGAGCTCTTCCGTTCCCAAGTTGCCAGTGCGTTCAAAGTGGACAGCCACCGTTTCTTCGTTGCTCCCCTCGTGGGGTCGCCAAGACGATCGTCTCATCAACGGCCGCCCTTGAACTTCATCCCTCGCGATCAGCCTGGCGTGGGCGGGCTGCGTCGATTGGCGAAACGAGACCGGACGAAATCACTCGCTGATCCCGAGTCCCTCAATGGCCAATGACGATCCGAACGATTCATCAAGCTACGACGAGGCGAATCGTCGATACTCGAAGAGCTCGCGAAGTCTCTTGGATCGCGCAATGGCTGACGATCGGAAACGGGACATCCAATGTCTCGGGGAGGGAAGACTCGTGGCGCGGCGATGACACAGTCGCGAGAGGGAGTCCCCGGTTGCGTTTTAAATCAGCGCGACAAGGAGCTGTTGGCTCGGCTCGCGGTATGCTCACTGATAATTAACGGCGATGAAATTAGCAGTTAATACAAGCCAATGTGTACACACTACGTATATGTATATACACAAGGAATGGGGGTAGTTTGATTGGGCCAATTCGAGGCAATTCCTGGCGATTGCTGGTTTCATTGAGCCTTCGCTTAAGAGCTCGCATCAGTGCCACGCTGCGGTCCAACCGACATGGATCTCCACGTACTCTTCGACTTCGTACTATTCATGTGCCACTCGTTCAGTGATTTTCTATCCAAAAAGATGAAAAATCCAACCGAATTAGCCTACTATGCCCCAGTCGTGAAATCCAGCCTCGCGAATGGTCGAAACGCGATCCAAAGAGTGCATCCGGTTTTTTCCCTCACCCGCTTCCGGTCGCACGGAGCGCAAAGAAGCAGCAGCTTCGAGGTTCGCCGTAGGCCGGAAGTCCGTCGAATCGCCAGCTGGACGGTACCAGAAACGTCTTCAAAGCCGCGTTGTCCAATTGGGGATTTCCACTGGCGCCTGGCAGGTGCCGCTCGTGAGATTGAACGCTAAATATGGCGGAAGGTCGTGTTGATCAGGCGATCAACCGAGCAATCGTGAAGATCGTTGGATCAAACGGCACGGAATATGAAACCAGGCGGACGCAGCTCGCGCTGACCAAACGCTGCCAGGTTGATCACCGATTACGAAGAAGACCCTGCATTGGAAGACCATTTCGGATGAACGGACTTCCGTAAGTGTCATTGCGAATCGACAGCGAAACCCAAACAGATCTTCGATGACGAAAAAGACCCTGCATCGGAAGCCCATTTCGGACGAACGGACTGCCGAAAGTGTCATTGCGAATCGACAGACAGCCAACTCAAGTCCGAAATGGACCAACTTCTGGAAGACTGCACAAAAAGATCGGATCTCGTGCAAAATCAGCCAACTTATATAAAACGTGGACCAACTTTTGGAAGCCTGCACAAAAAGATCGGATCTCGTGCAAAATCAGCCAACTCAAATCCAACATGGACCAACCCCTGGAAGCCTGTACAAAAAGACCGGATCTCGTGCAAAATCAGCCAACTCAAGTCCAAAATGGACCAACCCCTGGAAGCCTGTACAAAGAGACCGGATCTCGTGCAAAATCAGCCAACTCGAGTCCAAAATATACCAACTGCTGGAAGCCTGCACAAAAAGACCGGACCTCGTGCAAAATCAGCCAACTCGAGTCCAAAATGGACCAACATCTCGAAGCCTCCCCAAAAAGACCGGACCTCGTGCAAAATCAACCGGCAGGCATCATTAACGTTTGTAAAATATTTGTCATCGATATAATCCAGGAAAAAGAAAACTACCAAAGCAAGAGTGAAGACGCGACGTCCAATAGGCCGTGAGTGGCATCGAGGCTACTACGGTACCCGGGGAAAAAGGGCAGCGTCGAAAGACTCCCTCTCTCGACGACGAGTGACGAAACGCCAAGGGACGACCAGCGAGACGGAGAGGCGCGAGAGAGATGAATGAGATCGAGGTTGGATCGCGTTGCACAGGCCCTCTCTGCCCGCATGTATCGTCGCTATCGGGATGTTTGGACCTGGGGCACATCTCGCACACTCTTCTCTCTCTCTCTGGTCGGCCTCATCTGCCACAGGATTGGCCGACTATCGTGTGCGTGGGCGGTGACGACGGTCTCCCGTTAAAATATAAATTTGTGTGTGTGTCGTGTTATTAGCTCAGTCGCTCGGTACAGACGAGTGACGAGTGCTTTGAAGGATTATAAAACGAGTGGCCGGGTTTGCAGCGACCTTTTACTTTTTTGCTCTCATTTTGGTATCGCCTTCCCGCTTGTTTTCCGAGCAGGCGAATCAGGGGGTGGAGAGAGAGAGAGAGAGAGTCAGGGGTAGAGGGAGACAGCGAGTGCGATTTCGTTGGTGGCTTCACGAAAGCAACGACGAAGAAACCCATCGAGGGAACAGTCGAGCTCCAAGGTCCGCAGGCACCGCAACAAGTTCACTTCGTTAACTCCGCTTGAAACTAATCAAAATTAATCATAACCGGCAACAATTGATAGCAATTGGTTGAGATTCCATTACGGGGCGCGAACCGGTAAACACGAGCGCGGGGAGTATCTTTCGCGGTCTTTCGTCTCTTCGTCTACTCGTTCTTCGCGCTCGTTGGCTTTTTCGGCCCCCTCCCCGATTGACCCCCAAGTGCGCAAGGGTGCGATCGCGAGTGCTCCGATAGAGATCGAATGAAGACACTGTGAGGTAGTCGGGACTGTTCGTGGGACTTCCAGGATAATTTGGCACGGCTACTTCCGGTGGAGGCGAGGGGTGGAGGCTCCTGGATTTTATCATCGGAAGGACACCACAGGTCGCCAACCTGGAAGACTCGGGCTCCGCCTGTCAGCTGGAACACTCGTGGCGCAAGAAGGACTTCGTCGACACGAGCCTCAAACTTCCGGAAGTCGCGACACTCAGCAGAAAGCTATTCGACTATCGTGGCAATTGCGAGGATTACGCGGTGGATTATTCAACGGGCGGTTACTTTTACGAGCCAGCGGCGAGCTCGTCGTCATCATCGTACGAGCGAGAAGCCAAAACGACGACGACGACGACGACGACGGCGACGGCGGGAACGACGACGAGGCACTTTTGCGAGTACGGGCAAACGCCCGCGGAAATGGACGCCGGGCCGTTCGACGATCCGATTTTTTCGGATTTCGGTGGACGCGCCGCTGGCACAGGGGTACACAGCATACAAGTCATGCTGGGCCTACACGGCGGGCATCACGGCGGAGAACTCATGCCACCCGGTGGACACCTGCAGAAGCTAGACGCCTCGAACAGCCCACCACCGTCGCATCATCAAACCAGCCATCATCATCTTCAGCAGCAACAGCAGCAGAAGGAGCTCAAGGATCTGGAACTCGCTGGCATGTATGCCCCGATGGCGCAGAATCAGGACGTCACGACTTCATCGGCCACCGGACCACCTACCACGACCTCGGCGTCCCTCCAGCAGACACTCCAGCTTGGCAATTCCATCAAGAGAAAATCCGACGACCCCATGAACACACTCACCTCGGGTATGATCTTCACTCGTCTGGTTGTCCTTTCGTTCGTACTCAGATCCGTCAAATCCTCCTTATTCCACGGAAAGTTGGTGGCTTGATGGGAACGGTGAAGAAAGGGTCTAGAGCTCTTTCTCGTTGGCACTTGATGCAGAGCATCGGAGAATTGAGATGTCTGTCGTTTGGACTTCGTCTGATCGCTTTGTCAATTATTTGCACTTCGTTCCATTCTGCGTCTTACCGAGACGAGTTCACGCCAAGAAGCCACTCGTCATTTTCACTAGTTCCTTCAACTCTCGCGTAAATTTTTAGCTCCCGATCGAACTCGACATCGATTTTGGGAATCGGTTGGAAAACCGGTTGATGTCGAAAGTAGACTAAAATCTCGTAGAGTATATAAGGCTGGGAGGACTCGGGGTTTATTCGTGCATCGTTTTTGCAGTTACCAACGAGGCGCAACCCGCCAAAAAGGACTCGAAGAAGAAGCCCTACAACAACGGCATCAAGAAGAAAAAAACACGGTAAAATTTTGCTACACTATCGAGAAAAAAAAAAAACGTCAGTTGCCTCGGTGACTATTTTTGTTGAAGTGTTCCCGAGGACTATAATTGCAACGCAGAATCACCAAAATAGAAATGTGAATCAAAGACTTCCCTTGAAAAAATGGGCATATATAAACATATATAATTATTTATACTCATACATAACATTATATACAATTTTATATGCCTTGACATGACATCACGAATGATCATATATGTAGATATATTACCATGTATGGTATTTATTTTTTATAGGTGTGGACCACGTAGGCCCATATATGATGATGTATGTTCAAAAGTTGGTACGCTAAACTCGTATATGAACATATGGTTGTATATATGAACTCACATATGATACAAGGTGTACTATATATTATCATATATAATTCCATTTGCCCGTCAAAACTCATATATAAGCGTATATAATTGTATGTGAGACCATGTATATGAACCTATATATGATGTACAAACTATTTTGGTGCCATATATAATCATATATGTAATCGTAATTATCCGCAACAACCATATTTGAACGTATATAATAACGAAAACATTTATAACCATGGATATTTTTTTTTTTTTTGTTTTTTCCTAAAGTACAAGCTGTTCGCGTTTGTTACCTATTATTTCCTCCATTGTGACTGTTTCGTTCCTCCACTGTTCCTTTTTCTACACTCCTTTCTTCACTCTTTTGTCCCTATTCCCCCCTCCTTGCAGCCGCAGCCGACTTCCCCCTCTGTATCATATTCATCACGACATTCCTGTCATGGATATAGGGAAACTGCGGAAAACCTATACCAATACAGCCGGTCGTCAAGTCCGCCCCCCAGTCGTGGAACTAGTCTTATTTCGCCGCGAAATGCCGAAAAAAAACATTTCACGACGAAGTGTACGCAACTGGGAATCGAACTCGGGACCTCCCGGTCCGCAGGTTTAGTGGCAAGCACGCTAACCACTAGACCATCGCGACGGGCTTGCATGACCATGGATATTATTCCATATACAAGACCACTAAAAACTATTTTGATATCATATAGCATCATGCGTTACATAACCTTTTACATTTTCAGACTGAACATCATTGCTATTATTAATGAAAAATTATACGAAGAATCTTTTGCTTAACATATACACATATCGAATTCTACGATACACATGACAATATAATTGTTATAAAAATACTAAATTTGTTTTCTCGTAATTTCTTATTTATGCGTATGTATGCAAATCAATGCATGACCGAACATGGTTATATATCGGTTTATGCAATAGTATATGAGTATATATAATCATATATGATTACATATGATCATATATGGCTATATATTACTGATATACGATTATATAGAGACAAATTTCGTTCATGATCTCTTATGACAAGATCATACGTGATTCTTTATGTTTATATATGTAAACATAAACATAAAGATCATACGTGATTCTTTATGTTTATATATGTCCATTTTTTCCCGGGTTGGTTCATTGATGCTAGATCGATAGCTGTTAAAAGTGATGTTGCCTATCGAAGCTCAGAAGTTTTGTCCAAATCGGTTGAGTAGCTTTCGTTCGATGAGATCCTCAGTCCCGCTCTCGCCACAAAATGGAATACCACGGATTGTCCAATGGGCTCTTAGGCAAACGTTGATTTAAGGATGTTGAGTCCCTATGAAAAATGTGAATGCTAATTGTTCAATAAATAGCTTCTTAATCGTCATGAAATTTTTACACGACCTCCTGAATACTTCATGTAAAAACATACCAAATTTTCAGAATTCTATCATCATTACTTGAACCTCCTTAAGGGTTGAAATAAAAAATGATAAGAAAATTCTGAAAATTTGGTATGTTTTTGTATGAAGTATTTAAGAGGTCGTGTTAAAATTTCACGACGATTAGAAAGCTCGTTATTAAAAAATTAACATTTCGTTAAGACCAATTTTTAAAAGAAATAAAAAAAAATGTATCAATAAACTTCGTTTTGTTTCCGTTGCTTTCAGTATATTGCAGATATTATAAAATTGAGAGGTACCGACAGAGGTAGGCGCGCGGTCGGTGTGCGGGCTCGGCGGTCACTGAAGTTAAGCAGCATTGGAGGCTGCCAATACTTGGAGCGGTGACCGCTTGCCCGTGCACTGGTTTGCGCGTCAACCTTTGAGCGGGAAGCAGTTTGTCTGAGTTTCTGATGTTTAATACATCTGAAACTCAGCCAAATATAGCCGCCTGTATCGGCCCAGGTTTTCCGCAGTTTCCCTGGGCCCTCGTGCGAATGCGATACAGTAGTGCATTAGGAAAGAGTGGCTGCGGTCAACACTCTGCGGGGGAACTCTGGAAGGAATGTAGGGAGCTCTGGAAGGATTGTGAATGCCGGAAGGAATGGAAGGAATAAAAAGGAGGGGATGGTAAAAAGGGGAAGGCCCCCGTACCTCTGAGGAATACATAATAATAATATAAAATTGAGAGGTCAAAAAAAAAACTTATCGCAAAGTTACATCAGTTTCCATGAATCAACATTTAATTTGTGAATGTTAATTGTTCAATATCGAGCTTTCTGATTGTCGTGAAATTTTTACACGACCTCTGAAATACTTCATACAAAAACATACCAAATATTCCGAATTTTATCATCATTTGCGATTTGGGACTCAACATCCTTAAAGAAACCCAAGCATGATGTGATTTGCAGGACAACGTTCACGGCCTATCAGCTGGAGGAGCTCGAGCGTGCGTTCGAGCGTGCGCCCTATCCGGACGTGTTCGCGCGCGAGGAGCTTGCGCTGAAGCTCGCCCTGGACGAGTCGCGTGTCCAGGTGTGGTTTCAGAATCGCCGTGCCAAATGGCGCAAGCGCGAGCCGCCCCGTAAGACCGCGGGTTACATGGCGACTGGCTCGGCGAGTCCGGGTCTCACGGGTTCGTTCACGTCGTTGAACAACAGCCTTAATCCGTTCGCCGGATCGGCGACATCCTCGGGGCCGCCGGACGCCTGGGCCTATTCGCCCGCTTACGATTTGGCCCCGCACATTAATCTTCTGAGTCCCTCGAATTCGCCGTACTCGACGTCGTTCGGTGGTCCAGCGAACAACGGGACGGCGTACTCGTACGCTACGATGTTGCCGCAGCACGATCCAACGTTGTTCGGCCCACCTACGACCGTCAACAACAACGCCATGCGCCTCCATCAGGATTACATGAATTCGAGCAACAATTCACCCCCGTCGCTCAGCCGAGGTGACTACCAGACGATGGTGGCGGCAGCGGCAGCTGCGGCGGCCCACTCGCCGCCCAATCATCTCGGAGGCTCGATGTCGGAAGACGAGCATCAGCACGGCAAGCAGCAGCAGCAGCAGCAGCAGCTGGACTACGTGGACGCGCTCAGCCCAGCCGACAAGTATCAGCACGACCAGACATCCGATTACGGACAACACCAGCAGGTCCAGGAGCAGAAGAGCGACTACGCGATGCACGGATCACCCTCGGACGGGGGTGGACGTCAAGCCATCAAGCAGGACCAGGTCCACGTCAAGAGCGAACCCTCCAGCCAACAGAGCTACGTCCAGTTGCCACCTTTTTTGAACTGACTCGGATCCTCGGGCTACGATCGAGACACCTACGAGATCTCGACGAACCCGGGGATCATTAATCGAGACGCCGCGACCGAGTGAGTGATACCAGCAGGCGAGAAGCAACAGGCAAGGCTGAACGGCATCCAATCGTTTCATATCATCACCTCGGTTCCTCCTTCATCTTTCCTCGTTCCCTATTCTTCCGCAACACCTCAAGAAGCTCATCGGAGCGGAAGATCCTCCGCTGGCTCTTCCTGTCCGGTTCTCCAGTCGATCACCAGGGAAGAGAGAGATAGAGAGAGAAAGAGGCGGACATTGGAGACCATGATGATGGCGGGGCTCTCGTAGCCGGAGACAAAGAGCCAGGGGGTAAATGGATCGCTCGCAAAAGTGACCTATAGGCGAGTCCGTGCGCCCCGCATATATAATATCACTGACCGATCGTGGTCTCCATTCTCCGTGCAGATGTGCCATTGGTCGATCCGTATCTCTCGTGGGCGGAGATGTAACCAGCCTCTCTCGTTGTACAGCAAAGGAGAGAGAAAAAAAAACCAAGTTCCCGTATGCGTGTCCAAGTGGCCTGTTTGATTAGGCGCACGCGCGTGTGCGTGCGTGTGTATGTGTCAAGGCAGCCGTCGTAGCGCGGTCTGCAAAGGGGAGTGCACGAGAATTGGTCCAGCTCGGACCGTGTGGGACGAAGGCTCGAACGCGACGGCGATACTATCGGGACAGTCGAGCTGGAAGACCCGCCGGCGTCGCAGCTAGCACAGGGGGCCTCACCTACCTTATTAACTTCGCTTGAAACTAATCAAAATTAATCGTAAACGACAACAATTGATAGCAATTGGTTTAGATTCCATTACGCGCGCGAACGTGTTTCGACCACCGTCGACTCTTCGTCCTTCCCTATCGGGGTCCTTCGACCGGTGACTACTTTTCTTCTTCCTTCTTGGGAAGGGAACTTTTCTTGCGTGATTGCTCGATAGCGGGGGCTCTTGAGACTCGCCGTTATCGGCATCGAGTTTCCGACGATCTTTGCGCCGCTTCGGGAAGGCGCCCCGTCGAAGTGACTCTTCGGGATAACGAAGAGTGAGAGAGAGAAGTGGAGAGAGTGATCGTGGAGCGTCGAAGACACATGCGAACGTCTTGCAGTGATCGTTGGGCGTCATCCAGTTGAAGACATACGTGGGCGTCAGGGATCATTGGGTGACGAGTTGAAGACACGTACCTGTGTTTGCCAGTGATCGTTGGGCTTCGTCGAGTTGGAGACAGATACGATGCGGCTTGTCATTACTATCGAAGACACATAGGTGCAACTTCCAGTGTCCGTTGCCCGTTTGGTTGAAGACGCATTCGTCCATCTGGCAGTGACCATTGGCCGTCGAGTTGAAGCTACACGTATCCATCTGCCAGTGACCGTTGGACATCCAGTTGAAGACTCATGCGTCCATCTTGCAGTGTCCATTGTCCGTCCAGTTGAAGACTCACGCGTCCATCTTGCAGCGTCCACTGGACATCCTGTTGAAGACACACGCGTCCATCTTCCAGTGTCCATTGTCCATCCAGTTGAAGACTCACGCGTCCATCTTGCAGTGTTCATCGGACGTGCAGTTGAAGACATACACGTGTATCTGCCAGTGACCGGTGGACATACAGTTGGAGACATATACGTCCATCTTGCAGTGACCGTTGGCTGTCCAGTTGAAGACTCACGCGTCCATCTTGCAGTGTCCATTGTCAATCCAGTTGAAGACTCACGCGTCCATCTTGCAGTGTCCACTGGACATCCAGTTGAAGGCACACGCGTCTATCTTCCAGTGTACATTGGCCATCCAGTTGAAGATTCACGCATCCATCTTGCAGTGTCCATTGGGCATTCGGTTGAAGACACATGCGTCCATCTTCCGGTGTACATCGTCCATCCAGTTGAAGACACATTCCTACTTCATCCAGTGTCCATTCACCATCCGATTGAAGGCACATGCGTCCATCCAGCAGTGTCCATTCATCATCCAATTGAAGGCACGTACGTCCATCTTCCGGTGATCATTGAGCATCGAATTGAAGACGCAGATTCAGGCTGATCCAGCATCTTCCAAATCAACTGGTGCTCCTGTGCTTCCGTTGGAGGAATTGCCAGACGTTGCTCCTTCCCTCAATTGAGAAAAGGACCAGAAGGAAGCGGGCATCCTGGAAGACGCGGCTACCCTGGTGGATTATTCGTGGGGTGAATCTCCGAGCTTCAACCACGAGATCCCGCGGAAGAGTCGCGAGCTGGATCGTTTCGCGGGCCCAACGGCCTCATCGTCGTTGAAGACGTCGAGGTCCTTCGAGGATTACGAGACAGCGGCGAGCCCGATGGAAGGTGGTCCGTTCGATGATCCGTTGTTCTCTGACTTTGGTGGACGCGGTAGCGGCAACGGAGTTCACAGCATCCAGGTAATGCTGGGTCTTCACGGTGGTCATCACGGCGGCGAGATTGTAGCGCAGACCGGAGCTTCTCATCTTCACAAACTCGAGGCCTCCAACAGTCCACCACCGTCGCATCATCAAGTCGCGCCCCAGCATCATCTTCATCATCATCATCATCATCATCATCTTCAACAGCAACAGCAGCAGAAGGAGCTCGAGCTTGCCGCCATTTACGCTCCGTTGTCGCAGAATCAGGACGTCGCGACTTCCTCCACAACCGGAACTTCAACGTCGGAACTTCAGATTGGCAACTCGCTCAAGAGACAACACGACGAGCCGGTTAACTCGATGACAAGCGGTAAAATTCTAAACTTCTGTTTTCTTTATTTGTCTCCTCGAACCAAGAGTCCTGCTCACCGGGCGTGTGAACCGGCAGGCTGACCAATATTTCATGCGGGACGTTTAAGGAAGCTTTCCAATGTGACAGCCCGAAAAATCGCTGTTTTTCGCGATTTTTTTTTTTAAAGAAAAAATAATCTAATCGGTCTGGTTTTTTTTTGTATATTAATTGGGTATTGAAGAATACAAAACAATTTTTTAAAGATCGATTTATTTATTAATTAATATATATATAAAAATGATGAAACAATTGTTGCACAAAATGCACTTGGATGTGGTGTCCACGTTGGGGGTCACAATTTTGATCTGAAACAAAAAACACAAAAAGATTATTGATCGGTATATAATTGGCTTTCGTGCTATGGAGGCTTTTTTTTTTTTTTTGCAAAAATGGCGCCGGTTTGAACAAAAAGTATCGATTTTAGCATTTTTTTAGCAGTTTTTTTTACAAAAAAATAGGAAGATGTCAAAAAAAAAAAAGCTTCCATAGCACGATAAACAATGACGTTAAGAATATTGTGTAAAAAATTCAACTCGATAGCTTTAAAACTCTGCCCTCCAAGTAGGACACCGTTTTGAAAAATGCTGTTTCGAGAAAAACGCGTTCAAAGTTTCGCTGTAGCTGTAGCGCTCCGTTGCCTTCTTCCAAGAAATGCTGTACAGTAACCGAAATAATCTGAATTTCGGCATGAAAATTTCAGGGAATATTCGGAAGAGTGTATACTATTCGATAAAGCAAAAAAAAATCGATTTTTTGAAAATTTCACACTGGAAAGCTCCCTTAACGAGAGATATACACCTAGGAGCCGGAAAAAAGGTCATTTTTGTGAATTTTTTCAAGGAAAACTATTTGAAATTTCGTATCGGGGTTTCAATTATCTAAAAGTATATACATTCAAAAATATGTTTCATTTTCTTTAGTTAAAAATATCAAAAATATACAAGGATATTGTATGATCCTTGGAGCGTCGTGAAAAAATCGGTACCCAAAATTTCTCGAAAACCAATGAACCGATTGCCTTGAGGTTTTTTGTGGTTATTCTATACACCATTATCTAGTAATTGTCATAGGATTTTTTTCCGTTACTTAGTTTTTGTTTTATAGGCAAAATAATAACTAATTTTTGGCCCAAAAATCACTATTCATGTTCAAACGTCCGCCATTTTGTCATGAATCGATATTTTCAAAATCGGCTATGACAAGTACTAGATAATGGTGTATAGGATAACCACGAAAAACCTCTAGGTAATCGGTTCATTGGTTTTCGAGAAATTTTGGATACCAATTTTTTTACGACGCTCCAAGGGTCATACAATATCCTTGTATATTTTTGATATTTTTAAATAAAGAAATTTAAACATATTTTTGAACGTATATACTTTTAGATAATTAAAACCCCGATCCGAAATTTCAAATAGTTTTCCTTGAAAAAATTCACAAAAATGACCTTTTTTCCGGCTCCTAGGTGAATATCTGCCCTTAAGCAAGGGAAAAATTGCCGATTTTCATGATTTTTTTTAGAGGAAATATATCTTCAACATTTTTTACGCTTAGGGTATATTTTATTACTATTTTTGGCTATTACATGGTATTTTTTAATTCATTTGGGGGTGAGGTGCAGTCAGAGACGTGAAAAAACGAGCATTTTCAATAATTTTTTTATTATAGTAATTCAGTTTGTTTTACAAAAGTGGTTACACAGACTTTTCATGTTATATTTCAACTTAACTTGTACAAATTTTCGAAGAAAAATATTGATTATTTATAAAAATATCGCCATGTTTGTCAGACCCCCTTCGGCATGTAGTGCTCTGCAGTGACCATCATAAAATTTTACTGGATCATCTGAAATAAAAAAACCAAAAAAAAATCATCATTTTAATAATGAATCTAGTCCTTAATCGAAACTTTTTTTATACAATTAACAAAATGGCGGCTTCCGACAGATAACTTTCGATTTTCGACCAAAAAATGGCTCGTTTATTGTTTTTAAAAAATTGAAATTTCCAACAAAAATGAAAATTCTCCGATTAAGGACTAGTTTTTAACGCTATCAATAAGCCCACCAAATTTCGTCAAAATCCATCGAGTGTGGTTTATGAATTATAGTGGTCACCGACTTGAAAAACATAGTTGCGAGAAAAACGCGTTTAAAGTTTTTCGATGTGAATACGGTATTATATGTTCGTAAAATGTTAAGCTTGATGGATGAAGCTAAACTTTTTTTTATGTATTTTGATCCGCTGAATCCGTATATCACAATATTTTGCCGAAAAGTCGAGCATACAATTGTTCATAGCCAATTGTTAAAACAATTTTTCAAAAAATTAAAGTTTTTCGGGATGAAGTATTTTTTAAAAATATTTTCGGCAATTTTAAACCGAAAGTATTCTTTATAAAATTTTGCTAGAGTTCATAGTTTTTGAGTAAGGAATTTTTGAAAATTTCTGAAAGTTTTCCAATTGTACACTTGATGATTTATGTATATAAATATATACTGATTTAAAAATTACTTACATCGAATCATCAATTCTTGGCCAATACAATAGGGCTTCTGCCGGTGCGGAAGCTTCCAAAATATCGATTTGTTGTTGTCGAAGCATTCTGCCTTCCCGGGTATTATGGGTAATAATACGGGGTGGGGGGTCGAAACCGGTTGCTTGCAGCTGCCGTCCGCTACCTGCCATGGGGACCCGACGCCCCTTCACTAATTGTGGGATATCCCGGAAACTATTCATCGGATTGACTTGAAATTTTCAGGGAATATTTTCGAAACATCATACTTCGAGAAAATGTAAAAAAAGCCGATTTTTTGAAAATTCTGAGTGCATCTCACTTCTTAACTTTAAAAATGGTGAATGTATGGCATGGTCTTCTGAAGGGGTGGCGGTGGATGTTTGTTAGCGCTCTTACGCCGAATATCAACCAAGATAAAGTGAGAAATATTGAAAATCAATGAAATGGTACGCTTTGAAACAAAAATATTGGATTCTCCGAAAAAATGGCTACATTTTGCAATAAAAAAAAGATAATTTTTTATTTTTCAAACAATTTCATGATTTAGACATTGAGGTTAGAAAGATTTATACCAATTTTCATTAGAATCGATCGATTAATTTTTTCAGCATACGTCACGCCAGTTTTGAAAATCCAGTTTGGTTAAAGATTAATGTTTAGAAAAGACCATCTTAAAGCTAAAAGTGGTAACAAATATACCCTAGGTCTCAAAAGTGGTGAATAAATCTTTTCTTTAAAAAAAATCATGAAAATCGGCTCATTTTTTCCTCACTTATAGGTATCTCCGTCCTTAAAGCGAAGATGTACCACGTGACACATGAGCGCGAGAGAGATAGCTAAAGTTTTTAAACAGAGATTTGTCAAAGACGAATAATATATGGCGCAAAAGAAAGTCGTCAAACCCTGCGTCAAGGAATTCTGCAAAGTCTGATGCTTCGTTTTTTCCTGAAAAACTTAACCATCTCTGAGAAAACTGAGTTGGAAAATTTGTGAGGTTATGTTGACCGTGTACATTGCGGGCCTTCTTGAACGCGCGAAATTTGAAACTGGCTTCAAATATTGCAATACCAAAAATCTTGAACTCCAAAAAACAGGTCGATTTTCAATATTTTTATGTGATGACAATTTTGGGATTACGAGGTCGGGATTTTACACAAAATTGATACGCAGTCTTGTCAAGTTTGAGACTTTTTTTATTCCAAATTATTGATAAACAATCAAGTTATTATTATTTAAACAAAGAGCTGACGTTGCTGCATGGCCAATCGGCCCAGGTGCTTCTGGAAACAAAGTTCAGCGCAAATGAAAAATAAAAAATGTACTTTCAGTATAATAATAAAAGTTCCGTATGTTCGGATACTTTCTCCGAAATTTTTAGAATTACAAAAATCGCAAACTGTAGGAAAAAAAGTTTGACGTTCAAACAAAAAAAAAAACATTTTAATAATTTATTATAAACAAATGGATAAACATATGAAAGAATAATTAGGTTATACGATAGAAAATTATGTAAACTATGCTCTGTCCAAATTTGAAGCAAGTCGAACGAATAGATTTTGAGATACGAAACCGTTTCATAAAACAGTTTCCAGAAAAACGCAAAAAAGCACCCGCCCCCCTGCCCCTGACACCTTAGGCTGAGTATTTAACGAAACGCATCAACTCAATCGAAACTTTGTTCGCAGTTACCAATGAGGCGCAACCTGCCAAGAAGGACTCGAAAAAAAAGGCGGACAACAACGGCATTAAGAAGAAGAAGACTCGGTACGTTGGCAAACCTTCTCTCGCGCATGCCCACCACGCATAGAGCAAAACTCCCCAGTTATTTATCCCCCCAATCATTCGGAGCATCAATGCCTAACTAAAGCGTAATTATAACCGTTGCATACTTCGGACCGCGACCGTTTCTTACAATCTCATTCGATTTCATCCAATAGTCCGCAATCGTAGAACCTGAATGGTACGAGGGGGGGGGGGGGGGGGGCAGAAGATTTTTTTAAAGTCGAAAAATCGATACCCGCGACATTGATGGGTATCGGATAAGTATCGGATCGCGAATATTGAAAAACTTGTGGCAGGGCGTTGATGACGTAACAGCGGAGGAATTTCCGCAGAGTCAATGCACGATAGAGAGGGTGACCGGAGATGGGGGGTCGCCCCTATGTCGCCGCATGCCTCCGCACTTTATATACAGCAGGGGATCACGAGCTCTAATGGGGCTGTGAGGCTCTCGAGTCGCCGTCATCTGTCAGCTCGAACCTTTTAGTCTTTTTGGCCCGACTAGCCGGTAGCCTTGACTGCGTTTTTATCGCACACGCCTTCATGAGTTATCCCAATAATAAAAATACAAAAAAGATTGGGCAATGATCCAGCAATCAATTGCTCGGACTACCTGAACAGCCAATCCGTCATCTCTTCGTATTCACAATTATTAGGACGTTGAATAAGTTCTTGCTGTTTTCCAATAGATGGCGTCACCAGAGCGGCGTGCGTGTAGTTTCAAATGGTAACGCATCTATAAAGAAGTACACTCCCGGCTTAAGGCAGGACCTCTATTAGTATAGTAAACTTGGTCAAAAAACATTGATAATGATGGACAACATTTTAAGGTAGTCCTATCACCAGGCTTCAATTCATAGGATTTTCATAACTTTTTTTTGAGCTTCACTAAATATATTAATAACCCTCTCTGTAAAATTTCAGGGTCACTTATCGACCTTATTACAGAGAAAAAAAATATAAAAATTGCGTACTTTTGTGAAGGAATCCCGAGACGACATACACAAACCGAATTTCCGGTCGCTATAAAAGTGTATACAATAGTGAGAATCCGTCAGATTCTTAAAAATAATCAGATTTACATACTTAACACTTGTAGTAATCCAATGCTCTCAGAAAAAAATACGCTTATTGACCTGATTTTCATGTAATATCAAGTTTAATTTGAATTTCCGGTATTGGATTCATTACCACTTGCTACGATAAAGAGACGCGACAACAAGGCAACAGCTGACTGTAGTCCTAACCTCATCTCACTCATTCGAATTTCCACACATATTTCATTTTTAACCGACATATTTCGGCGACACAAATTTTCCACGCTTTTTTACCAGGCGTGGCCCGAACACAATGCTTTACGTTTCCCGCACCTGACATTGTTTCGACAAATCGACGTTGAAAAGCATGGAGGTTAAACTCGCCTGAATGAGTAAAAAGAGACGGATATAGAACCAATATTGCCAAATATCAAACCTAGAAATACTACGCGAATCGTTGGAATAGCTGTTTTTTTCATTTTCCTAATTAAATGTGAACATTTATTAAACAGTTTACGAATGGAAAATTTTAATTACAAATTATTTTTTTTGCATATGTTAAAAATATAAATAGTACAGGTCTCAAGTATGATCAGTGGTATGACTATCGTGAAGCGATAGGACTACCTTAAAAAACAACAAATCCCCGAGATTCTGCTGTGTTCTAGGGTGCAAAACGGACAATAAAAGTAAATTATCGTTCCACAAGCCGCCTAAAGATAGTCTTTAAAAAAAAGTAGTTGCTGGCTCTAAAAATTACTCTCTTTAGGCCATCAAGGCGTGTTTGTACTCCACAAGATTTCTTCTTTCCAAGTTTCTATCTTTGAAAATGATAAATCGAGGAATATTGAAAGTTATTTGTTATATACAATGTATAAATATAATTTCGGACCTACCTTGTGAAAAGTATGCTCTGAAAAATAGAACCACTCTCAAAACCTGCGAGTGACTCTCATAACCTTAAAATATCTAAATCCAGAGTTGACAGAGCTAAACGAAGAGCGGAAAATAAATTATTCACTGCAGTAGAATTTACAATCTACCATGGAGGTTGATCCAATAGCCGACTCGAAGGAAATGAAGAACGAAGTAAATTGTTTCCGTTTGAGGCTATACTTTGATCGGCCATATTGAAATATCGCTGCCACCTCGAGGGCGTGAAAATCGCGAATAAGCAAGCTTAAGGAGATACGCTCCCTTCCACGGGGTCAAAAACGAGTCAAAATTTGTTTTACCCACAGCTACTCTGATTGACGTTTACTTATGATGATTATTCGTATTATCGATTATAGCGTGCCTACTGTTGTGGTAAATGATGAATTTATTGCACGTGAATAAATAAAAACTGAAAAATTAGATTGTCAACGACTCGGTAATAATCTTCGTAATAATAATATTAGGTTTGTTCGCGCTAGCTACACTATCTACACTTTGACCAGATACAGTAAGAGAAAGTCCACTGGAGGTGTAAGAAGTGTAGAAAAGTGTAGCTAAAACGAACAGACCCATTAACATATCCACCATATAAACGGACTAAAAAGACAAAAAAAATCAGCCGGAAACCTATTAAAATAGACTTGAATTACCTCAGCGGAATTAACACGATAGGCAGAATATAATTATACATATTGCTGATACGGGATAAATGATAAAACTCCATAAATTGTTGTTTGCATATTTTGTGGCGGCTTCTATTCAAATTAATTTCAAAACAAAGCTGGGTTATGTTCGCCAAACGCATCAGCTGTTACTCGCGACGTTGCTAAGTCTGTGGGTGCTATTTCGTCATTCTGACCATTTACAACCGGAAATTGAAACTTTCTTGTAACGTAGTGCTCTAAGTACACGGTGAAGATTGATTTTCTTATTTTTGACAATATCTATTATATCTAATCTATCGAATTTCAGTTTTCCAATGGATTTAGTTGGATACGTGAGCAGAAAAACCACGATCACCGCACTTCCGGTTGGCCGTCTCCATAAGACGACGTGCTTCGGTGACTCAGTGCTCGACATTGCAGTTTTATTGCGAAAAAAAACGAAACGGTCAAAATAGCTCGAACTTTGGCAATAGGCGCATAAAGTATTCGTCAAAATCATATAAAAATTTCAAATTCGAAAGACGGATTCGTAGTATTGATCGTACTTCCTTAAAATCCAGGGTATGTCTCTCCGCCGAATAACCTTTTTATTCATAGCATGGTACGGCGATGAAGCATGGACGCGAGTGAAAAATTTCTAGCACATGGCAGCTGTACAGGATACGCGGTCGCGCTTGGTTGCAACGTTGCCAAACTTATTGAACGGACTACGCTGATCGCAATAATTTTTCTTTTAACTAACTCGGTACCAGATGAACTTCCTTAATTTTAAAAAAATCAGCAGCTGACGCACACAGAATTCTCGTCGAGTCTTACGGCGACCATGGTCTGTCGGAAACGACGCGCAGTTCACGAAGACTCATGTCAGACTCTAGCTAAACTAGCACAACATTAGGAGTTGATTACGCAACAGTTTCGAAACGTTTGAGAGCGTTAGGAATGATTTTTTCAAATAAAGCATCAAATTGCACGAAAAAAAAAGCGAGAACTTATTAAGCATCCCAATAGAAACGAAGGATTTCGTTGAAAACGCCGACCCATGAAGCGGTACGTCCTAAAGCGGCATCTTTCTCTATTCTTGCAGAACAACGTTCACGGCGTATCAGCTGGAGGAGCTCGAGCGTGCGTTCGAGCGTGCACCCTATCCGGACGTGTTTGCGCGACAGGAGCTTGCGCTGAAGCTGGTCCTGTCGGAGTCGCGTGTCCAGGTGTGGTTTCAGAATCGCCGTGCCAAATGGCGCAAGCGCGAGCCGCCCCGTAAGACCGCGGGTTACATGGCGACTGGCTCGGCGAGTCCGGGTCTCACGGGTTCGTTCACGTCGTTGAACAACAGCCTTAATCCGTTCGCCGGATCGGCGACATCCTCGGGGCCGCCGGACGCCTGGGCCTATTCGCCCGCTTACGATTTGGCCCCGCACATTAATCTTCTGAGTCCCTCGAATTCGCCGTACTCGACGTCGTTCGGTGGTCCAGCGAACAACGGGACGGCGTACTCGTACGCTACGATGTTGCCGCAGCACGATCCAACGTTGTTCGGCCCACCTACGACCGTCAACAACAACGCTATGCGCCTCCATCAGGATTACATGAGCTCGAGCAACGATTCACCGACCTCACTCGGCCGTGGCGATTATCAGACGATGCTCGCGACCGATTCACCGTCCGGCCATCTCGCCCCTACCATGGCCGAGGACGACCATCATCATCACCATCATCATAATCATCATCATCAGCACAACAAACAGCAGCAGCAGCAACTTGATTACGTCGACGGTATCAGCGCCTCACCTGAAAAATATCAGCACGAAACGGGCGATTACGGGCATCAGGTACATCACGAACAGAAGCACGATTACTCGATGCAAAATTCACCCACGGAACGCCAAGCTGTCAAGGATCAGCAGCAGGTCGTACACATCAAGAGCGAGCCGAACAGCGGTCAACAGACCTACGTACAGTTGCCATCTTTTTTGAACTGACTCGAAACCTCGTCGGGTTCCGTTCGAGACATCGCGCGTGACAACTTCCGTTTCGGTACAGCCGTTGTTGTGTGAAACTGCAAGAACTCTCCACCAATTTTTTTAAGAGTGTCATTCGACTCCGACAAAAGTGTCCGTAGCGATAAGACTTTTGTTGTTCGAGGACGGAAGTCCGCGAATTACTTTGCGCAACCAAAGACTAGTGGATGTATCATGAGAGCCCACGCCTGTGCTTCGAGACACGAACGAACTTTGCGAGCGTTTCATTATCGTCGCACACGCACATATATATATATATATATATATTTACGAGAAGGGTCGAACAATAATAGGGACGCGTGTAAATAGTGGCATAGTACTGATGGTATGAATCAAACGAGAAGATCGACGAATGTTTTGTTATTATTGTACGCGAATCTCCGTGAAAGTTACGATAGATTCTTGTTTTAATTATTATTAGATATTTAGCCATGTAGATCATGTTTTTTTTTTTTAAATATTGATAACGAATAAAACGTGCCTTGAATATATCGTTTAATTCTGAGTGTTTTTAATAGTAATCGAGAGCAAACGAGTGACCCGCTTATTGAGTCGATTTTCCGAGTTCACTGTTTGGCCGCTAGGGTCGCTGCGATCGAGTGTCATCTGTCCGAAAAGAACCACCGATTGGCCTCTGGGAGCACGCACCCCGTCCGAAATTAGTCGCGTTAATGACTATATCGTTGAGCCAACAATATCCAAGTACCGTGAAAACCGAGCAAATTAGTCGACAAAAAATGTGACAGTAAAGTTTGTGATTAGCAAGCTCGCTCGTGGTGAAATGTACGCGATACCTGACGAAACTTCGCTGTACAAAACTTTTATTATTTACACTGCGAGGTGGCGGACGGAGGGTCCTCGCCGCGGGTGGATTCATGATCGTCGATCGACGCTAATTCGTCGTCCGATTGGTCGGCGAGCTCATCATCGGAGCCTCGAGACGAGACGTTTAGTTCTGCGTACAGGTCCTCCGATCGCCAGATACCGTCGCCGCTGAAATGATGCTCGACCTCGATCTCGTACAAACACAAGGCCAGAACGTACCTCGGCGAGTTGAGCAGGCGTCTCTCCTTCTCCGTGGCCGGCTGCGATTTCGATATTTTCTCCAAAGCTTCGACAATCCTTTCTCTGCGAGGAAACGACACGTTTTTATACGTCGATCGCGACAATTCGGCGAGACATTGCTCGATGAATACGTCAATTACCTCGGATAGAGAATTAGCGGTATACTTTCGTGTAGGTCCTCCGGCGCGTAGTGCTTCAGCAAGAATTGAATGGTCTCCTGGATCGACACCAGATCTACCTGGCTCCAGTACGGATGCTTGCGTATTCTTCGTTTAAGCTCGGTCGCCTCCAGCCTCAACACTTCAGCAAAGGCGTCACCAATAATCGTCACTTTTGATGAGTCCTTTCCGGTCCGGACGTACCTTTCGAAGTCGTACTTCGCTGCGGTCAGACACCTCACCGTCATGTATCTCATGTTCATCAGGCGAAGATAGCTCATGCGAATTGCGGGCCTATCGGGACGACGTAACAGATGCATCCCGCGGGCGCTTCCCTTCAGCACCCGAAGCTCCGGCGATGTCTCCAATCTTTCAATTTTCTCGGCCACTTTGTGCGCCCTTTGCAGCAATATTAACGGATATGACTTCTTCGCCGCGACCGAAAACCCGTGCTTGTCGAAAAGTTCCATAAGTCTCACGACGTTTGTGTATTCCATTCTGACCAATTGAGGATTCGCTCTTATGTGCTCCTTCATATCCGTACCGTAGTAGACTGGTATATTGTCGAGTATGCGCCGTAACTCGGTCGGCGAACCCGTTCCCAACGAACGGTATCTCTTCAGCTGCGAATACACGATGGATCGTTCGAATTCGAACTTTTATTTCTTCGATAGCTTGGCATTTTTGTTAATTTTTCAATATCAAACATCTATCCGGCGGTCATTTGTATCGTTAGGAATTTTATTTTGAAATAGCTACTTTTTTAATAAGTCACGAAATTACGTCGAGGAAAATAATTCGAGTATCCAACTTCAAACTTCAAATTCAATATTCAAACTTCAACATTCAAGTTCAAACTTTAACATTCGAGTTCAAACTTCAACGGTTAACTTCAAACTTCAACGTTTAACTTCGAACTTCAACGTTTAACTTCAAACGTCAACGTTTAACTTCAAACATCAACGTTTAACTTCAAACTTCGACGCTCAACTTCAAACTTCGACGTTTAACTTCAAACTTCGACGTTTAACTTCAAACCCCAACGTTGAACTTCAACGCTTAACTTCAAACTTCAACGCTCGAAATCAAACCTCAACTTCAAACTCCAACTTCAAACATCAAATTCAAACTTCAAACATCAAATTCAAACGTCAAAGTCGAACTTAAACTTCAAACTTTGTCATCGAGCCCCGAAGTTCTGTTTCAAACTTAAAACTTTGACTTCAAACTTTAAACTTTAAACTTTAAACTTTAAACTTTAAACTTTAAACTTTAAACATTAAACATTAAACTTTAAACTTTATACTTTAAACTTTAAACTTTAAACTTTAAACTTTAAACTTTAAACTTTAAACTTTAAACTTTAAACTTTAAACTTTAAACTTTAAACTTTAAACTTTATACTTTAAACTTTAAACTTTAAACTTTAAACCTTAAACTTTAAACTTTACACTTCAAACTTTAAACTTTAAATTTTAAACTTTAAACTTTAAACTGTGAACTTTTAGCTTTTAACTTCAACCTCAAACTTCAAAGTTCCAACTTGAAACTTTTATTATTTATACTGCAAGATTCCGCTCGTCGACGACCCTCCGACCGCCACCACGCAGTGTAAAAATAAAAGTTTCAAGTTAGAAGTTAAGTTTGAAGTTAATTCAACTTCAAAAGTTAAACGTCAAATTGAATCGTTATCGTTAAATAAACCGATTATTTGCACTTAATTATTCTGTATGAATTTTCTTTCTAGTGGGCCACCAGAATTTACTAATTACAACGACAACGCAATACGTAAGTTCAACTATCGCACTAAAAGTCCAATCCAACGTCGTCTTACCATGTCCAAAGTGAATCCGATCTCGCCATGCAAAATATCGAACATGTTCTTTATCATCGTTAAGCTCTTAATCTTCAAATTGTTAATGACCCAGTCCATTTGTGCAGTGTCGTCCATCCGTATGTCCAATCTCCAGTGTAAATACCATCGCAAGCAGTGGTTGTGATAGTCCTTGACGGACAACGTGTCGCTGGGTGGCTCCAGAGGCGCCACCCCGGCTGGTTTCTCATGAAAGATTTCCAAACAACGTCTCGCCACGATCGCCGACGCCGGCATGTTTACGTACGCCTTGAATAGGCTCATGGGCATTTCGGTGATCGCATTGAAGCTGGCGAAAGAGAAGCAGCCGTTGATTAATTCCGGCGGATGGAACGAACCTCGAGAGAACCGACGAAGATTGTACATACCGAGAGACCGTTGCTGCGTCCAGCTCTTTGGCACCCATGTCGCGCAAGAACGTAACTTTGTTTACTAAAGCGCGCTTGGTCCAGCACAAAAGATCAGCATTTTGCAGTACAGTTGTCGTATCGATTCTATATACCTGCGCAGCGACAATTTCATTTTCTATCATATTTGTGTCTTACTGCAGCCTCGTTTGGGTTTGCTCGCTGCGCTTAGGAAGTACAATTTTCAGCAAAAAATTCTCCATTTTATGATAAAAGATGTTTATTTGAAAAATTCGGCACGTAAAAGTTATCTGCCGAAAATAATCATCAACAAACATACACTTTATTTACATCTGCATGAAAAATGCTCGTTCGAGAAGCTCATTGCTCGAAAATGATTATCGCTAGTTACTGATTAGAGCTTCGCACAGCTGAGGGCATCGAACGGATGCGTGACCTTGAAACATTTTCCAAATTGTTATAAAAAATGTTTACTCAAAAAAACAACCCAATAATTATCATGCACCAAGATCCATGACTATTGAATACCTAGGCTACAATTTCAAAATGTTCATCCCGAATTCACAAAAGAATTTTCCAAAATTTACATGGTTAATATTTACTAATGAATTTAACCACCTCGTGATTTTCATCAACCGAAATCCATTATCATTCGTAATTCAGCGTGCACTTTTTATTTTTATTTCTTAATTCATTTTTTTTTTGCATCTAGGAGGAAAATGTTCACTCCACCAACAAACGTCCTAAAAGTTGTCATTATTATTGTTACTATAATTCGTTAACCGATTGTACTATTTATGATTATTATTATCGTTATTATTGCTGCAGCAATTATCTTTATCATAATGATAACTATTACTATTGCCCTTATTGTTGATGTTTTTGTTACTAGATATATAGTCTTTATTTCCAGGGTATACCTTTAAGGGTGTTCACACATATCCCCCCCCCCGTATCCGTCTCTGTATCCATTACAACCTTTTTCCAAGGTGTTGAAGTTTGTTTAATTAAAAAGCAAAGAAAATTCTTATTTCTTCGCGTCTTCATTTTTACACTATCTAAACCCTTTTTTCTAAGTTTTCGATTATGGCCCTCTGACGAGGATCTCCGCAACCTTCACAGTGATATTTGTCGTCGCGACGGGCCGCAAAAATTCGGGCATTACAAACAACAAGTATACTTTTGTTGCATCCCAATGATGGAAACTTTAGCACCGTCTTTTTTCCGTCATTTCTATACCTCATCATTGCCCATCATTATTTACTTTCCCCACTCAGCTCCTTTCCCAGTATTTTTTTCATTTCTGTTCCCATATTCTTTGCGGTATGTCGATTTGTCAAGCCTACACCAGTTTATTATTAATATTGTTGTTGTTGCTGTTATTTCTTATTGCTATTATTATTGATGCCAGTGTGATCGTCATTATTGTTTATTATTATTATTATTATTATTATTATTATTATTATATATTTTATTATTATTATTGCTGTTGTTATTGCTGCTACTGGTCGTATTTATTATTTATCACGATTCACTCATCATGGTTATGATTACCTTCGCAATAATAAGTACAAATTAAATAAAAAATTAAGCCATATCATGTTTTTTTTTTCATATTGCTCCAAACTTTGACTTTCCACGTTTTTTTTTTCGCAGAATATTAGGAGAAAAAACAATAATAACTTACATGTAACATTTGGCACTGTTCTTCCAATTGTTTCGTCGGTACGTCAAAGAGTTTCTGATACGTGAACAATAGGGCGACCGCGTCCTTTTCCCTTAGTCCCAGTTCCTTCATCAACAATTTGTAGTACGCGTTAAATTTGACGTAATAAACATAAGGCAGGTCGCTCTTTTTGTAGGAACGTCTGTTACAGTGCAGTATCGCGGTTGGACCCTTCATAGCTGTTTTCATGAGAAACTTGAACATTTTTTAAGATTCATTGCGGTCCCATGAATTTTTCGGCTCGCGTAACTCGTATCGGCGAAAGGACAAGAATTTCGAGGTTACGTTCGGCACATGGAGGCTGGAAGATACCGTATTTGTCTCATTGTACGATGGAAACGCGGCGACGAATTCGCGTCCGAGGTTCGTGTTCGATCTGCGACGAGGCGTTTGCTGACAATGTCAGTGCAAAAAAAACGAAATACCGTTGGGTATAAGAGTTTCAGGCGACAGCTACGTTCGTTATTGAATGGTACCGATGGTACACATGCCGAGACGGGGCTGATACTAACAAAGTGGTAGCACAGTAGCACCATACAAGAGGAGAGGGAGGGGGAGGGAGAGAGAGGGAGAGAGAGAGAGTTTCGGAAATGAGGAGTAAAAAACAGCTAATGCATCGTTCATGTGTTGTTCTATTTAACGATCATCGGACTTTATTAACGAGACGTTATTATTTTCGGTATTTATAAACTTTCGACGTCCATAAAACTGAGAGAATACGACGGAAAGATCGAGAAAAGTTACGAAGAGTTCGGGAGCTTTCTACCGCTTATCCATAGGGTAAGCGGTAGAAAGAGCGTCCACGAGCAGGTGAAAGAATTGGGTGCAAAATTTCACCACTAGCGGCGCTTCGGTAATGCGTGACCGACCGATATAGTAAAGCGGACTCCAATTTTATGCAATTCTATTAGCTATATGCGTACGTCTCGTAGAACGGCGACATAACCTTGCAATATTTGGACAAATTATTCCCAGCATTACTTAAGGGGGAAGATAGCTTCAGGCGAGAAAAACATTGCTGCTTTTCATGATTTTTTTTAAAAGGAAAGATTTCTTCACCATTTTTTTAGACTTAGGGTATGTTTTATTAGTACTTTTAGCTGTTAAATGTTTTTTTTTAATCTTTAAACATGGCGGAAGTATGGCACGGTCGTCTAAACTGGATTTTCAAAACTGAGGTGCTTATAGCTAAAAAACTAGTCGATCGATTCTGATGAAATTTCCTATCAATATTTCTAACCTTATCGTCCAAAACATGACCCTGAGTGTCCTTGAAAATAGAGAAATTCTTCTATTGCAAAAGTAGCCATCTTTTTTTCTGAAAACGCAATCTTTCCGTTTTAAAACGTACTATTTCGTTGATTTTCAACATTTTGCCCTTTTTTTGTTCATATTCTGCGTATGGGTGTAAATGCCAGGAAAACATTCATTGGTTTGTTTGCAGATTAGTCTCGCTGGCGTTTGGTGTCACGCCGTCTCGCAAAATCAGCCGCAACCCCTTTAGAAGACCGTACTATGCCGCCATTTTGAAAAATTAATAATAATTAAAAGATACCGTGCACCAACCAAAAGTTGTAATAGAACATACCCTGAGTCTCATAAATGGTGAAATCTTTCCTTTTTTAATAAACGTGATAAAAGATTTCGATTTTCATCGGATTTTCACCCCCTTAATTTGGACAAAACTGTCAGAAATTACAAGCAACCGCGTAAAGAGTAACGTCTGATCCAGGGAGACGAGAGGTAACGAGTGGGCACACAGTGCTTACGAAACGTCCGCAAAAACGTAGCAAATAAGGAGGCGCTGCGGTCGTATGTGTCCGATCGATTAGCTCCGTATACTAGCCTCGTGCTCTTGCCGTGCCGTCGGTTTCTGCAGGGAGACTAGAGTAAAGGAGTGGACACTGTGTGCTAACGATGTGGCTCCAAAATCAAGGAAAATAAGAGTTTGTATAGGTGGCGTTGCAATCGGTTTTCCCTTATATATAGATATACTCTCTTGCTAGGCTTTCCGTCGGCTACATGCGCATGCCTAGAACCTTTAGCTACAAGTATTACTATACATCGGGGAATCGCGATCGCAGCGCCTCTTGCGGTCGCTTATAAGTCGGGATTTTGGGGCCGGCTTTCGCTGCTCATCTCCTATGGAGTGTCCACTCCTTTACTCTAGTCTCCTTGGGTTTCTGTTGACAGCACATTCGTGGTGGGGGGCCTAACTGTCGCGTCTACCCATGGGGACTAGAGTAAAGGTAAGACCGTGGCCCGAACGCAATGCTGGCGAAATGGTTGGAAAGTGATGAACGATCCGCGTCTTGTACCCGCCTGGCGGCGCTACCACTGCGGGCTCCGTTCGCGCGGTGATTTTGAATCGCCGATCCGCAATTTGTCGTATATTTGTTTCTTATGAGCGCAGCTTGTAATACTGAAGAGTAATATTGATATGCTTTTGTTTAAATTATGAAATAATTATATTTCAGTAATTTTTTCACTTGGAGGTGATCTATACTGTAAATGCTTTATTTTTATACGGTGACATGTACGATTAAACAGCCATGATGTGAATATTGCATACTGGATTTCCAAGAAAAATATTTTTTTCAAATCGCACATTGTAACGAAATGGGAGCGAGGGCTATTTATATTGAAGGATTCGCATATTTAACCTAAAAAACGTTTTTTTTTGTCCAAGCACCATGCATTACATTTTTGCTGTACATCAAAGAAATCTCTAACAGCATTAAAATTAATGGCAATTATAATTAAATTCGGCGACGATAGCATGCAATAAAAAAAATACAAACGCTTTGACAAAATGAATCAACATGTGGTTGTACTTGCCGATGTCAATATGTGTCAATATTTTCGCTAATTCGAGAATTAATTGCATAAACATAATATTAAGGTTCAGTTCTTACCTTTATTGGATGGTCTTTTTCTGTTTTGATTTTATAAATACTTTTAATATCGAAATATCACTCAACGATGAGTAACAGCGTAAGCTGCGTAAACTGTGTGTAACTGACATATATGTAATACTCACATATATAGTAACTGCAGTAATACGTCACTGCATACATGTCACACTGTTAAGCCGGTCCTCACGGACCTATCCTATTCCGTACCAGGCGCTGGTACCGCTTGCGGATATTTTTCGCACTACAAGATCTTTCATCACTTTCACGATCTACTTTTCGACGATTCCGCCATATGCGTTCGGGCTCCTTTAGTCTCCATGCGTCTACCTCTCCTATTTCGCTGTCTTTCTCATTGTTGCAAACTCATAATAGCAACTATTAATTAATGAAATTAAGCGGTGAACCAACCAAATGAACCAAGAAAATAAAAACAGAACAATAATGTAGCCTTGACTGTCGTGGATTGGAAATGTTTCAGAAAAGGGTATTCAGTTGATTTATTTTTTTCACCGATGCGAATGAAAGTTTGAAAAAAATTGCCCTCTACAAACAATATTACTCTTTATGTGGCTTGTAAATGCAACTGCACTGGAGAAAAAAGGAACTTGTCAAAAAATTGCAGTTGTATTTGCAAGAAAAATTACTTATAAATTATGCTCCATTTTATGCTTATTACTCCAGGGAGAATGAAGCGTAAAGGTTATGTTTCTCATGAACTGAACTACATGCATGAAAAAGGAAACTGAAGGCTAAACCTAATGACGATTGATTTGAAGCAATATTAAAAATAATTCTACCTTGGGCTTTGAAGAAAACAATTTCGTGAAGATTTTCTCGATATTACAAAACACAATAATATTAAAAATGAATCTCAAAGCGGAGCACAAAGACACATGGTAATCAAATTCTTTTATTATTTGTGCGCAAGCGTTAAGTTTGGACTATTATAATTATTTGAGACGTTATCGTCAGGCGAGCTGCTAGTGGCACGATCTGGAACTATTGCAAGTCGGATTTTTTAAGACACTGGAACTACGTATTGGTCTATGCTGTGTCCACTCCTTCTCTCTAGTCTCCCTGGTCCGATTAGACACGTTTGTTACGTCCTCGTGGCGCGTAATTTAGAATGGCGGCGTTCGACGGAGGGACCGGATGGGATAGCCAATAAAATACGTAGTTTTTTTTTAATTCCCAACACTGTCATACATTAATTTCCGTTTTTATTCGTTTTATATTAAATTCCATATAGTCATTCGGTAACGTATTCTCACCGTAAAGAGGAGACTAGAAAAATAAAGATCCTATACATGCTATATTTACAGGTAGGTTTCTTAGTTGTTTTTTTTTCCAATTTTCCTGTGTGTTTTCTTTTCTTCTTTTTCTCGTTCGTCGCATCGTCTACGGCCGATCTCTAATGGCGCAAAACTACAGAGATAGTGCGAGCGACAGAGGCAACAAAAAACTTACAAAGACGCAAATACTGATCGAGCAAGCACCTCCTTCACTCACGAGCATTACTGGGAATCGGTGAGAATCTTTTTTTCCGGCCTTTAGTTTGACAATTTCATTTTTTTGTTCATCCCGATCCGTGAATTCGCTGAAATTCATAAATAAATTCACTCGAAATCGTGATTTTTAGTTTAATTCTTAAATTCTGTTCGAATTTGTGAATCGATTCACGCCAAATCGTGAATTTCATTTAAATTCGTAAATTCATTCATTCGAATGCATTCATTTCGTGAATCAATTCAAATTGGTGAATGGATTTGTAAGTTTTATTAATATTCATACATTCGTTCAGATTTATGAATTTTGTTAATGAATTAATGATAATCCATACATGTAACGAATCAATTCATGTAAACTAATGAATTTCATTAACTGGATATTCAAATTGATAAAGTTCGTTAATTAGTTCTTTCAAATTCATGAATTTCATCCGAGTTCTTAAATTTCATTCCAAATCGTAAATGAGTGACAGGATTTTTAAATTAATTTAAGAATGACATTAATTCATTCGAATTCGCGAAGTTTATGAACGAATTTAATGAAGTTCACGAATTCTATGAACGAATTTAATGAAATTCACGAATTCTATGAACGAAGTTAATGAAGTTCATGAATTCTATGAACGAATTTAATGAAATTACCGAATTGTATTAACGAATTTAATAAAATTCATGAATTGTATGGATGAATTAATTCAAATTCATGAATTCGATCAATTAACTAATTTGAATTCATGCATTTGTCATAAATTCGTTCAAATTAATTAATGTCAATCATCCGAATTCTTCAATTTCATTCCAAATCGTAAATGAATTCATTGAGATTCGTCAACTAATTCGTTGAAATTCGTTAATCAACAAATTCCAATTTATTGATTGATAATGGATTCCGTGAATCAATTGTTTCAAATACGTGAATTAATTTACGCAAACTGATGACTGAATTCATGTCTTTCATCAATAAATTCAAAATCATGAACTTCATAAATCGATTCATTCAAATGAATGCACTTCATGAATGAATTCATTTCAATTTTTCAATTTCATCCCAGTTCATCAATTCAATTGGGAATAATTTTTTTAATTTATAAATAACGCGAATAAATTCATCCATATTCGTAAATTTCATTCGAATTCCTGAATTCCATTCTAGGGATGAAATCTTTGCGTTAAAAGGAGGTTAACATGTTTTTCTCAAGACTCCGGAACTCTTCGCAAAGCAAGCTAAAACTTCGTATACCGTTGTCCTCTTTTTTACTCAAAGCTCGTCGAAACAGCCTAAAGGGTTTCTGGCCAGGTGAATTTTCGGGATCATTGGGAAAGGGATGCAAGAGCGTGATTATCATTGTTCGCAACAGCGCGAATTACGAAATTCGCATGATTCTTCATTTGCAATTTGATGTGCGTGAGATTTTAGGCGATTGCAGCCGACGCGGTAGAACCCTGATTCGATCCGTCATCATCGTGATCGATATTGACCGCTTCGGTGGCAGTTTCCGGTGGCGGTGGTTGCGCGACAGCCCCGAGATCCTTACCTTGCGATCTTCCGGTGTTACGAGCTGGCGAATTTTTCTCGTTCGAGTCCGACTGCGCCGGGCACTCGAAGTGTACGCAATGAAAGACCTTAGGAGTTGCGAAGGGAGTTCGATGTATTCGTTGGTAGCTTGTGCTTTTCGATAACTTTCATCGCCGCTATTGGGCACGTCGATGTAGGCCCTTCGGGGATATTGCACGTACCTCGTTCGCCGTGTTGTGAGTACCAACGATACGTATGAAGACCACTGGTCGAGCCGGCTGGAATCGCAGGGTTTGCCAAGACCGACAAGCCTCGCGCGTTTTATCGACGACTCGTTCCCAGTCCAGCCAGTTCCTCGAGACCTCGACGTAATACGAGTACGAGCGTTCGTCGCAATCCCACAACAGCAGACTGTCGACAAAGGCGATTATTCAAGCTAGTCCTGTCGCTTCACACTAGTCATACCACTCATCACACTCGACACCTGTACAATTTATATTTTCAACGTATGCAAAAAAAATAATTTATAACGAAAATTTTACATTTGTTAACTGTTTAATGAATGTTCACATTTAATTAGAAAAATGAAAAAATAGCTATTCCAACGATTCGCGTAGTATTTCTACGTTTGATATTTGGCAATATTGGTTCTATCTCCGTCTCTTTTTACTCGTTCAGGCGAGTTCAACCTCCGTGCTTATCAACGTCGATCTGTCAAAACAATGTCAGCTGCGGGAAATGTAAAGCATTGTATTCGTGTCTCCGAGATTTCATCAACAACGCAGACCTACAATTTTTTAGGAAATTTTTTAACTACCATTTTCGTCTGTGAATAGTGACTCAAATGGATAAAAATTTTTCAAAATGTATTTCGAAAGTGTATTTGTTAGGTGTAAAAACTTTTATATCAATATATAAAGAAAAATAATGAAAATGGCGTTTTTAACGTCTAAAATGAGAGGACCCCTTAAATAAACCAGTTCGTCGGTTTCCTACCGAACAACTATCTTTTCTTCGGCTCAAAAACGGGCGGTTTCACATGCTAATCCACGCATACCTAATAGGCGCAGTAACTCACCGCATGGAGTCAATGACGTAAGGCTGACCGAGCTGGACGAGGATGGAGCCAGAACCGAGTTGATGACACGTGTATCCGCTGTCCCAGTCGTAATGCGAGGTGTCCCCGTTCAATAGCACATTGCGCAATCTGTCCGAAAAAATTCCGCATCCGTAAATAAATGAGGTTGGAACGGTCCAGTTGAGTCAAATGACAGTTTACGAACATTTTTTTCAACGAACCTCAAAAATTGCATACGAGGTATATATTTGTTCCGTCGATGCTCATTTTTCACAAAATATCTGATCAAACGGCCAAACTATGCATTTTTATATTTCCATTGCGCAAATGAGAAAAAAATCTGTGTTGGTAGCAACTTGAAAAAGTATAACATTTTCTCATAACTCGGTACGGTCTAGACGATAACGAGTATTTTTTTTTTCGAATTTAGTCTTGGGTGCTGGCGAACGCTCGAACCTCCTTGAGAGAATTGGAACTTGGAAAAGAGCCGCTACATTGGACGTACCTCGAGACTCCTTCGGTCACGCTCGCGCTACGTTCACTCGTCGCGACGTTTTTCACCGGTACGACGAAACCCTTGTCCACCTTTTCCGCGTGATTCGTGTAATACGCCTCGAAGCTTACAACGTGGAACACCTGGAAGAAACACACTCGTATTGCGTACACGATTATCGATGAGTTTCTTTTGGCATGCGAAAAGTGGCCAACGAGTGATGCTTACTTTGTTCACGGTATTATTCGTACCGACGATTCGGATGTAGAGGGCGACTCGAGGCTCGAAGTAGAGATACTGCCAGCTTCGACAAAAGTACTCCGAGTGGTCGATTATCCTCACCCAGTCCTTCTGATCGATGGATACCTTGAGGCGGGATATACATTTACAACGATAAGAAAACAATTTTATGCGTTTTTTTTTCTTCGAAAATACATTTTCGGAATTCGAATGCTCCTCAATGAAATGTGCTCCTTAAATGCTTCATTAAGCAACACGTAGAATTGTGCTGAAGAGCATTAAGGGAGCTTTCCAGTGTGAAATTTTCAAAAAATCGATTTTTTTTTTTTGCTTTATCGAATAGTATACACTCTTCCGAATATTCCCTGAAATTTTCATGCCGAAATTCAGATTATTTCGGTTACTGTACAGCATTTCTTGGAAGAAGGCAACGGAGCGCTACAGCTACAGCGAAACTTTGAACGCGTTTTTCTCGAAACAGCATTTTTCAAAACGGTGTCCAACTTGGAGGGCAGAGTTTTAAAGCTATCGAGTTGAATTTTTTACACAATATTCTTAACGTCATTGTTTATCGTGCTATGGAAGCTTTTTTTTTTTTTTTGACATCTTCCTATTTTTGTGTAAAAAAAACTGCCAAAAAAAATGCTAAAATCGATACTTTTTGTTCAAACCGGCGCCATTTTTGCAAAAAAAAAAAAAAAAAAAGCCTCCATAGCACGAAAGCCAATTATATACCGATCAATAATCTTTTTGTGTTTTTTGTTTCAGATCAAAATTGTGACCCCCAACGTGGACACCACATCCAAGTGCATTTTCTGCAACAATTGTTTCATCATTTTTATAGATATTAATTAATAAATAAATCGATCTTTAAAAAATTGTTTTGTATTCTTCAATACCCAATTAATATACAAAAAAAAAACCAGACCGATTAGATTATTTTTTCTTTAAAAAAAAAAATCGCGAAAAACAGCGATTTTTCGGGCTGTCACACTGGAAAGCTTCCTTAATAGTAAGTTTCGAGTAAATCTTGACAGACATTTCTTTTACCATACAAACTTTCATACCCCCTTTTCCCCTTAAGGATTGAATTTCCAACGCGGAAATTTCATTAATCGTGTCTAGGAGCGTAATACAAAGTTTCAAGTAAATTTGACCCGATTTTTTTCATTTCCCGTACAAACTTTGCCACCCCCGTTTGTTTAGGGGTTGAATTTCGAAAAACGCTGAAACACGTGTTTCATTAATCGCGTTGAAGTGCTTTAATACTAAGTTTCAAGTACATCTTCTGACCAAATTTCTTCAATTTTACATACCAACTTTGCCACCCCTTTTCTCCTCTTAAGGGTTGAATTTCGAAAAATCCCTTCTTCGCGGGCACTTACGTCACAAAGGCGTCCAAATTTCATGTAATTAGCTTCAGCGGTTTTGGCTCGGCGTTGACGAATCAGTCAGGACATGTTCTTTTATATAGTATATAGAATATTGTTACCTTCTAAATGACGAGAATATACATTTTCTTGTAAATAGAAAAAGACTACTTCTTCAATCAAAATTTTACAGATATTTCGAATTTTTTGTCTTTGTAAATGCGTGCCATTTTCTTTTATTTGCATTTTCTTCACTCTCGTTACGATCGAATAGAAACTTCCCACGGTCTAACTGAAATTTTTTAAAAATTTGTTTGCCAAAGGCTACGGTAAGCGAGAGTGCACGCCGATTCGTAACTTCCGCTACAGCTGCGCCATTTTTATGATAAATGAACGTATAAAAATTGTTTCGTATACTTGAATATGCTATTGAAGTGTACCTACAGGTTTACAAATGTAGAATGATTATTTCTCTGTTAAAAAAATGCCTCAAAACCGCCTATTTTTTTCCGCCGTAAAAAATGACGGCTGGTAAAAATCGCGTTCATTCGAGGAATTTTGTGTGTTCGTTTTATCCGTCCGCTTTTACCTCCAAGTAGTAACAGTAGGAGCGCAGATCTCGATCCCACAGTAGCATCTTTACGTGGTTGATGATACTCTGGGTGCCCAACTTGATGAGGATCCCGTACTCGTTTGAACTCGTTATCGGATGCCGGGTGTATCTTGACGGAATTAAACATTCACGCGATCATTATTCTTCGTGACGACGCAGACTGTAATTATTTTGGTATAGGCTTGATTTGAACTTGAAGCGTTTGCGTATGCTTGAAGTTCAAGAAATACGATTTTTTTATTACACCACGCATAGGGTCTTAACTTCAATTTTCGTCGAAGATTTTGCAGAAATTCCAAAAATTGACCGTGAAAAATCTATATAAAATCTCCATTAAAGAATCTATATGAAAAATCTAAAATCTACAATCTATAAAAAAATCTATAATATAAAAACTTTTATGTCAACATCAATAATATAAACCTTTCGAAAAATTCATGAAATTTTTCCATTGAAGCCTTTCCTAGCATCTAAAGTGAGAAGACCCCTTAACTTTAAACTTCAGCAAAGATTTTGCAAAAGTTCCAACGAATTGACCGAGTGTGACGATTATTGTGAACGATCGGATTACTTTTTTATTTATGGAAGCTGGATGAATGTAAAACTTTAAAAATACGATTTTTTATTACGCAATTTTATAGCCTAGGGTCTGAACTTCGATTTTCAACAAAGATTTTGCTAAAATACCAAAAACTGACCGAGTTGTGAGGATTTTTGTTTAAAAGGTTTCGAGTGCTGAAAAGTTTGACTTAAAAGTGTTAAGAGGTTAGGTTACCGTGCACATTTCGAAAGATCAATAGTTCCCAATATTCTTAATACTTTTTCTCGTTACTTATCAACGATATCCTCACTTTCCCTCGACAACAAAAAACCTCGGTCACGCGTTAGCCAATATTATATATTTTAAGAAAATAAAACCTCGTTTATTCGTCTCAGATCAACCGGGTGGCGTATAGCGAAAAATATTGCGAAGTTATTAATAAAATGTGACTATACCGTACTTTTTGTACAATACCGGAAACTAATTGTTCCAATCACGTGGACAAAATATTTTTTGAATACTACAAAAAGTCACAATATGCCGAATAAAATGTATTACTCGTATCAGTATTACGTGCCATATCGTAGGTTAAAATTTAAATTTCTTCATTATTACTATACCATAATTGCAATATTTATCTTCCATTCAATACTATTTGATATTTAATGATATCTTTTTTAGAAGCGTAGTATTAATTCTAAACTTCGAGGTCCCTGTTTTCGCCGTGTGCAAAGATTTACCCTCGTTCCATGTCGTAATTGCGCGTATCGCCGTCGAGCAGAAAACTTCGCATCTCGCCCTGCAACACTTGCGCTCCGTGTCTCGCGTGTGCGACGTTCTCGTCGAGTAGCAGCCGTCCGCGGTACAAAAGTTCCGAATTTCTCGTTTGCGTGCGCACGGCGATGGCGTCCAAGATCGCTTCGGGCGAGACGAGGCCGGTCGGTCTGACGACGTTCAGGAGGTCGGTTATGTCTACGAGGCATAGCCTCACTTGAGCTGTCAACAAAACAATCCGATAATTTCTCTTTTCCAAGCCTACCTATCTACACAGCGTGTCCTCTTATGAATTACACAAAAAAGTTGCTTAGTTATTGTCGATTCGTATCGTTTGTAGAAATGGCATGCGAAAAACCAAAAGCAGATGATTCTTTTACAAAAAAACAACATAAAGCCAAAAATCCCGAAAACCGTGGGACTTTCACTAAACTGAAATTGCAGCATACGGTAGGGCATGATCTGACCTATCGACAGTTGCAGGATTATCCGTTCTAAATAGGACACCCTGTATTCCCTCTGAGACGTGTTGGGATGAGTTTGTCTTGTGAAATTGTTCTTTCGTCAATTTCAATGACATTTTCGAGCACCGAGGAAATCAGAATAAGCGCTCGTTGCTGAATTGTTTGAGTTGAGAAAATTGAATAGCGCATTTTTTCGGCTCAAACCCAAACATTGCGATAACGCAAGTATGTACCCAATACTGAGGTAGCATCGACATCGGAATTGGCCTCGACCCACGCCTGCACGGCCCTGAATATGTCGATTTCCGGCGCGTAGAACGAGTCTCTGGAGACGAGTTCGCTGAGGGTGCCCGGACTGAGGTGCAAAAAGTTGGTGTCCCGTATCACCTCGGCCGCGTGTTTGTCCATAAATTCCTGGCAAACTTTGGTCAAACGATCGAGCTGATAGAGCCGCGTCGCGTCGTATATCAGACTGACGTTTCTTATTTTCAGTATGTCACGGAGATAGTCGGATATCGCGACCTCCAGAGGCTGAAAACCGTACTGATGCGCCAAGCCAAGAATGTCCAGAATTACCTGAAAATCCAGATGATTCGTTTTCAGTCGTTGCAACGCCTCATACGACTTCAACCAAGTGTACAGTGATTTACGCAATCGTGAACATTTCAAAAAAACTATCCGATCGTACGAAAGTTTAATTACACCAGGAGCAAATTTTGTCGACTCTCCCATTCGGATCATCCACTTGCTGCTTCTCGAAAATGAACAGAGAGCAGCGGATACCCTCATCGCCAAACCGAAAACTCACCTCCTCTCGCAAATTGGCCAACGACATGTGTCCCGTATAAATGTACTTGAGGAGGCCCTTGAAGGCGGGCAGAGTGGTGCCCTTGAGCTCGACCTCGCTCTGCATGGATTCCTTGAGCCCTCCGTACAGTAGAGCTCTGAAGTATTGACTCCTCGCGGCCAAGATAACTCTGTGAGCTGTGAATCTCTTGCCGCACACCAGCAGCGTCACGTCACCATGATCGTCGGACAGGAACAGCGCGCCGATGTCCTCCGAGAGAAAGCTCGTGTGTTCCACTTCGCCGGAGGATGGATTCATCAGATGGTGATGGGAACTCATCGCATCTGCTTCCTCTAGTCCCTATCCTTCCCAGCTACGCGCGGCTACCTTGAATTTTATTTTTTCCATAGTACTTTTGATACGTAGCCAAAAGTCTTCCAGCGTCGTGTTTTTTTTCGTCGTACAAATGTGTCGAGACCGGCACTCGTTTCACAGCTATTGAGATTCGTTAATGGTGATAAACTGGACGAGTAGTTGCAAACTTTACAATGCGGACGTGTAGCTGCACGCGCCGATTGCAAATTTCTTGTATCCCAAATAGTTCACGAAATTCGTATACATGCAGACGAGTAACCGGATGAACTTATCCCAATATATACGCATTTCTACGTACAACAAAAGGAGCTTGACAAACATCAAGACATCTTTGGCTTTGTTTGCGCTACTTGGTTCCATATATATATATATATATATATATATATATTTGTCAGGGCGAATAGCCCAAACAAACGTGTCTTGATATATTTATAGATCCATCCAGATATATCTATATATATGTGTGCGAGTATATATCAAAGCAAGTAAACCAAACAAACCCATACGCCTATCAAGATATTTATCAAGACTTATAACCCAAAACAATCCTAAATGCATCATGACATATATATATATATCAAGACCAACAATCCAAACGCATCTACTACATACCTCAAGATGACTAACCCACACAAACCCAAGCGCATCTCGATCTACATCTCAAGACGACTAACCCAAAACAAACCCAAACGCACATCGATCTTCGTCTCAAGACGACTAACCCAAACAAACCCAAACGCGCGACGATCTATATCTCAAGACTAACCTAAATAAACCCAAACGCATCTCGATACATATCCTGAAACGATTAACTCAATAAACCCAACAGCTCTCGGTATATATATATGTATATATATATATATGTTTATATTTGTATGTGTGTCCTCATAAATTTGTTGGGTTACTCGTCTCAATCGCAACGAGTAAAAGAAAATGGGAATTTGCACGGAGAATTGTCAGTTTCGCTGGATACCTCTTCGAAAACGTGGCTTGATACGAAATGTATGCAAAACAAAAACACTTTGACACGGCATCCAATTGCGTGACACCAGTTAAGATAAAAAAAGGGGGGGAGAATAAGTCTGTAGAAGCGCACGAAATTTTCATTGACACAGCGTGCCGCATCACGTGGAATATATATATATATATATACACACACAAAAAACAGACCTTGTCGAGCAATGTCATGTGTTACGCCGTGTTGATTTATGCGCTCGCGAACTCGCGGAGGCCCGTGTGCGCGCCTGTACGCACGAAGGCGCGCTGTCACACTACAGAGAAATCGCGCAGCACGCGAGGCAACGCACTCCGCTCGCGATTCTCCCGTAGCGAGAAATCCGGATCGCCCGGTGAACGAAATCAAGTGAAATGAAAAACAAAAGAGGAATGAGGGAAAAATAAATAAAGTAGAATGTACACAAGCAAGATGGCGAGAAGTCGATGAATTTTTAGTGCCCTATCGTGGGCATGCACGCATTGTTACGCTGCATTTATTTTCGCGACGCGAGGAGCAGCGAGAGACAGCAGCACGAACGAATTGATGAAAAAACGCGAGAAAGTGTGACAAGCTATTATATGGGAAATTTGCACCGGTTCGCACTTGCACTGCACGGCGGCGGCGACGAGTGTCGGGCTGTTGGGACTGTTGCATGTACACACGACTTTCGGCGACCATGCGAATGCACGCGTGTGTGTGCGAGCGAAGGTTCGAGAAAAAAAGGTCGGGGAAAGTGCGGCGCTAGAAACCGCTGTACGTATATCGTAACGATTCGCGCTTGGGAAGAACGGAATTTTGCGCGGGAATTTCGAAAATCGCGAGAGTCGAGGGATCATTTTCTTTTGCTGATGGAGTTTTACGCTGGGGGACAATTTTGTTTGCGGAACTTGAAGGCAACTGCGAAGCGCGGGAGAGAATGGGAGATTACCCATTGAGGCGGACTTTTCAGATTTTTCGTGGACGTTTTTAGGTAGTATTTACATTTAGGAATTGAAAAGAAGGGGAAAGCATCTGAAATATTATTTCAGATGCTTCGAGGAAGAGTTAACGATAATGTGGAGTTGAGAATCCATTTTTATCTCACCTTAAGGAGGTGTTAGTTACGTACCCGACGCGGAAATGTATGACTGCGGATTCTTTTAAGGTGGATGGTCGAGTCGTATTGAGGGGTAGAATGAATTGACGCTTTTTTACCGACCGTCGGTAAAAATAAGATCGTTAAGAGGACGATGGACACGACGGCGCGTTCGTTATAGCAGAAAAAAATGTTTTGATACTGGTATAATGTGAAGTATAAAGACTGTATGAAAATAAAAAGTAAGTAATTTATGTTTAGCTAAACTTCGAACTGTGGATATGTTACAGTTAAAACTCGTTTTGAGGTGAAACGCGTTTCCCCTAGTAAAAACTAGTTGTAACAAAGGCGTTCAGTTAGAATTGGTTTTTGTTGGGTAAAACGTTTTTAAGTTGAAAACGGGTTTTAACTTTAATATATTTATCATAAAATTTTTTAATACTTTTCTTGTGTCTTTTATTATCGCTATATGTATAATAAAAAATAATTGATCATTTTTTAAACCAACATAATCTAACTGCTAATCTTTTACATCTATGAAAGATTTTCTTTACTATTCAAATACTTACGACTTTCGTGCTTTCGATTTCCGGTATTGCATGCAATGACGAAACACGTTTTGCAGGATTATTTTTACAGATGAAAGTCTCATTCCTTTTTTCAATTTTTACTTTTCCAGTTTTAAGGAGGTTAGAGCGATCCCGTTGAGTCAAATGACGATTTATGATTTTTTTTCAGTGAACATCATAACCTTCATAACCTTAAAACCGTAAGGAACTACGTATTGGCCTATGCTGTGTCCTCTCTTTCTCTCTAGTCACCCTGGTTCCATTCATACCCCGGCTATGATTATATCGCTCGGTCACCAATGATCGAAGCGACGCCTGTGTCGAAATGCACCCCCCGAATTAGTTACCCATCACGGACGTTTTTTTCCACTGCCCATCAGGCTCAAGATCCCTTCGTCGAGTTTGTAGCGCGGCCGCGGCGTGTCGCTCTCATTCGTCCACATTCGCGCGAGTGTGCGTGCGCGCATACGGTGGTGGTCGCGCCAGATGAGTGCCAACTCGCGTTCGCGGCCAGTTCGTTTTTTCGCCTTCTCGCGCGTGTCAGTCGCGCGTTCGGGGGCTTGAAGAACAACAAAACTTCGTCTCGACCGCTGCGGCTCGTGACGCGTGGTCGATGAGAATTGCGGGTTGATATACAAAAGTGAAAAGTAATCGCGCCGAGTGTCATAGTCGTACGCCGGAAGGCTCGAGTGGCCCGTGCGGGTACTCGTCGACGAGGCCCTGCGGGGCGGTCCGTACACAACGCGGCGAACGTAACGAGAAAACAATCAAAAGCACAAAATAAAACCGAAAGTAAGATAAAACAAACGCGAGGGCGTAACAAAAATATGGACGCGGTTGAGATGAATGTGGCGGAGGATTCGCCCGAGGAAGCGATCGAGGAAACGGTACCCGAGATCTGTCGGGTCTGTTTGCTCGGTCATATGATAACGCGCGATCTCTTCGTCGAAAACAATGCCGTTTCGCTTTCAACCAAAGCCATGAGCTTTGCCAGCGTTAAGGTTTGTTCGAAGCGCCATTTCGAGGTTACCATTGTCGCACTCGTCGATTTTTATTTCGAAAAAATTGCACTTTGTTGTCTCGTTTTTTTGCAACAATCGATCATTGTATTCGCTTCACGTACGAGCACGGCTACCGATAATCATAACAATCGCCGTGACAACTGCCTGAAGTTGCTCCGATGCTTATTCGAGCACGAATCTCGGCCTCTTTTTTCCCCATACTTCAAAGTGCTTCTTGCACTTCAAATTTCTGCGGACGCACGTTTTATCGAAAAAAAAAACGGAAAAATGCGTTTTTCGGAGGAATGCTTCGTAGACTGCAGTAGCGCTCGGTGGGGTCGAGCAGCCTCAGCGTCGACCACTACTTGGATGGGTGACCGCTGCGCTCTGCGGTCACCCGTCTCAAGTTTTCCTTTTCAGTTTTATCACGCTCTGCACCAATGCCAAACGATGGCGAGTTAGGGAAAATCAGTGAAAATTTTCCGTTCGTAATACGTGTCGAGTGCCATCCTAAAGTTGGTCAGAATATTTTTTTCTACTGATTCTTATCGGTCCTGAGCCAAGTTCTGAGGGCCGAAACAAACCCAAACAAATGAATGATCCATTACATCAACTGTGCAGAAGTAGCCATAACCCAAACAAACCCCCGCAGTCCAGACATTCCTAACCAAACCCAAACGAACATTATTCATGCGCAGTAGTAGTACTAACCAAAATAAACCCAAAAAGCTAAAATAATCCATGTGCAGTTGCAGTACTAACTTAAACAGACCCAAACAGTCTCAAAAAAAATAATTCGTACACAGTCATACCAGTAACCAAAACAAGTAACCCAATCAAACCCAAATAAACAAATAATTCATCTGCCGTAGTAGTAATAACCTAAACAAACCCAAACAAGCAAAGAATGCACATAAAGTACGGGTTATAACCCGAACGAATGTCAAACTAACCCAAACAAACAAATAATTCACATAAAGTACAAGTTATAACCCGAGAGAATGTCAAACTAACCCAACAAACAAATAATTCGTATACAATAGTAGTACTAACTCATATAGGTCCAAACAAAAATAAAAAAACGATAATTCACGTACAGTAGTATTAACCCAAACAAACCCAAAACCATCCAAACATACCCAAACAAACCCAAAACCATCCAGACATACCCAAATAAACGCAAGCCATCCAGAAATACCCAAACAAAGCCGAAAAACAAATAATTCATGTACAGTGATAGTAATGATCCGAACAAACCCAAACAAACCCAAACGAATGTCAAAGTTGATCTTTAATCCACCCACGAAAGTTCAAAAGAAAACTCTGTATCCTCCGATCGACGAGCGGCATCTAAATCGTCCAACTTCGCTTGGCAGATGGCGCCCGAGGATGGCTTGCCCGCCCGGGTTTGTTGCGACTGCGCGGACAAGCTGGAAGCCGCGTACGAGTTCAAACTCCAGGTGGAGCAGGCGGACAACGTTTTGCGCCAGAGGTACGACGGTCCGAACATCAAGGACGAGCTCTTCTTCAACGAGGTGGAGGTCCATCTAGAGGTGGAGCGAGGCGACGACGCGCACTCCCTCACCGTGGACGCTCGCTATCAGGCAACCGTAGACAGCTTGAACGCGGTTGTTCCGGTCGAGGCAAAGTCTACGCTGCTCAAGGATCACCTGGCGCTGTTGGAAGTGGCCAAACTCGCCAAGCAGCAGGGCGTCCTCGAAGTCGGTACGAGCAACCCCGAGATCATTACCGTCTTGCCCGCCGTGTTAAAGGCGAGACGAAGAAAATAAGAGCTTGCCAATTTGAGCGCGAAATGACACACGCCCACGTAGGTTCACGGCAATTTTGGCGCTGAAAAACGAATCCAGCGGCTGGCGAACGTCCGACGAGAAAACGAGCCGCGCACCGGCGAGCCGGAAGTGGGTTACGCTTTCGCCGGGCTAACGGGCAAAAATCTCACATACGCGACCTTCCTGGAAACACGCATTTTGCCACTCGAATCGTCACGTTCGGTGGACAAATAGCCGAGAAAAATGACGAAAACCTGTCGCGGATCGTTGATCGATAAAGCGCGTCAAAATGTTCTCGCGTCATTTCGCCGTTAGTCAATTCGCGTATTCGTTACCGCGCTCGTGACTCATGTCCCATCTCTCTCGTTGTTTCAGAGGACAAAGATGACGGTGTTTCGGACGAGGAGGAGAGCGGTGTGTCGGCGATGCTTCGAGCCAATGAGCAGCACTACCTGGACGAGACCGAGGGCGCCGTGGTCGAGTTGGACGACTGCGCCGAGGCGTATCGCGACTCGGCCAAATCCGAGGGCCTCCCAGACGGCATCACCGCCGAGGAGCACAATTACATAATGCAGCAAGGTTACGAGCTGACGCGCAACGGGGAGGATCTCGTGGGTGCGCAGGAGAGCGTCGACTCGGTAAACGAGTCCGACAATTATTTGTCTCTGATCGACGACGAGATGAACACCGCCAAGGAGACCGAAGTCGCGCAACCGGAAGTTGGAGAAATCAACGAGGAGGCACAGACGGAAGTTGGGCCGGTCGAGACGGACGTTACGACGGAAGAAACGTCGCCGGGCGAGACGCGACGGAGCAAACGAAAAGCGAACAAACGTCGACGTACCGTGAGCGAGGAGGACAACTACTTCGAGAATTTGAGTCTCAGCAGTAGATTGAAACAAGCGCAGCTCGAGAAGAACGAAAAATTTTACTTTCTCTGCTATCTGTGCGACAAAAGATTCGTTTCCAAGGATATACTGAAGGAGCACATGCGCTCGCACGCGGAAGTCAGGCGCGCACTGTCGTTGAGGAAGGCCGAGAGATCGGATCGTCGGGGTTCGACGAGCCCGACGAAGACGAGCAACGTCGAGAACTCGACGAGTTCCGGCAAGAAGGCCAACAAGTGTCCCCACTGCGGCAAAGAGTATCTCTACGTGATATCTTTCAACAAGCATCTCAAGCAACACGAGAAGAACAAGGGACACGCCTCGAAGGACTCGTCCTTCTCCCAGGAGGACTCCGGTCGCGAGGAAGCCAACGAGGAAGAGGTCGAACGCGACGCGGCCCGACAGTCCGAGGCGACCAGTCGCGTCACCGGCCCCGACGACAAACCGAACCACCTCGAGGACCAGCGGGCAACGAATACGAGAAACGAGGCGAGCCCGAGACGATCGTCGCGTAGTGAGATCTCGAGTTGCGACAAGTGTCCGGAGAACTTCGCCGGCCGATGCGAGCTCTCGGAGCACTCGAAAAACGAACACTCGGCGACCTTCAAGTGCAACACTTGCGAGCGAGAGTTCGACGGCCTGGAGAAACTCCGGAGACACAGAAGCGAGCACGTGGTCGAGGGCGTACTGTCGCAGCAGGATCTCGAGGGCAATTTATACGTGAGCGAGTTCGTTGCGAAGGTGCGCGACAACAGCGCCACCTACGAGAAGAGCGTCGAACTCGCGACGAGTCGCAACGAGGCGAACGAGCCCGACGAGGACTCGGCCGATCGGGCCGACAGTTCCTGGCCCCTCGCGATCGCCCACGAGGACGAGATCGATCAAGAGGACGTCAAGGACGTACGTTTGAACGACGACACCTGGCCCGAGCACAACAATCACGATTGTTCCACTCACGTCGCCACTTGCTCCGCCAAAAAGTCCCTCGAACGACACGCGGACCATCACGAGACGCGAACGAAACACTCGTGCAAATTTTGCCATGCCGTATTCACCACGAAGGACAATCTCAGGCGTCACGTCGAGCAAGAGTGGGCCTGCGGAACGAGAACCTTCAAGTGCACCGACTGCGGCAAAACTTTCGGCAACGAGCTCACGTTGCGCAACCATTTGTTCGCGACGAGTCACAAAACAATCGTACACGGACAGCCTTACGATGCGAACAAGCGAATGAAGCGAGTGGCGGCCAAAGCGGCGCAAAAGATCATCGACAAGATCAAGACCGAGGACGATCACGAGTCCTCGGAGTCCTCGAGCGACGAGATCAAAACGGAGATCCATTGCGAGGAGGGGACGAGCTCGCGAGACTCGAAAATCAACAGCAGTCCCCGTTGGAGCCGTCAAGACGAAGAAGCAACGGGCAAAATAATCGCGAGTCGCAATCGTCGAAGGCACAATTACGAGTGCGAGAGCTGCGGCCGCAAGTGCCGATCCAAGCAATCACTCGCGAAGCACGTGTCGCAGCATCGCGCCAAAGATTCCGCACTCGAGGCCCCTGACAAAACGGAACGACGAGCCGTGACGACCAGCCGACTGCCGGAGAAATCGTGCAACCTCCAACCGTCGAGCAAACCCACGAGCCTCAGGCGCGACGTTAAACTCGAGGACGACGAGGATAACGAGAATTCGGACTTCGAGAGCGGCCTCGACTGGCCGATCGACAGTCACGAGTGTCCCACGTGCAAGAAGAAGTACAGCACGAAAAAGTCCCTGCTGCGTCATCAGCTGCTACACGAGAAGCCGAACTTCGAGTGCGACATATGCAACGTGAAGTTTTACCGCAAGGACAAGCTCAAGTCGCACTACGACAAGTGCTCGGAGAAGAATCCCGATCAGGTGCGCAAGTGCAACATATGCGGCGAGATATTCGAGAACAACGAGATACTGCGCGAGCACAGGGGACGTCACGTCGACGAGGGCCTGCTGACGGAGGAGGATCTGCGGGAACTCGAGCCGGGCACGGAGGACAGACGAGACGGCGGAAAAGTCGCCCGGAAACGGCGCACCGACATCGTCGGCCTCGAATGCACCGAGTGCAACAAACGCTACACCTCGAGGAAAGGCCTGCTGCGACACATACAAGTACACGAGGGCAAAAAGTATCTGTGCGACATATGCCCGAAGAAGTTTTATCGTCGCGAACATCTCAAGATTCACGTTGCCAAGCACAACATGATCAAGCCTTACAAGTGTCCCCGTTGCACGAAACGCTTCATCAAGGAGGAACAATTGTCGAATCACTTGTCCAAGCACGATCGTACCTTCAAGAAGCCCAAAGAGGCCGACACCTCCAAACGATTCCTGTGCGAGATTTGCTCGAAAAGCTTCACTCAGTCGACGACGCTTATCGCTCATCTGCGCGCTCACAACGGCATCAAGCCATACGTGTGCGAAGTCTGCGCCCGACCCTTCACCACCAACGCCTATCTCAAGATGCACATGAGGACCCACACCCAGGAACGACCCTACAGCTGCCAGTACTGCTCGAGGGCTTTCGCCCGCGCCGACACCCTCGCCAATCATCTCACATCACACACCGGCGAGGCCAAGTATCATTGCAAATATTGCCCGAAAAACTTTCGACGTCTCAAGTCCCTCAAGGAACACGTGTTCATACACACCGGGCAGAGACCCTACGCGTGTCCCACCTGCGATCGTCGATTCAACAACAACGGCAGCCGATACGCGCACAGCAAACGGTGCAAACTGAATCATCTTCAGCCTACCGGAAGTCGAGCACAGACCTCGATACCGGACAGCCCGGTGCTCCAGGAACATCTCGTACAACCCATCAGGCTACATCAGCTCAACGAGGCCCACGAATTACTCGACGAACACGAGGAACATCAGACGCAGATACAACTGGTCAAGTCGCAAGGCATCAAGACAATCACCATCACGAGAACCACCGACGATCTCACCGGGGCCCAGATGATGCAACATCAAGAAATTCTCATGCCCCTCATACTACCGCTCACCGTTACGCTCACCGACGCCGACGAGGAAGTCATCCTTCCCGAAGGCACGAAAATATACACCACTGCCTAAAACCGACCACGCGGATCTCCGGATCAGAGTTTCTACATCGTTTTTAGGCGCGAGATCAAAGAGATCCGTGAAGAAAATAACTACGTGCATCGTGGGAAATAATTCACAGAATCTTCACGCGAAACTACGCGAAAAGGACCGCAGCTTTTGTATCCGCGGTTCGTTTCGAGAGGACGTGCTGTTTTTTTTTTTAAATACGTTGCGTGCGAAATGCTTGCCGAAAAATTCCGTAATCGAGAGATGGGAAATCTTTTGTCACAAATTACGAAGGAGCCTGCACCTCCTTGATAAAAATGCTGCGGTAACGCCAGTTTTTTTCTTCTATTCTCTTTTTTTTTGCAACTTTTACGTATACATATAGATATAATTGTAGAGGGAGTCGAAATTGTACAGAAAGAGCTTATTACGATTATATACTTATATATATAAATACACCGAGCTCCGTGACTCGTCGAATTTAGCGATTCACTTTTTACTTTCTCGATCCTCGAGGAATCGAGGCTACGAATCCGCGCTTTCGCTTCTTCTCCTCTCGCCCTGTTGAACGTTTAATCGAAAACTTGTATAAACGAAGAAAAATAATTGCAACACAATTGTAGGGATCGCGCGGATCCGTGATTATGAATCAAGTATTAAAAAGGCGCCGGGAGATGTAACATCGATTAATCCAAACGTCCGAATGACGAAGAAACGGAAAACAAACGAAAAATAGATCAATATTATACCTCGATACGAAAAACTATGAATAATGCGTCTGCCGTAACGCCCATCGGGACTCTTAGCGCCCTTTGATTCATCTCGCCTTGTTATATCGCATCGATAAGTTTAACTTCCTTGACTAAAAATTTTAAACAAACTATTATTGGCGTATAGTATCTTCAACGACGGGAGTCTCGCGTTTATTTTAATGTTGAAACAAATCTTTATATTGAAGGAACAAACTTTCGCCCATTTTTATTTGTACAGTAACTGTTACGAGTGTGAATAAAGACTTTGTAGAATTTAAATTGTAGTTTCATAGTCGAAAGTTTTCTGTAGGATTCAATGTATAGGACTATTTTATTTGCGTGTGTCAACGCACACATATACGCAGGACATAAACCATAATATTAGAAACATTTTTCTATATTGAAGCGACATTAAGGATTTCATGAAATAAATTTTTCGAAAATATTAAAGTGAATATATATATATATTTTTTTCTTACGCGTTTTTTTTAGTTTAAAATAAAAAGTTAGTCGAACTAATAAAGGAAAAAAAGTTATATATATATACGCACACACACTACCAGTTTAAAGTTTTCGGTCACCAGATAATTCCAAAATTTTCGATCACTTTGGATAATTGCAAAATTAAATTAGAATAATATAAAATAGGAAATGAAATAAATTATACTATTCTAACATTACTTGGCAATTATCCAGTGATCGAAAGTTTTGCAATTATCGGAAGTGTCCGAAAACTTTTGCGCAGCAGTGCGTGTGTGTGTATGTGTGTGTTTAATTCACTTCAGTGGCGCAGAACTTTTAATTTGCACTGAAAAAGATTTGAATATATAAAAAATATATTATATTTTATTTTAACAATTCGTCTGTAAACCTGGGTATTTCGTGTCCGAGCAAAAACTATTTTCCAATCGAGTTGCTTCATCCATTTACCGAAAAATATATGAAGAAAATTATTTTCCTATCATTTTATGATTGATAAAGATAGATTCGTTTATTCCAAATGTATAGATTTCGCTTTTTACAATACCCTTCCTCTTTCCACTTTTCATTACTTTTTTTTATTGATATATGAAATTGAATGTTCCGACCACTAGCATTATTTTTTTCAAAATGTCTCGAATGTACTATACTATGTAAAATAACATCGTGGTAAGAATTCCTTAGTAACTATATTTTATATCGATAATGTCCAATGGACTCGTATGAAAACGTATAGCCTTTAGGAAGTAGGAATCGCATCGAATATCGTTTTCTTTCATCGCAACCTGCTACGTTCTCGTTTTTAAACGGCTTGTCCAAAGTAAACGTCACTCCAGTAGCATCTGACATTGCGTCAATCCGGCCTTAAGGAAAATATCGCGTCCGATGAGATTTTCCTTTGTTGATTGGTCGTCGCCATCAAAGAAAACTTCGATTTAAAAAGTACTTAATCTCATCGGTATGATGAGTTGCGACTGCGTGCTCAAATGCTGACAAAGTTTGCCCTGCGCCTTTAAAACTTTAGATTTAAGGATCTCGCAAGGCTCTGTCGGTTAATAGACCAGTCACTTCCCACATCAACAGTACAGATATTTTCTCGGTTGCCTAGAATACATTTCTCAAGTGGTTTGTTTACTTGGGTCGCTGCGATCTCGGCATACGTCCAGCGAGAATGCAGCCTGCAGCGATGCTGTCGAAGTCACTATGCAATGCAACGAAAATTATTTATTTTTTCATTTCTTTATGTCGCCGATCTAAAACCCTTTTTCCAAAATTAGGTTATGGAACGCATCTTTACGAATGTATCAATAATTTTTGTAGCCTGAATGTGCCAAAAAAATTCGGCGATGCGAAAAAAAAACGAATTTTTTCGTTGCATCCCAACGATGCAAACTTCAGCGCCATCTGCAGTGAGGCAGCTGCCCCGCGTGAGGCTCGCCCCTCGTTCAGTCTTGCTTTCTTCTCACCCCACCCCTCCCGCCGTTTCTTACGGCATTCTACGATTTCACAAAATTCACATCTTGTCTTAAGGGGAAATATACCTTTAGGCGAGAGAAAAATTGCTGATTATCGTGACTTTTTTTAAAAGAAAGATTTCCTCATTTTTAGGTTATGTTTTATTACCACTTTTGGCTGTTACGTGGTTTTTTCTATTTATTAATCTTTCAAAATAGCAGAGGTATAGCATCGGTTTCTAAACTGCATTTTCAAAACGTTCTAACCTCATTGTCTAAAACATGATCTTAAATGCTTTTGAAAATAAAAAAAAGTATTCTTCATTGCAAAATGTGGCTATTTTTCGGAAAATTCAATCTTTTTTGTTTCAAAGCGTAGCATTTCAGCGATTTTCAACATTTCTCAATTTTTCTTGGGTCATATTCTGCGTAGGAGTGTTAAAGAAAGAAAAATATTCGTTGGTTTTTTTTCATATCAATCCTGCCGTCACTGCGTGTCACGCCGTCTGACGACGTCCGCCGCAACCCGTTTAGAAGACCGTGCCACACCTCCGCCATTTTTGAAGATTAATAAATAAAAAAATACCCAGTAACAGCCAAAAGTCGCAACGAAACGTACCCTAAGTCTCAAAAAAGTGGAAGTATTCTTCCCATTCAAAAAAAAAATCTTGAAAATAAGCTACTTTTTCCTCGCCGAGAGGCACCTCCCCCCTAACTACGGTATTTTCGTCGCTCGTAAAATACCGATCGGTATCGAATCGTCTAGGGTGTTTTTTTTCTGTCTCGTTTCAAGGGACACGCTTCTCGTCCTCCGCATGTTTAATCTTTTATGGAATTCAAGTTTGCATCGTTCGACTTCAACGAAAATAACTTTTGATTTTCTTTTTTATTTCCTCCGGCAAATTTGGTCTACAGAAATTCCTCAATTATTTTTCGAAAAACTTGTCCAGAAATCTACAATACAAACGTGGAACAAAGATTTTGCGTGATGATAAAAATAAGAAAATTGAAATGTAAAAAAGGAAATTTCGTTGTTTTCGAACGATGCAACCCTCGACATCGTAATCTTTTTACGTTCGTCAACTTATAGGGCGCCCAGGCATTCATTCAATTCCGCGAGTGTTTCCTTTCTTGAAATCATTAGACGCATTCTCAAACGGTCATCATGGATTCCGTGTACCACGAATTCCACAATCTTCCGTTCGGGGATCTCTAGATTCGTTCGTTTGATCCTTTTGACCTTTTCAAAGCAATACGCTTGTAAAGACTGACCTATTATCGTCACACTTTTACCGTTAACTCCATCTTTGTTTTCACTTCTCAATTTTCTCGGATAAACCACACTTGTGCCTTTTTGGATTTCTTAATTCCGAAACTGGCACGTGATTTATTTCAATTTTGATCGGTAGTAAGCGTTCATTGCTACGTAGATTTTACATATCGATAGTGTCCTATGGACTCGTTAACGATGATCAGCATTTGTATATTGTCTCTTTATGCCTTTGACGCGTGACGATGTGAAACGACGACAATTGATGTACGGTTCGAACATGTGTTCTCGTCAACGGCCCAGTAAGGAGTGGGTTTAAACAGTAACAACTTTTCGGCTGTTTATAAAAACTCTCGTCTAGCAGCGCTGCGCTCTTCTACTGTTTATAGGCTCGTTCTGAGTGCGCCCCCTACGGCAACCGTCTTCTCGGACCAAAGCCGAAAATTATTTACTTCAAAATTCAATATTTTGTATATATTCAGCTTTTATTGCTTTGGTAAACCCATTACGAGTGTTTGCACAGGAAATTCCTCCGTACATATACAGTGTATATTTTTTAATTTAAGGAGGTACGATCACTTCGATGGGGTCAAAAAAAAGTCTAAATTTATTTTACCCACAGCTGCTCTGATTGATGTTTACTTGTGTTGATTATTCGTATTATCGATTATGGTGTGCCAAATGATGAATTTATTGCACGTGAACAAATAAAAACTAAAATCTTCGTAACAATAATATTAACATATCCACCATAAAAACGGACTAAAGACAAAAAAAAGTCAGCCGGAAACCTATTAAAATAGGCTTGAATTACCTCAGCGGAATTAACACGTTAGGCAGAATATAATTATACATATTATTGATACGTGATAAATGATAAAACTCTTCGGCGGCTTCTATTCAAATGAATTTCAAAACAAATCTGGGATATGTTCGCCAAACGCATCAGCTGTCACTCACGACAATGCTAAGCCTGTGAGTGCTATTTCGTCGTTCTGACCATTTTCAACGGGAAATTGAAACTTTTTTGTAATGTAGTGCTTTAATTACACAGTGAAGATTGATTTTCTTATTTTTTACAATATCTACAGTCCAATATCGCCGCCGGACGTCGTGCAAAAAAATGTCATCTCCCGGCGGCCATGTTTCGTTGTATCTCTGCATTTTTTTAGGCTGTCAATGTGTACATTTGTGTTAAAAAAATGCGCTTATTTTCGCCAACCGTTACCCACAAAGAAAATTCGGTACTTGGCCATGTTTTCGGGACTGAAGGTAGATGTAGGCCTTTGACATTTTTACAAATAATTGAATTCTTCGATATTGAAGATAATTATTTCGCGAACTTCCAATATTCAATAGAACATTGCACAATTAAGCTAATGACGGATGACGATTGCGTATCATTGAGTGACTTTTTCATCTTGGTGGTATTCTCGAAATATAAAGATCATTGAAGATTCTTTTTCCTCTCCTTTTGAACGAGCCTGTAGTCAGCGTCACGCGGGTGAAGGACGGGCACATACTGTGTGTGCATTGTGCGCTGTAGGACTAGAAATCCACGTAGGCCGTGAGCAGCTGTGAGACGAGTCGTCCGCGCGCGTATCTACGTGTGCACCCGTATCCATATATAGATCGCGACGTCGAGTTCAACGCGCGCCCGCGTATGCGTGTTACGTATATACGATGTGTACAACTCGAGTCAGTTGGACAGTGTCGCGATCGTAAAGCCCGTATATTATTGTTATCGCGTGAGTTCCAGTGATTTTCAAATTAAGTGAGATAAAAGGCGATCGTGTCGGGCTCGACGAAGAGTAAAAGTATCGTCAGAGGGGCACGAAATTCGTCGGGCGATTCGCGCACAGATTTTGCCCGCGTATACGCGAGATCTGTCGTTAAAAAAACACAATTTTTAACCTCGCCCATCCGTGTAATTGAGAGTTGGAAAAAAAACAGCGAAAATCGCTGAGATGTAGAATAATAACGATACTCGATCGCGGTCGCACCTGAGGGCCGGGAAAAAAAATGCCGGAAATTCTCGTATTCGACGATAGTTCGTAGTTTAGGAAAATTTTCGTCCGCCGCGAGAGAACGAGCGGAGAAGCCTCAGGGCCGATGAGGAGTCGGTGATCCGTACTCGCGACCCAAAGAGGCAACAACGTTCAGGGGGTAGGCCGAGGACGATCCGCGAGAATGCACACGGAGAGCTGCACGTCGGCGAAACTCTCCGGGGAACTGGACGTATGCTCGGCGCCGAACAACATCTCCGTACTGGAGGAAGACCTTGCGCTGAGCTCTTCGACGCTGGGTAATTAGCCAGTTTTGTTACGCAAATTAAGTCAAGTTTGCCCTCACGCGTCCATGGCGCGTGAAACTTTGCATCAGCGACTGATCCGTCAATGTTTCACTTGACGTCTGTTTGGGTTCGTTTTTCGTGCCAATCATGGGCAAATTGTACGCAATTTGGTTTGATGCAATTTTATGTGAATTGTATTGAATTTAATTTAGAGCTATTGCATGAGAATTGTATTCAATGTGGTGTGTTAGAATTTTATGGCAATTATATCAAATTTATTTTCTCTCAATTGCATAGCAATTATATCGAAGTTACTTTCTCTTAATTGTATGGCAATTATATCGAACTTATTTTATTCCAATTATAAGTGCCAAAGGCAAAGTCATCAATTCACATAGACCGTACGAAACAAATCAGAGGCGGCTTAGTTTCATTGCCAGAACATAACAATTTGACGATGTTGACGTTTGCATAATTGGAATGCAATGATATCATTCTTATCATTTTTCATTCCTTCATTTCTATCATTTTTCATTCCTCCATTTTTATCATTTTTCATTCCTTCATTTTTAGCATTATCCAGTCTTTTATTTTTTTCTAATTCAGGCCGTGAATTTGTAACGGGAATATGTAGAAACGCTCCAGTGATTTTTGCAGCTCGAAATGTCAGGAAACATTTGAGTAATCGAAAAGAATTCATTTTTGTCGCATTCCGACTATGGAAACTTCAACGTCGTACAAGTTGGTGGAAGACACTGCAGTTTTGGGTGCGAGAAAGTTATTCACCAGGGCCACGCACCTAATAATTGTAGCATCCCTCCCACTTGTCAAAAACTTCGGGCGTCTTGACAAGATAAAATTCACGAATGCAAAGAAATGTACAAGAACTGCTCGTTCGATAATAGAGAATTTTTATTTGCTCATTGGACCATGAGAAAAAAGGGCTCGATGTACGTCTTGTATTTTGGATGTAATCGTCGTGCCATTTCGTAAGGAAGCAAACACGGTATTGAGGATGAAAGAGCAGAAGTACGAGGAAATAAAAATCAGAATATTAAGGATACACAGGGCTACTGGTTATTGGTCACGATGCTGTGGAAGGGTCGAACGACATGTTTTTTGCTATCAGATAACCCAGTAACGCTTTATGCAAAAGTGAACCATTTTCGAGATATTATTTTCGTTATTTTCATTTAAAGTTACAGGTAGGCACGGTTAAAAATTAATGTAAAAAATCTGGTGTATGGAATCAAACTTATTTATCATTTGTATTTTCAGGACACAGTAACGAAGTATTATCAACAATAAAATAACGATAGTCTGCTAACATTTTTTAATTAGGGGGTAATGAACACGTTACTTGCAAACGGATTTCACTGTTGAATAGTTTTTATTTATTAAATGAAATTATCTGGTTCACTTTAATATACTTTATACTTACATTATTGATTTCATATACTATTATACCATATTATATTTATAACTTTAATGTACTTGAATTACACTATGAATTTATTATTATTATACTATATTATACTCATATTAGTAGTTTAATATACTAATATCAAACTTGTTAAACTCATACTTTTTGCAGTCTTATTCAATTTATTAAACTTATTAAACTTGTACTTTTATTTATAACTTATTAAAAACATATAAATATTTTTATTAAAACTTATTAAAACTCATTTAATAAAATACTTATTATTTATTAAATAAATTGACTTATTATTTATTAATTAAATTTGCTTATTAAATTTATTTACTTATTTATTAAATAAAAAAACTTATTTAATAAAATACTTATTATTTATTAAAAAAAACTTTAAACTTATAAAAACTTATTAAAAACTTATAAATTTATTTATAACTTATTAAACTTATACTTTTCGCCGTCTAAATAACGAAAAGGAAATGAGGAGAAAAATTCACTTGCCATTGTTTACTCATCGTCAGCATCGGAATTTATTCGTGAATATCTCGGCCAATTATTGTCGCCCGACATTAATAAAAAGCGTTTTGCTCTGAACGAACCACCCCATATGCTCACAACTGGCAAAAACTAATCAAGATACAATCTATGAAGTGACGTCACAAGAATATACGTGACGAAATAAGATACAAAATATAAAGTCCGATACCGCTTGCAGGTCCCCAAGACAAGAGTGCGCAGGACCAAGGCGAGGTAACTTCCTCCTCGCTGTGCATCTCCGGAGCGAGTTTGGTCTACGTGAACGAGGACACGATGGACTGCAGCTATTCGGAAGCCTCCATCGTCACTCCCAAGAAGCCTCAGGAGACGAGCATCGCGATATCGAGTCCGGAGATGTTCGAGAGCGACGACGACGAGGACGACGACGACGACGACAGAAAGTTGTCAAATCATTCGCGATCTTTGTCTGCCAGTCGTCGCGAAAAATCGAGCCCGGTGAATTCGTCGCTGAGGCACGAGAATCGCGTCGAGCCGACGACCGAGGAATCTATAGCAAAATCCGATTGTTACCTGCTGGCTAGGATCAATAAATTTCTAACGGGCGTACCGCCGCCCCCGAAACACACGATATGCCAGAGCGATTGCACCGATTTGTTGTCTCTGATACGAGCGAATCGCGATTATTTCTACGTCGATCCGTTCGCCGGCCGGGACGAGACGGAAGCGAGGCCGGAGGAAGCGTCGACCGAAGACGAAAAAGTCACCGCAGCAACGACGCTGGACGAGGAGACGACCAGAGCGGCGGAACGCGTTGTGCACGATCCACCGTGCTCGCGCAGCTTCAACAATCATCGTGGAAAAAGTAGTTTAAGGAATTTGACGAACGCGTTCGACGCCTGCGAACGCTACGACGCCCCAACGAACTCCGCGACTGAATCGACGAGGGAAATACCTCCCGAAAATTTGGAACGTCGTTGCGCCAGCTTTGCGTCCCACGCTGGGGAGAAGACTCGCGACGACGAGGAAATCGCCAAGCGCTTGAAAACGACGAGCCACGCCAAGAACGGCGATCTTCTCGCCAACAAAACTAGACACGTCACATTTGAGACGATCGAGCACGAGCTCGTACAATTTTACTCGAGCGTGGCAGTCGAGACAGCGAAAAGCATGACGTGGGAACAAGCCTACAGGCACAAAACACACGGAATACAGTGAGTTGGACTACTCGTCCGATATGCCTTCGAGGCGAGATAAAGGCGGGGACAAATTGAGCATTTTTTAAAACGGGGATTTTTCAAAACTAAAAATAGTTCGACATTTATTAACGCGTTACCCCCACTTGTAGCGCAAAAAAAGGCCTTTTTCATGAATTTTTTTTAAAGAAAACTACAAAACTTTTTTAATCGATCAATATACCATCTTAAAGAACACATCTTGAAGAACTTTCAGTAATTTTTTTATTGAAAAATATTACATTGTTTAGTGGCAAATGGCCGTCAATGAAATAATGTTTTTATATACACGGTTTGCGGTGACCAACATTGCGGCGAAGTGGATCATCTGAAAAAAAAAATGCGGATGGATTTAGTCAAATATAAGTATAAACTAGTCTTTAATCGAAGGATTTTAAAAAATATTCTTTTTTCACAAAATGGCGGACAGTCAAAGTTAATGGTTCGATTTTAACGAAAAAAAACGGCCGTTTTTTGGCTATAAAACGGCCATTTTTTCGAAAAAAAAAAATCGAACGATTAAAGACTACATTTTTATGTATTAAATAAGCCTGCAAAATTTCAAGAAGATCGGTTCATTAGTGTTCGAGTAATCTTGGTCACCGACTTCAGAAATGCCATTTTGAGAAAAACGCGTTTAAAGTTTCAATTTCAGTTCTTCAATTCACGGATTCTTCTCTTTCAACGCTCGTATCTCAGTCAATTTTGTGCGGATCGACTTGAAATTTTCAGGACATATTCTCGGATACTTATACTTCAAAAAAATGCAATAAAAGAAATCGATTCTTTCAAAATCGCAAGTGGGGGTAACCCCTTAAGGTAGTCCTATCGCTTCACACTAGTCGTACCACTGATCATACTTGAGACGTGTACAATTCATATTTTTAACATATGCAAACAAACATAATTTGTAACAACTAAAATTTTCCATTTGTAAACTGTTTGAGGGAAGGGTAGGGGTTTCAGCGTGAAAAAGAAACACTTGCGAATTTTTTTCATCTTTATGGATAGAGCAAATTTATTGAAACCTTTTGTACATTGTTAAGTGTCATTTCGAGAACAGTCCGTGAAATTTGTACGCGAAAATATCCACAAACAAGCCGGTGTTAGAGGAGCGGGACTAAATAGTCAATAACTTCGAGAGTTTTGCTCTGATTGACTTGAAATTTTAGGATCATATTCTTGAAACGTTTAACTATAAGAAAAAAAATCGATTTTTCAAAAGTGCGCACCCCTACCCTTCCCTTAGTGAATGTTCACATTTAAGTAGGAAAATGAAAAATTCGCTTCGTATTTCTAGGTTTTATATTTGGCAATACTACGAGTGTTAAGTATGTAAATCTGATTATTTTTAAGAATCTGACGGATTCTCACTATTGTATACACTTTTGTAGCGACCGGAAATTAGGTTTGTGTATGTCCTCTCGGGATTCCTTCGCAACAGTACGCAATCTTTATATTTTTTATTTTCTGTAATAAGGTCGATAATCGACCCTGAAATTTTACAGAGACGATTATTAATATATTTAGTGAAGCTCACAAGAAGAAAAAAAATTATGAAAATCCTACGAATTGAAGCCTGGCGATAGGACTGCCTTAAGGGCTCACATACTGGGACGGCTAAAAATAAGGCTATGGTTAAGATTTTTTTTTGTGGATAAACCGGAATTTCATCGAGCAACCATGATAAGGGTCCACACTTATAATACGTACATTTTCTTCGATGAAAATTAAGGAAGCTTTCCAGTGTGACAGCCCGAAAAATCGCTGTTTTTCGCGATTTTTTTTTTTAAAGAAAAAATAATCTAATCGGCCTGGTTTTTTTTGTATATTAATTGGGTATTGAAGAATACAAAACAATTTTTTAAAGATCGATTTATTTATTAATTAATATCTATAAAAATGATGAAACAATTGTTGCAGAAAATGCACTTGGATGTGGTGTCCACGTTGGGGGTCACAATTTTGATCTGAAACAAAAAACACAAAAAGATTATTGATCGGTATATAATTGGCTTTCGTGCTATGGAGGCTTTTTTTTTTTTTTTTTGCAAAAATGGCGCCGGTTTGAACAAAAAGTATCGATTTTAGCATTTTTTTTGGCAGTTTTTTTTACAAAAAAATAGGAAGATGTCAAAAAAAAAAAAGCTTCCATAGCACGATAAACAATGACGTTAAGAATATTGTGTAAAAAATTCAACTCGATAGCTTTAAAACTCTGCCCTCCAAGTTGGACACCGTTTTGAAAAATGCTGTTTCGAGAAAAACGCGTTCAAAGTTTCGCTGTAGCTGTAGCGCTCCGTTGCCTTCTTCCAAGAAATGCTGTACAGTAACCGAAATAATCTGAATTTCGGCATGAAAATTTCAGGGAATATTCGGAAGAGTGTATACTATTCGATGAAGCAAAAAAAAAAAATCGATTCTTTGAAAATTTCACACTGGAAAGCTCCCTTAACGAAATGGTGGCCATTTCAAAATTAAGTGTCAACTTGGGTTCCTTTCCGAGTTGTTCATTTTAAAAATTATGAAACTTTCAACAACAAAAAACGCTTTCGTGCGCCTCTAAGGAATGGCGTGAAGAACGATGTACCGAAACTCGAGGCGGATAGCTTGAAAACTCTTCGTTCAAAATCTTCCACTGCTTTGAAAAACGACGAATTCCTTTTTCTACGAAAGACTAAGGTAGACCCCCCTACCGGAATAATTCCAATTTCGCGACAAAAATTTAACAGCGTCGTTACGAACGTCCATATTTTTACCGGAACGATCGCTCAAGCGCTCGATATTCGCCGATCGTCGACTCGTCTCATCAGCGACTCTTCACATTTTTTTCAGCTACAATCGAAGCAAAGCGGTCGAGGACTTCGAGGGCCTGACGCTTAAGCTGTGCCAGCGTTACATAGGCGCCGAGACCCAGTCGACCTGCAATATTTGGTTCACCAAACAAACGCCCGGTAGCGTGAAGAAGCGCAGCCTTCTGGCGCGTCGCAACAACGGCCAGAGCCCCGGCAAGAGACTCAGTCACTTGGCCCGACGAAGACGCACCTTCTCCAGTGCCAATCTTCAGGTCTTGGGAATGGTCGACAAGAAACAACTCGTTCTCAATATCAAGTGAGCACGGAGACGCGAATCTCCAGAATTCATATCGGACATCACCGTTAAGGGGTTAGGCCACTGTGGCGGGCCGAAAATCAGGGTGTTAAAAAAAAATTGATTTTCGAGGAGCACGTGAGATGATTGAAAAATCGGTTGAACATTTATTTGTATGTACATTGACAAATTTGCGAGTCAAAATTCATAAAGAAATATTAATGATTCAAGAAGTTGTAAACAATCTCGTGAAGGACCTTTGAATGTGAGAGGCTCAACGGTGTACTTGATTTTGGCCACGGTTGATCCGAAATGAAAAAAAACGTGTTTTTTTTTCCAAAATAGATCATATTGGCTAAGGCTTGACCGAGATTTTTGTTCTATAGTTTTTCAATAAAAAAGATTGAATTTTTTTTCTCGATACTTCGAGGAAAGATGACATCGCTATTATTAACAGGGTAAGGTGCCCAATTATTGACACTTTAAGGGCCAAATTGTTGACACTTTAAGGGCCCAATTATTTACACGTCAAGGGCCCAATAATATAGACATTAAGGCCCAAATTATTTGCACATTAAGGGCCCTAATTGTCGACGCCTTAAGGGCCCAATTATTGGCACTTTAAGGGCCCAATTAGTGATACCTTAAGGGCCCAATTATTGACACTTCAAGGGCCAAATTATTGACACTTTAAGGGCCCAACTATTGAAACTTTAAGCGCCCAATTATTTACACATTAAGGGCTCAATTATTGATACCTTAAGGGCCCAATTATTGACACTTTAAGGGCCCAATTATTGACACTCCAACAACCATTGTGCAGGTAGAAGAAAAGTGTCGATAATTGGTGGGGTGCCAAAATAAGGTTATTTTACCCTAAGTAATGGAAAAAAAATGTTAAGGAGAAAAACGTCGGTCAAGACTAAACTACCACTACACTGAATAAGCGTACGAAATTTCAATTCGATCCGTTCATTCGATGTCGAGAAATCGTGTACACCGTTTTGAAAAACGTAGTTTCGAGAAAAAAACGCTTTTAAGGGGGGAGGTATCTTTGGGCCAGGAAAAAATGGCTGACTTTCAGGTTTTTTATTTAAAGGAAAAATTTCACTATTTTTGAGACCTAGTGTATGTTTTATTGTTTTTTGGCTGTTACGTGGTATTTAAAAAATTATTAATGTTTAAAAATGGCACGGCGGATGTTGTCAAACGTCGTGACACGTAGTGTCGGCGGGATTAATCTGAAAACAGTTAACGAAGATTTTTCTTTCGTTGACACTCGGATGCAAAATACGAACCAAGAAAAAGTGAGAAATTTTGCAAATCGATGCAAATAGTACGCTTCGAAACAAAAATATTGAATTTTCCGAAAATATGGTTACAATTTGCAATAAAAAATGACTTTTTTTTTATTTCAAAAACATTGAGGGTCATGTTTTAGACAATGAGGTTAGAAAGGTTTATACCGAATTTCATCAGAATCGGTCGATTAGTCTTTTTGCTATACGTAACGTCAGTTTTGTAAAATGCAGTTTAGAAGACCGTGCCATACCTCTGCCATTTTTATAGATTAAGGGGGGAAATCTCTTTAGACGCCCGAAAATGAGTCATTTTTCGTGAGATTTTTTAAGGGGATACAATAACAATAGGGGATACAATAATAACAATAAAATAAGGGGGTACAATAATAATAATTGAACATATTACAATTTTGACATCTTATTCGAATTTTCACGTGTAAAAAATGTTTCGTTTCTTTTTTTTAACAAAACAAAATGACGGTGCTGTAAGGTATTCCTTTGCGCGGCTTTTGGAATATTGCTGGCCAATATTTTGGGAGGTTTCTCACTATAACATTATTGGAAGGATATACTTATAAAACGATAAAAAAAGTAACAGATTAAAAATTAACTGGGCCAAGTAATAAAATTTTTATATTTTTGACCGCGTTCTCTAACATTTTTCCCCCACAATAAACCTCAGAATAAAATGACCTTGAAACTTGAACAAAATAACCTCAAAACCAAAGTAGATCTTGAAATAAAATAACCTTCAAACCCACCTTTAAGAAATGCATGAAAAATGACTTATTTTCGGGCGTCTAAAGGGGTTTTCAATGTCAAATGTCAAAATTTTAAAATGTGCGATTATTATATCATCATTGGAAGGATATAATTAGAAAACTATAAAAAAAAGTATAAAATTAAAAATTAACTAGGCCTGTAATCAAATTTTTCTATTTTTACCCTCGTTCTCTATAATTTTTTCCCCAAAATAAACCTCAAAACAAAATGACCTTGAAACTTGAACAAAATAACCGTAAAACCAAAATAGACCTTGAAATAAAATAGCCTTAAAACTCACCTTAAAAAAATTCATGAAAAATTACTTTGTCGGGCCCTTAAAGGGATTTTCAATGTCAAATGTCAAAATTTTAAAATGTGCGATTATTATATCATCATTGGAAGGATATAATTAGAAAACTATTGAAAAAAGTATAAAATTAAAAATTAACTAGGCCTGTAATCAAATTTTTCTATTTTTACCCTCGGTCTCTATAATTTTTCCCCAAAATAAACCTCAAAACAAAATGACCTTGAAACTTGAACAAAATAGCCGTAAAACCAAAATAGACCTTGAAATAAAATAGCCTTAAAACTGACCTTAAAAAAATTCATGAAAAATTACTCGTCTTCGGGCGTTTAAAGGGATTTTTAATGTTAAGTGTAAAAATTTCGAATTAATGCGACTGTTTTATCACCGTTAAAAAAATTCCTGAAAAATTATTCATTTTCGGTTGTCTAAAGGGATTTCTCCCCTTAATAAAAAAAAAGTAGCATGTAACAATCAAAAGTAGCAATAAAACGTACGCCCTGAGTCTCGAAAATCGTGAGGAAACGTTTCCTTTTTTCTTTAAATCACGATAATCATCAAATTATTTCCTCGCCCAAAGCTATGACCCCCCCTTAAAGTTTGACTAGCAATTATATCCTTGCGATCATAAGTTTACCATCAATCGGCGAGTCCTGCACCCTGTGTTCCCTCTTAAATATGATTTGCCTCAAGCGACGAACGATTTTGTGAAATTTTCACAGCAGCCTACCCCCTTAATGGCACGAGTGCTTCGGGAAAGCTGGTATCAATGCAAACGTCACGAATGACCTCGCCGTGGGACCTTAGGGCGCGGGTGAACGTCGCGGCTATTTTTTTCTCGCTCATAAATTTAACCCAAACGATGTTTTTGTCGGTCCGACAGGAAGCCAACGATAAGAAAGGGCAAAAGTCCGCGTGGCAAGAGCCCGAGAGGCAAAAGTCCCCGCGGCTCCGCCAAGAAGAGAGCAGCCCTTAGCCGAATATCGCCGAGTCCACGTAAAACGAAACTCGAAACGTCCAAGCGTGCCTTGTTCCAAAGCCCACCGGGCGATCGCGCCGGGCCGAGCAACGGAACTTCCCTCGTCAACGCGAACTCCCAGCAGCGGATCAAACGAGCACTTTTCTCGAATCCAAAGACCGAGCTCCCTCCAGTCCCGAACAACGTCGCCGACATCAAGCGCGTGCTCACCTTCGAGGAGACGAAGAAACGCAAGAGCGAGGACGAACTCGAGGGCCCGAGATACAAGTGGGCCAAGAGCTTGTCGTTCGATTGCGCTCATCTCACCGCAAGCAATTCCTCGGACTCGTGGTCGACCGAGAGACATTCCACCGGCAATTTTCACGTCAAGACCGAGACACCGTTGCAACAAGGCAAATTCGAACTCAGCGAGACGCACAGAAAGGTGAGCCGAGTAGGAGCGAACCGAACGAAGAATTTCGTTCTCCGTGATCTTTGCGCATTTAAAAAAAAAACAGGAAAAGATCAGGAAATTTAGAAAATTCTCTGGAGTCTTTCCAGAATTTACCTTTTTTCAAGAATTACGGAAAAATTTAACTGGTCAAATAATGATTGTATACTTTGAATGTTTATATTATTCTTCATTATATGCAAAGAAAAAAATTAACCCCTTCGTTGGCATTGACGCAATAGTGCGTCAAACAATTCCGTGCTCTGTGTGGCATTGACGCAATTGTGCGTCAACCTTTATTTCCCTGTTTGACTTTCTCCGATTTGAGATCGGGGCCTCACTCGGGGGTTCTTGGGCTCGCTGAATCCGAATTTGAAGTCAAAATTTGGAAATTCAAAATGGCGGCGCCAATATGGCGGACAAAACTCAAAAACTTTACTCGATTTAGGCTAATTCGATCTATCGATATTGTAAATCGATATTCGATTTATCGATATTCTAAATCGATAATTTGCTCTGAAGTTAATTAGAATTTCTTTCTCCGTGGCTGTTACGCGTACGGAAAACAAGAAAAACCCGGAAAACTCTGGCAATTTTGAAAATTCTCCGCAATTTTTCCAGAATTTACTTTTTCCAAGAATTACGAACAAATGGAAGCGACGAAATAAATATTTTTGTATATATTTTCAATAATTATCTTATTCTTCGTCATATGACAAAAAAAAAATTTGGTTATTCTTTAGATAAGTGGGTTTTCCGAAAAATGAGACCAAACATTTGCTTGCCATTTTTTCATTACCTTTTTAACATTAGAATGGTAAAAAAATGCCCCATTTTATCACGTCCTTCCGCAAACTTCAAATCCCTCGTAACTTTTTATGAGAGTTTTGAAGTTCTCAATAATAATAATCGAATTTTATTTGAACAACTTGCTTTAAAAGTTTTTTACGAAAAGTTTCCGCATTGTTTATACACGTTTTTCTTACAACTACCTTAATTTTATATTCCACCCCGCACACTCCTTTCCATCGTACCTTTGCTCTCTTTTTCTATCTAATTAGTTCAAAACTAATGTACTCTAAAGCTCTATAGATTTGCATTCGATTTCTCGATACACATCCGCGCAATTATTACTGTACATAATCGTTCATATTTATTCATTTTATTTTTTTATCGGCACCGTCATACAAAAAATTGTTTATAACAAAGAACAGTTTCTACGTTTGCTTCTAACGCATCTTTATTTACTTCACAGTGTTTACATTATTTTTCGAATTAGTTTAATTAAAAAAAAAGGTTTTTAATGTAACATTTTCATTAAGGCGGGATTCTACTTTGAAACCATGAAAAAAACGCTATTTTCGTGAATTTTTTCTGAGAATACTATTAAAGATATCGATATGGGGTTTAAACTGTTCAATAAATACACTCTTTAAGTACATTAAAAAAAAAAATTTTATGTATTTTATTCATTTTTTGTACACGTAAAATATGTTTAAAGCCAACGCCTCGAAAAGCAGGTACCGTTGCCGTGGTCGTGAAATCTTCCCGACGGATGGTCTGAAACAAAAAAATCAAATAGTTTCATGTTCAGTATGTCTTCAGGAACCGACCTAACTAGAATATTTTATATACGTGCAAAATTAACAAAATGGCGGCTAAAATACGAAAAAAAATGCGTTTTTTGGGTCTTTTTTTGCAATAAAAAAATAGTTCTAATCAAAATTTTAAGTTGATTGTAGTTAGGTCGGTTGGTACACACATATAGAATATGTGTTCCAAATTTCATAAGGATCGGTTCAGTACTTTTTGAGTTATCACGACCACGGTACTTGAAAATGTCGTTTCGAGAAAAACGCGTTTAAAGTTTTGGTGAGTGATAAATCGTAGAAAAAATTATCTTACCCTCAATCAGCGATGCCTGGGCCATATAATATGCCTTCGACGTGTTCCAGGTGGGTGTTTTCATCCAATTTAGCCTTTTCAAAGTTTCAAAGTAGAATCCCGCCTTAATAAGATCTTAAAAAATTATGTTCTTTGGTCCCAATTTTCTGGAACATTTGCAAAACTCGTTTGGAGAAGTGCGAAAGTTTTTGAAGTCAGTGTAACCACCATGGTCTCATTTTGCCGAACGAGACAAAAAAAACGACGGAAATGTCATTCTCCGCGCTATTCCGAAGTATCTAACCAGATCTTTTTTCTTCCCTCGCCGTTTCCGAATTCAGAAACTACTGTGGGCCGTTGCCGAGGCGCTGCGAGGCAAGGGCATAAGTATGGGACATCCGCGATTCAAGCAGTGCGCGTCGCAGCTCGCGCGTATAGTCAAGAAGTACATGCCCGATCTGGAGAATCCAAACGTGCCCCGAAAGCCCGGCAGTACGAGCGACCGAATGCTGAGACTGGCGAAGCGTCACGTGCTACTCATCGTCGAGTCCAAATCCGCGGAGTAAAGACCGCTCGGTTTTTATCGTTACAATGGATTTTACGTTCCCACCGAATAGACGTTTTTCTTCAGCTTTTCTTCCACTTTCGGTTATTCTCTATTCGACCCCCTACCCCCCCCCCCCCCCCCCCCCCCGTTTTACACTGATGAAGAGACACATGGGGAAGAAAGCAAAAAAAGAAACCACTGCGCGCGCTAGTTGTTTAAGCATATTTTTTTATTAGCGATAAAATAGTATATTTTACAACCTATAAATAATTAATAAAAAGGCGTTTCACTTAAATAACAAAAAATATCGTAACTCAACCGTTAATAGTACTTCCTGTTGGTTTTTCTTGTTTTTTTTTTATCTCGACTGCGAGGGTTGCATCATTTACAGATATACGCTTAGTAAAGTGTGTGTGTGTGTGAGTGAGACAGGGGATCAGAAGCGAGAGCATTCAAATCTGCGTACGCGAATTCGTCTTCGTCACGGAAAGCCTTACGAGAAAAAAAAAACCCAGCGAATCGACGAGCGTCTAGTTGCGACTCTACTGCGAATCGATAGTATAGCCGCGACCTCGAGCGGGCCCTCTTAATCGTACAGCACCGGTTTACTTTTTCGTTTCAGTTTCTGCGAAGTTTCGCCTCGCGGTTCGCGACAATACTATATTCCTCTTCTAATATCATTGATCGCAGTGTTCGATCGGTTTGTACAAATTGACAATGGACTATTTGTCGCGCTGTATATATGGGTGTGTGTATATATATATATAGAGTATGTACGCAGAATTGAAGAACCCTCGGTACGTTGTCAGTAACGAATCCGCCCATTGTCGAGCGACAATCGAGATCACGAACAATATTTAAGAATTTGCGAAGGATCGCGCGAGATATCGAGGGCGGATCCTTCGGCGCGAATCGGAACGGGCGACGATCGTAGGAATCATTCAGCCTTGTTGCATCCGACCCTCGCTATAACCTCGTCCAATATCTGGGTTAATTCCTTGTTCTCCTTGGTCTTTTGCTCGACGAGCTCGGCGAGCGAGTTGCTCTTAAGTTCGGCCTTCCTCAGCATCGCTCGTAGCTTCACCGTCTCGGAATCGTTCTGCTGGCGAATCTCTTCGAGATCCTGGTTGGCTCTGTAAATGTTTCGAATGGTTTTTTTTAGTCGTTCGGCTCCGCTTCCGCTCTGGAGATTCGGCGGAATCGTCGCTTCGCGCGAATAAAAGGCGGAGAAAAATTGCGAAAGTTATCGTGCAGGTGAGTAGAAAAGCCGGAAGGGCTTACGAAGCGAACGAGGAGATAAAAATGGAACGTACTTTTCGAGCCTCGCCGTCGCGTGACTTTTGACTTGTTCGTAGCGATGTTCCAGCGACTTGATTATCTCGACGTTCTCTTGGAGACTCTCCTTGAGGGCTGCCTCGTTGTTCTTGTAAGTCGCGACGACCGCCTTGAGCCTCTCGTATTTAAGATGAACGTCGTTGAACGCGGCCTCGGTGTTGTCCAGATGATGTTTCGCCGCTGCCAATTCCTCCTGCAGCTTCGCCTTCTCGAGGTCGAGATTCTTTCGATCTCGTTCTCGCTCGGCCACTAGGCGACTTATCGATATCTCGTACTCGTCCACCACCACCCTGAATGACGAAAATGTTTTCAATGTCCGTACGTCAGCGAGGCTACCGACTAATTTTTGGGTTCGACAACAAAAATGAGAAAGAAACCAACGTTATTTCGTTTTTGTGTTTTATTTCCTGGGCGAGCTGAGCCTGCAACTGGTTGATCTTCTCCTTGTAGCTCGTTTGCTCCTCCAGCGCTTCCTCGTGCTCGATTTTCAACTTTTCCAGCTGATCCTCCAGCTGCAGCACTGTCGTTCTAACCAACTCCAACTCCTTGGCCATGTTTATCGTGTCCTCGCTTGTTTCTTCGGCAGCTTTCTGTTTTTCGTATTTTTTTTTTTTTTTTTCGGACAAAGTTCACGTGTATGAGAAACGCGCTACTTGCTTGCTCGCGAAGGAAACCCTCGTTTTCGTTATTTCAATGGGCACGCGTTCGGAATGTGCGAAAACGATGAAAAATGACGCACGAAATTGTTGCGTGCAGATTCTTTTGTTCGCCACAATTCTCAAATTTTCATCGACGTTAAGGATGTTGAGTCCCAAATCGCAAATGATAATAAAATTCTGAAAATTTCGTATGCTTTTGTATGAAGTATTCAGGAAGTCGTGTAAAAATTTCATGACGATTAAGAAGGTATTATTGAATAATTGACGTTAACATGTTTCATAGGGACTCAACATCCTTAAGGTAGTCCTATCGCTTCACACTAGGCATACCACTGATCATACTTGAGACCTGTACAATTTATATTTTTAACATATGCAAAAATATTTACTTTTATACTGTTCAGTTTTTTTTCTCAACTCGGTTTTATTTTTCGCATTCTCTCTCGAGAAGTAAATTGTGCGAAAATTCCATAAAATTTCCAATACTCCCTGACTTTTCCCTGATTATTCCGGGAGGAACGAAATTTTTTTCTGATTCTGCGTATTTTTTTCTGACAGCATTGAATTGCTACAAGCGTTAAGTATGTAAATCTGATTACTTTAAAGAATCTGACGGATTCTCACTATTGTATACACTTTTATAGCGACCGGAAATTGGGATTTTGTATGTCGTCTCGGGATTCCTCCACAAAAGTACGCAATTATTATTTTTTTTTCTCTGTAATAAGGTCGATGACCGACCCTGCAATTTCACAGAGACGATTATTAATATATTTAGCGAAGGTCAAAAAAAACTTATGAAAATCCTATGGATCGAAGCCTGGCGATAGGACTACCTCAAATTTGTGCTTAAGGGGTTACCCCCACTTGCGATTTTGAAAAAATCGATTTTTTTAATTGCATTTTTTTGAAGTATAAGTATCTGAGAATATGTCCGTAAAATTTCAAGTCGATCCGAACAAAATTGACTTAGATATGAGCGTTGAAAGAGAAGAATCCGTGAATTGAAGAACTGAAATTGAAACTTTAAACGCGTTTTTCTCAGAATGGCATTTCTGAAGTCGGTGACCAAGATTACTCGAACACTAATGAACCGATCTTCTTGAAATTTTGCAGGCTTATTTAATACATAAAAATGTAGTCTTTAATCGTTCGATTTTTTTTTTCGAAAAAAGAATGGCCGTTTTATAGCCAAAAAACGGCCGTTTTTTTTCGTTAAAATCGAACCATTAACTTTGACTGCCCGCCATTTTGTGAAAAATGAATATTTTTTAAAATCCTTCGATTACACACTAGTTTATACTTATATTTGACTAAATCCATCCGCATTTTTTTTTTCAGATGATCCACTTCGCCGCAATGTTGGTCACCGCAAACCGTGTATATAAAAACATTATTTCATTGACGGCCATTTGCCACTAAACAATGTAATATTTTTCAATAAAAAAATTACTGAAAGTTCTTCAAGATGTGTTCTTTAAGATGGTATATTGATCGATTAAAAAAGTTTTGTAGTTTTCTTTTAAAAAATTCATGAAAAAGACCTTTTTTTTTGCGCTACAAGTGGGGGTAACGCGTTAATTAGTCGAGAATTAGAATTAAGTTTTGAATTTTCCCAGAAATGGAAGTTCGCTAAAACGCTCGGATTTTCACCGGTGAAGAAGTTAATCGCAAGTGTTCGATTTTACGCGATTTCCGTTACGTCCAGCTCACCAATTTCTCCTGCGCGTCGTTCGTCTTCTGAATGTTCGTGTTGGCGGGTGTCGTGTTGGTCGGCATTGGGCTGTAAAACAGCAGTCTGTCGATCGCTGCTATAGCTGGATTTCGCTTGGGCGTACCGATGCTCGGTATTGCCGTGTTCTCGCCGTTCCTCGGTCCCTCGTTGTTCGTCCCCGGTGGACTTGCGTTTTGCGTGTTTCCCTGCGGCAACATACTCGCGTTCGATACCAACGGATCAAACTTCACGTAGAGGGATACCTCGCGTAGATTGCTCTTGGCGTTTTTCCTCGGTGTCTTCGACAGGAGAAAGTCGAAGTTCGACGGGTCGTGGAACACTGCGATGGAGAAGAAGAAAAAAGTGCGCGGTCGATTGGACGACGATTTGTCGAGTTTGGTTGGTTCAGCGTGAGTTGGAAGCTCGTCGGAGGTTTAAAGGTTGAGCCGAAAAGAATCCAAATTGTTGGAAGATCATGGAGCGGTTGATTTCATTTGAGTTATTTTGGGCTGGTTCGGGTTGGAAGCTCGTTCCAGTTTGGTTGCGTTGGTTTGACTTTATTCGGGGGTTAAAGATTGCTCGAGACGAACGTAGATAACGAATCGACATAGTTGGAAGATCGTTCTAACGCGGTTGGCTTTGTTTGGGTTCGTTTTAGTTTGTTTTGGCTCGAAACTTGTTCTAATTTGGTTGGATTTTGTTTGAGTTCGTTCGGGTTCTAACTAGACCAACAAAGATTTCAAAAAAACCAAGACAAAGCCAAATAGTTGGAAGATCATTTTACCACGGTTGATTTTGTCAGAGTTCATTTGGGCCGGAAGCTCGTTCTAGTTTGTTTGTTTGGCATTGTTTGGATTGGGGGCTCGTTAGCCGATAACAAAGATGGCAATGCCTCATAGTTTGAAGCCGAACGAAACCGAGCACAACCATTTGCAGGCCTCTGCATTTCTCACGACAAGAGTACACTTTTGTACGTTAAGGAATCATTTCGGTGTAAAAGTGTTTGAAAGTCGTTTTTTTTTGTATTACTCAAAAATATTGACTTTCGTGAACATGCTGGTGAATTTTGGTCGAGAAATTCGAATTATTTCGGTCGTTACAGCGTTTATTAGAAAAAGGGATTCGACCAGCTTTTATTACTATTTACAATTTTGGACACAACATCCTTGAGGAGGTACGATCACTTCCACGGGGTAAAAAAAGAGTCCAAATTTATTTTACCCACAGCTGCTCTGATTGATGTTTACTTATGTTGATTAAGGTAAATGTCCCAATTGTTGAACACTATCTTGTATTTTTATTATTTCTCATTCACCTGCATGCATTTACTTATTTATAACAATTTCATCACACATATGGAACTATTGACTATCGAAATGTTACCTTGTGCAAAAAAAGCTTCAATTAATAGAGAAAAAAATTATTTAATCAGCAACGGTGACCCGATTTGACGTCTCGTGGTAACTGTTTATCGTTTTTGCTAAGACGCGCCGCTTCATGCGTCAGGGCATAAAAAATTCAAAAACTGTCGCGTCTCAAAAAGTAAAGGCGTTTCAGGTTCCTCAGAAAATTTCTTACAAATAACAATTTAAAATAAATGTTTTAAATGAATTATTTGTTAAAAAATACGGTGTTCGATCATTGGGACATGGAAAATGCAGTGTGTCCCAATTATTGAACACTCGAATTGTCCAAGATGGCGTCATTAAACCCATCAAAACATCGAGACAGTTAACGTGTGACAGATCGTGTGAATCGGATTTATTCAAACAAAAACTGTAAGTTCCTGAATAAACTTACCTTTATTCTTTTAATAATAACTCTAAGATCGTCAAATATATTTTTTATTTGTATTTTCGTGCAATAAACATAAAAAGAAAAGTAAAAAGAGAATATAACCTAAATGTAACCTAAAAATACGAATGTAATGTTCAATATTTTTTGCTCTCCGATATTTCAGGGACAAAATTTCAAGAGGGAAAGAGAATTCTCGAGAGTGTTCAATAACTGGGACATGCCTGTTCAATATTAGGGACATAGGCACTTCCAGTGTTCAATAATTGGGACATTTGCATGCTTCACATTATTCTTTTTTTTTTTTCATCTGAAATCATTTAAAAATAATTCCAAGGGTGATTTTTCGAAATTAAAATTTCAAAGTATCATTTGAACATGAAATCGATGGTTTTTTCTTGATTTTATATTTTTTTCTCACCGAATTCAATCCCCCAGATCCTTAGCCGTTCAATAATTGGGACATTTGCCTTATTCGTATTATCGATTATAGTGTGCCAAACGTTCTAAATGATGAATTTATTGCACGTGAACAAATAAAAACTGAAAAATTAGATTGCCAACGACTCGGTAGTAATCTTCGTAATAATAATATTAACATATCCATCATAAAAACGGACTAGAGACAAAAAAAATCAGCCCTAAACCTATTAAAATAGGCTTGAATTGCCTCAGCGGAATTAACACAATGGGCGGAATATAATTATACGTGATAAATGATAAAACTCCATAAATTGGTGTTTGCATATTTTGTGGCGGCTTCTATTCAAATTAATTTCAAAACAAAGCTGAGTTATGTTCGCCAAACGCATCAGCTGTGACTCCCGACGTTGCTAAGTCTGTGGGTGCTATTTCGTCGTTCTGACCATTTACAACCGGAAATTGAAACTTTCTCGTAACGCAGTGCTTTAACTACACGGTGAAGATTGATTTTCTTATTTTTTTACAATATCTATTATATCTAACCTATCGAATTGCAGTTTTCCAACAGGTTTGGTTGCATACGCGAGCAGAAAAACCACGATCACCGCACTTCCGGTTGACCGTCTCCACAAGACTACGCGCTTCGGTAACTCAAAGTCCTTGACTTTGCAGTTTTATCGCGAAAAAACTAAACGATCAAAATAGCTCAAATTTTGGCAACAGGCGCATAAAGTATTCGTGAAAATCATATTAAAATTTCAAATTCGAAAGTTTAATTCGTAGTGATGATCGTACCTCCTCACATCTCAGATTTGCGGAATTCCAAAAGAAAAAGCGAAGCATTGAAAATACGTTTTTTTTTTCTCACAGCGTTAGAAACGATTCGTTTCATAATGCAGTAGCTGACACTCACGCTCGGATTCGGCGCTGACGAAGTGATCGTTATCCTCGGCGAAATCGAGGGACGAATTGAAGATGTCGTTAGCGACGGAATTGGCCGCGAGTTCGAGTTGTGCAAAGTTGGACCGATCGACGACGATTTCGCGTCTCTTGATCGGCGTGGTCTTCGTGCTCGTTCCGTTGTTGGGAGTCTCCTCGGGAGCCGTCGGAGCGGTGACGAAGGGTGTCCTTTGCCGCTGTAGTTTGGACGACAGCGGTGACGTGAAAACGTCCAGGGTGGTGCTTTGCTTCTGTGGCAAAAAGGCCGTATAGTCGTCGGTCAACGAGATCGGTCGGCTGATGAAAGTTTTCTCGTCGCCAGCGCCCGCGACGACGCACGAAATTTGAGTTTCGAGTTTTGGCGGGACAACGAGTGCGGTGCTCTGTCGTTGGGGCAAGAAATCGCTGTACTGTTCCGGATTGCCGACAACCGGCGGGGGCTCGTCGACGTCCTCGGTGGTCACGGTTGTGTCGAGATCCTCGTTCGAATGGTCCCTCTTGTCGCCGGGAAAACTTTCCTTCTCGATCTCGGCCTCGGCTGTGCCGCAGGACTGTGGCCTCGGTGAGGCTACTCTCGCGCTAAAACGGAACGGACAAGTTTCCATCGTCAAACACGTGGCAGAGTATTGCGACCGTTTCGAAGGAGATGACTCTTTTTTAACTTTACAGCGAGAATACGAACCGAATTATGAACGAAACTCTTTTTCATGTCTCACTAGCGAACGATTCGTTTCCGCACTCGCGAAAAAAAAACAAAATACGTTGGGTAATATAGCTAGTTTCGTTAAAATTGGGCGCGTTTCCCTGCAATGGGAAACACGTGGAAACGGACTTTCAAATTCTGCTCGAAGTGCTTTCGCAATCTTTCACATTTGAGGGGTTACCCCCACTTGCGATTTTGAAAAAATCGTTTTTTTTATTGCATTTGTTTGAAGTATAAGTATCTGAGAATATGTCCTGAAAATTTCAAGTCGATCCGAACAAAATTGACTGAGACATGAGCGTTGAAAGAGAAGAATCCGTGAATTGAAGAACTGAAATTGAAACTTTAAACGCGTTTTTCTCAAAATGGCATTTCTGAAGCCGGTGACCAAGATTACTCGAACACTAATGAACCGATCTTCTTGAAATTTTGCAGGCTTATTTAATACATAAAAATGTAGTCTTTAATCGTTCGATTTTTTTTTCGAAAAAAATGGCCGTTTTATAGCCAAAAAACGGCCGTTTTTTTCGTTAAAATCGAACCATTAACTTTGACTGTCCGCCATTTTGTGAAAAATGAATATTTTTCAAAATCCTTCGATTAAAGACTAGTTTATACTTATATTTGACTAAATCCATCCGCATTTTTTTTTTCAGATGATCCACTTCGCCGCAATGTTGGTCACCGCAAACCGTGTATATAAAAACATTATTTCATTGACGGCCATTTGCCACTAAACAATGTAATATTTTTCAATAAAAAAAATACTGAAAGTTCTTCAAGATGTGTTCTTTAAGATGGTATATTGATCGATTAAAAAGTTTTGTAGTTTTCTTTAAAAAAATTCATGAAAAAGGCCTTTTTTGCGCTACAAGTGGGGGTAACGCCTTAATGTTCTTCCGGTAGTTTTTACGCGGAAAAAACGTCGCGCATGTACGCCGATTTTGTTCTTAATTGAAATGAAATACTTTCGTCGCACGGCTGCGTGTAACTGCTATGAAGGCTTTGGCCCGAATGTACTTTGATATTCCGCCGCCAGATGTCACATCACGATGCTGAAGTTTGCATCGCTCAACTGCAACGAATTCAATTTCTTTTGCCACGTTTCGCCTACAAAAGTCCTTGAACCATTTTTTTTAAATATTCATTCAGCGATCTACATGATAAATTTATTTAAAAAAAAGATCGCCTGCAATAATAAAAATATGGAAAATAAAATGTAAAATGGAACTTTCGTTGCGTTCTTGCAAACTTCGATGCAAACGATGCTGACGTTTGCATCGCTGAACTCTAACGAATTTAATTTCTTCTGCCATGTTTCGCCTGCAAAGTCTTTGAACCATTATTTTAAATATTCATTTAGCGATCTCCATGATAAATTTATAAAAAAAGATCGCCTATAATAATACGAAATATGGAAAATAAAATGTAAAATGGAACTTTCGTTGCGTTCTTGCAAACTTCGATGCAAACGATGCTGACGTTTGCATCGCTGAACTCTAACGAATTTAATTTCCTTTGCCATGTTTCGCCTGCAAAATCTTTGAACCATTTTTTAAAATATTCATTTAGCTATCTCCATGATAAATTTATAAAAAAAGATCGCCTATAATAATACGAAATATGGAAAATAAAAAGTAAAATGGAAGTTTCGTTGCGTTCGAACGATGCAAACTTCACCACCATTGTCACATCGCCATCTGGCGGCTCCCAATAGAAGCGAACACTCTCCGAAGAGGCATCCGGGCTACCTCGATTCTTCGCCGTCCTCGTTCGTCTCTATCTTCACTGCCGGTTCTTCGTTCCCCGAGACAGCGTTGTATTTCGGGCTGCTCGGAGTTTCCTGGATTGGCTCCGCCACGTGTTCAGGCGCTTCCTCCTTGACGATCGTTCGGGGGCTCCTACGATCCGCGACTCGCTGCGAATCGTCTCTCGGCGAAGCTACCAAAACGCTGCCGTTCGCCTCGTTGATCCCGACGGTGGTGTCGAGAAGGCTCGGCGCACTGACGTAACTCTGTTCCTCGATAGTCGACAACGCCTTGCCGTGCGTAAATTCGCTACCGAAAGCCGCGACGAATTCATCCGCGAGCGACGTCACCACCGCACGATTCTCCGGTGGTTCTTCCTCGTCGTTCGGCCTCGGCGAACGTACCGGAAGTGCGGCAGTTGCGTTTTCCTCCGTGACGTTCGCAACGGACGCCTGCGGCGTTTGATCCGCGTTCTCTTCGAGCTCCGAGTTCGAACGAATGCTCGACAGGCTCGGCAGCGCGGGAAGCTTTGAATTTTCCGTAACCTCGTTGACGTTCGACGTTCCCGAGAAGTCCACAAAATCGTCACTCGTCGTTTCGACGCTCCGGAGACACGTGGAATCCTTCGCTGGCGATTCTCGGATATTCGTCGTTTCCTCGCTCACCGGAGGTCCGAGATTCTCGTGGAATTGGGATATCGACGGTGTTATCAATTCCAGAGGACATTCCTCGTATCCGGCGAATCTCTCGTCGTCTCCGGCGCTCGGCGAGGTATCAGTGGCTTTACCGAGCGAGGCGTCGAGTTTCTTGGCCTCGGAATGTTCCTCCTGGGGCGAGGGATCGACAGGCTCGGACGGTGGCTCGTCGTCAACTTCCTCAGGGCCTGACGCGTGCTCGGGAAGGTCGGTGGTTAGCCCGTTGACTTCTCGGCTCGTGTCGAGACAGTCTCGGGTCAGGCTGACGCAGCGAATCGTCGACGAGTCTTCGTCGCTCGTTACGATCCTGGTAGCGTCGAGTTCGCTCGCTTCGTTTCCGCCACCAGTGCGAATCTGGCTGTCAACGTTTTTCGTCACGTTGAGCACGTCGCAAACGTCGTTATCCAGGCCCGTGGTGACGTTCAAATCGGCCTCTTCTCCATTTACGTCGGCGATCAGGAGCGCCAATTCCCTCGTGACGTTGAGATCCTCGTATCGTTCGACCTCGACGTCGACCGGTGATTCTTCCGTCGTCAAGTTTCCGGTCTGATTGAGATTGCAGTCGGGCGCGTTGGCCGACGCGCCGACGTTCCTCGTGACGTTCAAATTCCAATCGGCAGGCGATTCCTTCACGATCGTCGGTGACGTCACTTCCGTCAGGTCCCTGGTCACATTGAGGTTGCGATCTAGCTCGTCGCGACGATTCAACGGCGACGGGGTACTTTCGCGTCTCGCGGGTCTGGTCACGTTGAGATTGCCGTGGGCGTTCGTGGCGATCAACGGTGAATCGGACCTGGTGATATCGAGGGTCGAGCGATCCGCCGCCGACGCGAAAGTCTCGTCGAGGTTACTGCTGTCCTCGGTATCGACGCGCAACTCGAACGAACGCTCTCTGCTGCTCGGCTCCTCCAGATGTATGTTCTCGCAGGCCGATATGATATCATCGAGGCCGGCTATCTCCAAATTCAAGTACGAACGATCCGCGTTGTTGCGCGGACTACTGTCCACGCATATGCCGCTGCTGCACTTCGAGCTCAGTGTGCTCGCCAAACTTTGAAAGCTACTCGCCGAGGACAGGCTGCTGTTCTCCGGTATTCTATCCACCGCACGTGGACTCGTGCTCGTTGCCTCCGCAAATTCCCTTATGAAACGGACCTTCACATCGTGCTGCTGGTGCTGGGGCTGCTGATGCTGCTGGTTACCGTCGGCCTTCGTCGATGATGCTGCTTCATTGCCAGTCTGTGCGAGGGAACAACAAAAGTATCAATGCTCCATTCTCATGTGATCGCGCCGACGTAGGAGAAGACTTATCACTATTTAAGGGAGCTTTCCAGTGTGAAATTTTCAAAAAATCGATTTTTTTTTGTTGCTTTATCGAATAGTATACACTCTTCCGAATATTCCCTGAAATTTTCATGCCGAAATTCAGATTATTTCGGTTACTGTACAGCATTTCTTGGAAGAAGGCAACGGAGCGCTACAGCTACAGCGAAACTTTGAACGCGTTTTTCTCGAAACAGCATTTTTCAAAACGGTGTCCAACTTGGAGGGCAGAGTTTTAAAGCTATCGAGTTGAATTTTTTACACAATATTCTTAACGTCATTGTTTATCGTGCTATGGAAGCTTTTTTTTTTTTGACATCTTCCTATTTTTTTGTAAAAAAAACTGCCAAAAAAATGCTAAAATCGATACTTTTTGTTCAAACCGGCGCCATTTTTGCAAAAAAAAAAAAAAAAAAAAAAAGCCTCCATAGCACGAAAGCCAATTATATACCGATCAATAATCTTTTTGTGTTTTTTGTTTCAGATCAAAATTGTGACCCCCAACGTGGACACCACATCCAAGTGCATTTTCTGCAACAATTGTTTCATCATTTTTATAGATATTAATTAATAAATAAATCGATCTTTAAAAAATTGTTTTGTATTCTTCAATACCCAATTAATATACAAAAAAAACCAGACCGATTAGATTATTTTTTCTTTAAAAAAAAAAATCGCGAAAAACAGCGATTTTTCGGGCTGTCACACTGGAAAGCTTCCTTAATAATGACGATAACGATTATAATATAATTTGGTAAAGAATATTATTTGTTAATCGTGATATTTTGTTGTCAGGATTATTATAATGTTTGAGGTTGTCCTATCGGCAGGCTTCGGTCCATAGGATTTTCATAATTTTTTTTTGAGCCTCGCTAAATGTATTGATAATCGTCTCTGTGAAATTTCAGGGTCGGTTGTCGACCTTGTTGCGGAAAAAAATAATACTAAAATTGCGTACTGTTGCGAAGGAGTCCTGAGACGACGTACAAAAACCCAATTTCCGGTCGCTACAAACTATTTAATAATGACAATAACGATTATAATATAATTTGGTAAAGAATATTGTTTGTTAATCGTGATATTTTGTTGTCAGGATTATTGTAATGTTTGAGGTTGTCCTATCGGCAGGCTTCGGTCCATAGGATTTTCATAATTTTTTTTTGAGCCTCGCTAAATGTATTGATAATCGTCTCTGTGAAATTTCAGGGTCGGTTGTCGACCTTGTTGCGGAGAAAAATAATACTAAAATTGCGTACTTGTGCGAAGGAGTCCCGAGACGACGTACAAAAACCCAATTTCCGGTCGCTACAAACTATTTAATAATGACAATAACGATTATAATATAATTTGGTAAAGAATATTATTTGTTAATCGTGATATTTTGCTGTTAGTTCTGTTAGTAATATTAAATGCAATAATAATAAAATACAGAAGCAACCGTATCAGTGAATATTACTTTTAATATTCAGTAATAGGAGTAATAATAATAATAATAAATTCGAATAATAATCCCCAATAGACGACTATTATTATGGCGCTTCACCCATCGTGGAAAAACTATAACCGCAGTTTTATCAACGATTAAAAGATCAATGAAGTAATCAATTTGTTATTAGTGCTCGCAAACGACAAACCACTGATTTACTTTTGCCAAAAAACATTAAAGACCAATAAACTGGTGAGTACATCGAGAAAATAAATACTATGTTTTATATAGGTATAAGTATAAGAATAAAAATAATGGTATTGAAGTATGCATCGTTGGGATGCGACAAAAAAAATATCTTTGCATTGCCCGATTTTTTTTACATTTAGGCTACAAAAATAACTGAAACATTTGTCAAGCTCCTTATCTATGATAGTTTCATAAATTGAACATGGAAAAACCGTTTTGGATAGTAATCAAAATGAAATGAATATGAAACGAGAAAGAAATGAAAAAGAAAATGAAATGAATATCAAAATGAATATGAAACGAAAACGCAATGAATAAGAAAGGACAATGCAATGAAAATAGAAATGAAAATAAAATAAAAATGAAATAAAATGAATATGAAATTAATATGAAATGAATATGAAATAAATATGAAATGAACATGAAATAAATATGAAATGAATATGAAATTAATATGAAATGAATATGAAATGAATATGAAATGAATATGAAATGAATATGAAATAAATATGAAATTAATATGAAATTAATATGAAATGAACATGAAATTAATATGAAATGAATATGAAATAAAAATGAAATAAATATTAAATGAAAATGCAATAAAAAATTCGTTAAATTCCAACTATGCAAACTTCGCCACCATTTGAAATATATGACGGAGATTTTACGGTCACGCTGTACGGCTCGGGTTCGGGTGAAGGTCCCGACGAATCGGGCGTATGTCGATGCAACAATCGATTGATATAATCCATGTTCAATAATTTCCGCGAGAATTTTAATCACGAAGGGAGAGACAACGAGAAAAAAAACAGAGACAAAGAAAGAAAAAAAGAAAGAATGAGATGGAAACGAAGAGATGCGTTTCACCGGACCGTGCCACGTTTACTGTTCTCGCTCAACGTCGAGATCAGCTGACTGTCCGAAAATTCGTCGTATTTCTTTTTCCTTCTTTTTCCGTCCTCGATAAAATTGCGCAACAAACTGCGGCGTTTCGAGAGCCATCAACGCATTCTAATTTTAAAATATCGGTCGGAAAATCCGCTGGGAATGAACGCTGGGGGGGGGGGGCTTCGCACGTTTCGCGAATTGCGTCGAGAACAACACACGGGGCTGTCCGTCACTGACCACCGCGCGCCACTATAGCAGGCGTTTTACGAATCTCCAAAAAGATTTCCATCTCATCGCGTCTCGTGCGATCGTTTGTATATCGGATCCGCCTGGCAATATTCGCCAGCTTCGCTCGTGTGGACCCGTCTTTAAGCCCGTGTAATAAAAAATTCGCGGTGCAAGGCTGAAGCGAATTCGTGTTGGTAGGGGATATGTAAACGTGGACGAATATCGTGTCAAGTGCAGAGCTAAATTCGGCTTTCGTGTCGTACGGTAGAACGAAGTTTTCGTGCGCGGAATGAAGTCTCGGTGGAGCAAATATCGAACGAAAAAAATATATGTTTATTAAAAAAATATAAATAAATCATATATCACGCGTTATAGATTGTTCGTTTTATTTATTTATTCATTCTTACTGCGCAGATGATAAACTGATCGCATAAACAAATATTGATATAAATATATTAATAAATAAATATGAAAATACGTAAATAGAAAATTCCATAATAAATGAAAAATATATAAATAAACAAATACTGGATAAATAAATAATTCCATGATAAATCAATGAAGAGTGAACGATTGAAAGAGTTCGGATTCAGACGGTTCAAAGATGCAATAAACAAAATTTCGGCTATGCACGATGATGTTCGGAAACTTAATTTATTGTTATTATTGAGCGAACAATTGTTAAAAATTATTTCAAAAAATAACAAAATTAATAATACATGACACGTTACATATTATTTATTAATTTGTTTGTTTATTTATTTACTCTTATTATGTGAATAATACATTTATCTCAAGGATAAACTTATTCATCATAAATAAAAGAATATAAATAAGTGTTGGGTAAATAAACAAATCGACAATAAATAAATTAAAAGTGAATGAATATCTGGATGTACATCGTTTGAATATTCCATCAATTTTTTTGTAGTTATGCACGACGATATTCGAAAATTTGGTTTTTCTGTTATTATTATTGACTAAACAATTATTATCATCAATATTATTATTGTTATTCGAACAAATATTATTGAAATAAAAAAATATTAACAAAAAATAACATAAACAATACATAACACGTTATTTATTATTGTTTTCTTTTCTCATTGTGGAGATGATAAGTGCAGAATCGGAATAAACAAATATAAGATAAGTAAGTTATCCAGTAATAAATAAATGAAAAGTGAAAAAAGGCTCGGATCTACATCGTTCAAACATTCAAAAGTGCGAATTTCTTTTTCTTCAAATTTTATCGTAGCTATGGACGACGATGCTCGAAAATTTTATTTATTACTATTGGTATTGAGTAAACAACTATTATGATTATTATTGTTGTTGTCGTTATTATTATTAGTCGTTTTCATTTAAACGGTTATTAGCTACAATTATTGAAAGAACGTTTAGAACGGAAAACAATTATTTATCAATTATTATTATAATACAATATCGAACATTTCATTTACATAGTGAGAATATCGTGCCAATATACAAAAATGAGAAGCGCTTTTTAATTTAATTTTTTTTTCATATAAATATATGAAAAAAAATTAAATTAAAAAACGGTTCTCATTTTTAATTTAATTTAAATTAAGAAGCGGTTCTCAAAAATAATGCACGATCTTTCAATGGCGTGGTCAAAAGTTACCACGCCATTGAAACATCGTGCATTATTTTTTTATTTTTATATTGTAGAAAATACCATAGGTGTAAAGTGTTGGTGAATACTTTTGAGAAGAGCAGCAAGGCTCATTCGTGAAATGAAAAGAAACAAAACACGAGTTTCCCGAAGAAGTGTAGCTCAAGTGTAAATATGGAAATATGGATTGAAAAAAAAAAACATGAATTATTAACTGAATTTAGCAAAATAATCGATCTCTTTACCTTCCTGGCGAGGATGTTGCCCATGATATTTTCAAACTGACTCTACTTTCGGCTTTCACCCCATCCCAAACTTTCCGTCCCTTCCAAATTTACCCTATATCTCTCGCTGTCACGAGTCTTTTTTCGAGCATATCCTCTCCCCTCCACGCAGCTTTCTCGAGCGAGCGAGCGCGACCGCGGAGACACGAGACGTCGACGAAAAACACGAGGACGAGAAAAACGTCAGATATCGCGGCACACACTCGCCCGAGGAAATATTTTTTGGGACGAATATTTAAATTTTTTATTTTGACGATTATGATTTATCATGAGACGAGTATTTTAATTTCAATTTTTTCAAACTTATCGTGATTTTGGAGATATTTTGTGAAACGTGATTTTGAAGATTGGCAGTCATTGAACAAATGGCTAGGAATTTTATTTTAATTCTTTATTTGATTAGGCAATTGTATAAATTATATGATAAATATTCTTGAACACAATGGGAAGAAAATTTTATTTGGTTTACCAACTTGTAAATATTCGAGGAAAATGTTGAGGCGAGCATTCCAGTTCTTTTTTTTTAATATTCAATAATATAGTAGTAGTATTTTATTCCTTGTATACCCTTTTTAGGGTGTTTAGACAAGAGGAGCCTTTTCATTGACATGAATTATTTTACGTTGGTTTTCTTATGTCTATCCTAGCTGCTAGTTTCTCAAAATGTCCGATGTAATCGCATAGTTGCTTTGCCGGTTGCATTTTCAGTTGCGTTTCTATTTTCCGGTCAATTCCTAGCCACCTGCTGTTTTCCAACCATTGCTTCAGTTTATTTACTACTAGCTTTCTAGACTTGTGTCGAATGATCCTTGATGAAATGTGCTCCTAAAATGTTTCATTAAGGGGTTAGGCCACGGTAAGGGGTACGAAATCATGTGCGAATTTAACGATTTTTTTTCGTATGAAAAAGTAATTCACTCATAAAATTAATGACACATCTATTTAGTATGAATATCGAGCTGTTAGAAAAAATATATATATGTATTTTTTTCGATGTACAAAATGGCCGACTGGTCGAAACTTCTCGAAAAAGCTTTTTTCCAATTGGCGTGACAAATAACTTCAACAATTTTCACTCGATTTACTACAAATTTGAAAGTTATGTTCCTAATTGCATTTCGCAGAGAAGTACGTGCGGAATTTCTGATTAATCGAAAACTTTTCATTTTATGAGCAGTTATAACGAAATTTTTCACTGAAAATTCATTTCTTAAGTTCAAATGCCTACAACTTTTGAATAAAACAATATTTTTTAAATTCCGTACGTACTTCTCTAGGTATTCTAATGTAGATTAACGAGAATTTTTGTTTTTTGTTCTAGTTAAAAAATTGTGAATGCTAAATATCACGTCGCGGAGCGCCTAAAAAAAGATAACAAAAGAAAATAGTAGTAGGTCATTTTGTACATCGAAAAAAATATATATATATATTTTCTAACAGCTTGATATTCATACTAAATGGATGTGTAATTAATTTTATGAGTGAATGACTTTTTCATACGAAAAAAAAATTCAAGCGAAAAAACAAAATCCTAAAAAAAATCTTCGTCGCATAAGCCTCCAAAAAATCCAAAATTCTAAAAACTCTATGCCTCCAAAATCGTAAAAAATCCTAGAAACTCGTGTCCAAAAATTCCACAATCCTGAAAAAGTTTACATAATTCCTAAAAAAAACTTCAAAATCCTAAGAAAAATCTACCTATCATCCCCGCAAAATTCCAAAATTCGGAAAAAATCTACATATCATCCCCAAAAAAAATCCGCACTGAAAAATGTTTCTCCATAACCCAAACGAATTTCTCTTCCCCAAAATTCTAAAAAAAACCATCTAAAAAAAGGAAACTCAAAATGAATCTACGCCTTATCGATAATATCAAAAAATCGTCCCCAGTGAGAAAAACAAACCCAAAACCTCTTAAGGCGGTCACCCCGTGTGATATGTTGAAAAAAATCAACTTTAGCTTTAAGAGACGTCGAAGAGAAAGATGAAATTCTGTATGAGCCAGGCATAGCAGATTAATCGTGAGTAAAGATTTCATAGTTTAAATCGTATTTGAACTTCTAAACGCGTTTTTCATAAAACTGCGTTTTTTTAACTGGTCTCCATGATATCTCAAAACCGGATCGACCGATTGCTTTGAAATTGTTATGGCAGATTCGGCACAAGTATAGTCATCGATTGAACTAAAATAATGCAAAAATTCCGAGTCGTTTTGTTTTTTCGTAGCAAATCAAGCGAAAAAAATCATGAAATTTGAAAATCAATTTTCAAAAACGTGTCAATTATTCAATCGATCAACTTCTATCTATCTATCTATCTATCTATCTATCTGTCTATAAATATCTATTTATCTATGTATCTATATCTATCTATCGATCTATCTATCTATTTATCGTTCTATCTATCTATCTATCTATCTATCTATCTATCTATCTATCTATTTATGTTTTTTTTTTTTGGATTTATTTTACCCACAGCTGCTCTGATTGATGTTTACTTATGTTGATTATTCGTATTATCGATTATAGTGTGCCACATGTTGTGGCAAATGATGCATTTATTGCACGTGAACAAATAAAAACTGAAAAATTAGATCGTCAACGACCCGGCAGTAATCTTCGTAATAATAATATTAACATATCCACCATAAAAACGGACTAAAACGACAAAAAAAAATCAGCCGGATACCTATTAAAATAGGCTTGAATTACCTCAGCGGAATTAACACGATAGGCAGAATATAATTATACATCTTATTGATACGTGATAAATGATAAAACTCCATAAATTGTTGTTTGCATATTTTGTGGCGGCTTCTATTCAAATTAATTTCAAAACAAAGCTGGGTTATGTTCGCCAAACGCATCAGCTGTTACTCGCGACGTTGCTAAGTCTCTGGGTGCTATTTCGTCGTTCTGACCATTTACAACCGGAAATTGAAACTTTCTTGTAACGTGGTGCTTTAAGTACACGGTGAAGATTGATTTTCTTATTTTTGACAATATCTATTATATCTAATCTATCGAATTTCAGTTTTCCAATGGATTTAGTTGGATACGTGAGCAGAAAAACCACCATCACCGCACTTCCGGTTGACCGTTCCCATAAGACGACGTGCTTCGGTAACTCAAAGTGCTCGACTTTGCAGTTTTATTGCGAAAAACCTAAACGGCCGAAATCGTTCAAATTTTGGCAATAGGCGCATAAAGTATTCGTCAAAATCAAATAAAAATTTCAAATCCGAAAGTTGTACCTCCTTAAAAGGTGCAAAATAAAAAAGGTTCGCTACGCGAGCGAAGGCTAGTTTTCAATAATTCCGAATGACTCTAGTTCATTCGATAGCGGCGGCTTCACCGATTAAAATGCCGTTTGGTTTTTCGATTTCAGATAAGCCAAACAGCCGGAATCATGAAGGCCGTCGACAACATTTTTTTCAACACCGGTGCCTTTGGTCTGGTGCAACGCACATTGTGACGAAGATTTTGGTCTGAAAATATTCTGACTTACCATTGAAATGTCAATAATAATATAGTAAAAAAAAATGCAAACTTCTATATTTTTATCGTTCGTGAAATAAATCCCAAAAAAGCTTTAAAAAACCGGTCGTCACACTGCCTCAAAATTCGCTAGTCTGTCCCTATTTTCCCCCTCCTCACAGACCCAAATTTAAATCCCAATTTAAATACCCGACGTTCCCACTCCCAAGAATAAAAAAAAAAAATTCTCGTCTCAATCGCAGCCAACGATTCGCCGTTCCCGTTTTCTTTCTTCTTCCTCGCCGTGCTCTCGGAGGAGCTCGTTCGCGCAGTAATTACGACGAATCATCATAACGCGAGTATAAAGTGGCCGCGAGACGAGAGTGATGAAAATACGAGCGGAGAAGTAAAGCGAGGAACGAGTGGAGGGAAAGAGGAACAAGGCACATGGCAGGGGGGGGGGCAGGGAATTAAGAAACGTGTTAGGCCATGAGAAACTCTATAAGAGGAGCGTCCGTGACAGCGTGCAAGAGCGTGACTCATTCCCATCTGGAGAAAACCGCGAAGCCTCGGTTATCAGTATCGATATACACAGCATGACAATACCAAGGTGGCCATGTGTAACGTTATTGTGCGTACATTCAGCGACCGAAAAAATATGACTTTCAACGGTTTTTAGTGTCCTCTTCGAGAAAAAAAAAAATACCGCGTATTTTTTTACTAGTATTAATTCTAAACTAATTTAAAAAATTTAATTTAATTTACTAATATATAAAATTTAATTGTTTTAATTAGTTTAGAATTAATACTAGTAAAAAAAAGTACGCGGTATTTTTTTTTACTAGTATATAAAATTTATTTAATTAAAAAATTTATTTAAAAACCAATTTTATTTTATTTACTACTATATAAAATTGAATTGTTTTAATTAGTTTAGAATTAATACGCGGTAAAAAAAAACTAGTATTTTTTTACTAGTATTAATTTTAAACTAGTTAAAACAATTTTCTTTTATTCACTAGTATTTTTTACTAGTATTAATTTTATACTAATTAAAACAAATTAATTTCAAACTAATTTAAGAACAAACTAATTTTGAAAAAAAAAATCAAAATTCCGTTTGCGAGCATCAACATGAAGATAACGAAATTTTGAACAAATAAAAATTGTTCGTCACTTCCGTCATGAGGAAAAAAAATATCAGAATACATTTTAAAGCGAACCAATGTAATTTAAGGGGTCAGGCTCGCTTAAGGTCACTAGACTCAAAGAGGAAGTTCGAGCCATGGTGAAAACATCGCAAATTGAAGATAAACTCGTGATTGCAACGATAAAACTGCTGGTAAAACTTGAAACGCGTTTTCCTCGAAACGATGTTCTTCAAAACGGTGTACACGATTTCTCGACATCTAATGAACGAATCGACTTGAAATTTGGTACACTTATTCAGTGTAATAGTAGTTTAGCCTTGACCGACGCTTTCCCCCCTACCATTATTTTTCCACTAACTAACAATAAAAATGTAATTTTTCCTCGAAAAATCGTTTACAAAATTCAAAAAATTGTTCTCTTGATGATCCAAGCATGATAAGATGAAGAAGCTCGGTCAAGTCTTAGCCAATATAATGTATTCTAAGAAAAAACTCGCTTTTTTCGTTTCCGATCAACCAGCTAGCCAAAATCAAGTACACCGTTGAGCCCCTCGCATTCAAAGGTCCTTCACGAGATTGTTTATATCTTCTTCACTTGATTTTTCAATCAAAATAATTAATGCTCTTAAATAACCTTCATTTTCCTGTCGTCGCAGTAGCTCAACCCCTTAATTCCCAACAAAAAAGTTTCTCACCAGAGCTACATATTCGGAATTAAATTATCTTCGTTTTGCTCAGCTCAAGACGGAATTTAGATTTTTTTTTCCAAAATGTTCTCTTTTTTCCAGCCGATACTCTCGTCCCAAAAATACTTTTTTCGAAGAGGAATCGAAAAAAACTTTTCATTATTATATTTTTCTAGCAAAAAAAAACAAAATCTATATATATAAATATATCATTTTTTTCTAGAAAAATATGTATTTTTTTTTCAAAAATTATATATATATATAATATAATAATAGTAATTATATATTATAATTTTTTTCGTCTATATACGAGTATATATGCATTTTTACAAAGAGGAATCGAAAAACTTCATCATTATATACTTATAATATAATAATGAAATATAACATATATTATTTATTATAGTTTTTCGATTCCTCTTTGAAAAAAATGCATGTATATACGAAAAAATTATAATATATAATTAAAAAAAAATTATATATTATATTTTTATATATAATTTTTTTTAACTACATATATTATAATTTTTTCGTATATATGTATATGTATATGTATATATATATATATATATTTTTTCCAAGAGGAATCGAAAAACTTCATTATTATATTTTTCTCGCAAAAAACAGAATATCTCTCTCTCTCTCTCTCTCTGTGTGTGTGTGTTTGTGTGCGTGCAGCCCACGCGTTAAGTGACACGTGAACGTTATTTTCTATGGGAAAACTCCACTTGGCCTGACCAAGCAAACCTCGACTCGAATTTTATTTCCTTTTTCCTCCGTCTCGCGAGTCCAAAGAGAAATTCTAATATTAGAACAAAAGTCGTGCGCCTCAGAGTGTAAGAGTGCGGCTTTACGTCCCACGACACGCGTACACCTCGGGAGCTGCTGCAGATTTGAATGCACACGCGAAATCTCGCCGCACATAACGCGAGAAAATCAATGAGCGCGAAGGGAGCGATTTTTTTCGCCGCGAATTCTTTTTTTTACCCACCCTCCGTTTTTTCCCCGCAGTCCCGAAATAACGAGGCTCGTGTACAAGACGTGTCGAGTCGGGTGTAAAAAAAAAGGAAACGATGCTACGCGTGTGTGTTTCGCGCAATGCACGAAACGCACGTTTTCGTCGTTGTCGCAATTACTTACGAAGATACGAGGTTCCTTTCGTGGCTGTCATCAAACTCGCGAAAACAATGAGCATCTTTGCCGTCCGCTCTCTTTCGCACTGTGTTTTTTTTTTGTCTACTCTCCGCTCTTTGGTTACAACACACACTTATTGGCGTTAGGGACGAGTCGCGCCGCGAGCATATCACAAGCCGTGTGCGTACGGACGTACACTATAAGGAGGTGTACAATGGAACGGGGCGAGAGAGAGAGACGAGAAATAACGCCTGGAGAGCGCACACTCCTAGTGGCGCACGTACGTGGGAAGTTGGCCGTCTATGAGATGCCTGTTTATGCGGATACTTGGCCAGTATCGCCAACTATGGAGGTCCAAAGACTGGACAGTGGAGGGTGTATGTGTGTGCGGGCGCTTTAGGTGTCGGAGAATTCGTGATACGGTCTACCGACGAGTGGCGCTATCTCGGGGCCTCCACACGAACACACTTGCACAGCTGGCCACTTTTTTACCCGACGCTATCGTCTTTATCGAGACTTCTGTGGCGCGTTTTTTCAATTTTCTTTTTTAGCGTCTTGTTCGGATGCCCATCATTATTTCGTTTCTTTCTTCGGAGACTGATTGAATTGAGCTTTTTTTACAAGCTTTTGTTTAGGGATCATCACGGTGTAAAATTTTCGGTAATTCTTTAGATAAGTGATTTTTCCAAAAAAATGTACCAAAATTTTTTTTTTTTCGTTATTTTATCATTCATTGGGTTGTAAATGATATTCAGCCGACTGAATGTCACTCCCCCGAGGGAGGCGAAATTTTCTCATTAACAATTTTTTTACGAGCCAAAAATCACTAAAAATAATTTCGAATCTTTCAAAAACCCAATCCAACCCAATGAAGGCGTCAAAATGTTCAAAAATTCGCTATTTTGTCACGTTTTTTCGCGACTTCAAAGCCCCATTACTTTTTACGGCTTCAAATTTTCAAAAAAAAACCGATATCTTTTATGGGGTGCAAATTTTAATACTATCAAGTACAAAATAAAACAAACGTAAAAAATCTTTTGAAAAACAAGCTTTTATTTATAAACTATTGAACTAAAAAGTGAAAAATAATATTTAGTGGATGAAGTTAAATAGTGAAGCTACAGAAGAACCCCATCCTTGGGTCATGGCACTGAATTTTGCATCGTTGGGATGGAACGAAATGACTCTGTTTTCGTACTGACCAATTTGTGCACCACATCAAAGCTACGCAAATCATTGAAACATTTTTGAACGTCCTATATGAACCCGAACGAAATGTATGTGTAATTAATTTTATGAGTGAATCACTTTTTCATACGAAAAAAAAATTGTTTAATTCGCACATAATTTTATACCCGTTACTGTGGCCTAAGGCCTTAATGAAACTTACATAAACATAAAACTTGTGAAAATTTGAATATTTTCTTAGTCTTGAGGCCTGAACGGTCATTACACTTGAAATAGAGCCTTAAACATTCAAGAAAACATATTTAAAAAATCAAAGGTCTATGTTTATGTAAGTTTTATTAAGTATGTAACGCTTACTAACCCCTTAAGAGATAACTATTTATAAAAAGGGATTTGTGAAAATTCGATGTGTTAATAAGGCAATGAGAGTGAGAAAGAAAGAGGTCTGTTCATGAAACCTTTTTTATAATTATTCATTCCTACTCGTAGATTAATTTTATAAAAAAATATATATGGATTAAAATAAAAATAGATATACGAATTATTGTTACAGATATATATATATATTTGTATATATTTGAATATATATTTTTTTCATAACTTTATCAAGGATCTAAAAATAAATTTCCACGACAAATTTCAAGATTTAGTATAAGAAATTAAAAAAAAAAAAAAATTTCGATGTCATTAGCCTAGTCTCAATAATAAAAAAAAACGGTGCAAACACTTGCTCAACAGGTGCTCAAAGTAATGCAAGTGCACTTTCTATGCACACTTGCAATCCGATGCACATTGATTGTATCGTCTTATTAATCACTGCGGTTTGTATTAACGAACAGGCTCTAAATATTTTTCCTTGCGTATCCTTGCGCAGTAGTTATATATATATATATATATATATATATATATATATATATATATATATATATATATATATATATATATATATATATATGGAGAGAGAGAGAGAGAGTCAGCAGCCTTGACGGCAATAAAGAGAAAAATCAATACACATATGCACATAAATAATTCGTATCAATAATGTGTTATAATAATCGAATTTATAATAAAAAATTATTGTTATATGTTTATAGGGTTATTATCATTTATGATATTCATACAGGGTGTCCTGTTATGAATGAATACTCCTACAACTGTCGATAGGTCAAATCACGTCCTCCTATATGCTGGAATTTCAGTTTACTAAAAGTCCCACCGTTTTCGAGATAAAAATCATCTGCTTTTGGTTTCTCGCGTGCCATTTCTACATATAATAACTTTCTTCACCCGGTTTTTTTTTTAAATACTCTTGGTTATGTGTTTTATCTAGAAAAGTTTTCTTTTTAACCCTGAATCTTAAGGAAACTTTATGAAAAAAAAAGATCTTATGCAGAATTTTCATACAAACCAATTCGAACTTCGATAGCCAGCGGCGTAAAAAAATGTGCTACGCATATCGTGTCAATTACTTAAAAAAGTTGCTTAGTTATTGTCGATTCGTATCATTTGTAGGAACGGCATGCAAAAAACCAAAATCGGATAATTTTTTTTTTTTTTCAAATAACACGAAGCCCAAAATCTCGAAAACTTTTGACTTTTACGACTTTTACTAAATTGAAATTCCAGCATATAGTCGGACATGATCGGAGCTATCGACAGTTGCAGGATTATCCATTCATACCACAGGACACCCACACACACACACGAGGGCTGTTTGAGAAGTCCATGCAGTCAGAGAGATGGCACTACTGGTGCGTATCGAGGTTATTTTCAGTTAATAGCATCTCTTGGAAAAAAACCATACCAAATTTCAGCCAGGTCGGTGTATTTCTACGTGTTTGGCATTCGTTTGAACCGAGGAAGTCGAGTGATTTAAAAAAAAGGATGAAAACGATTTTCGTGTGTCGATTAAACGTTAAGGTAAATGTCCCAATTATTGAACGGGTCCCAATTATTGAACACTATCTTGTATTTTTATTATTTCCCATTCACCTGCATGCATTTACTTATTTATAAAAATTTCATTACATATATGGAACTTTTGGCTGTCGAAATATTCCTTACTTGTGCAAAAAAAGCTTTAATTAATAGAGAAAAAAATTATTTAATCAGCAACGGTGACCCGATTTGACGTCTCGTGGTAACTTTTTATCGTTTTTGCTAAGACGCGCCGCTTCATGCGTAAGGTCATACAAAATTCAAAAACTATCGCATCTCAAAAAGTAAAGGCGTTTCAGGTTCCTCAGAAAATTTCTTACAAATAACAATTTAAAATAAATGTTTTAAATTCATTATTTGTTAAAAAATACGGTGTTCGATCATTGGGACAAAGAAAATGCAGTGTGTCCCAATTATTGAACACTCGAATTCTCCAAGATGGCGTCATTAAAACCATCAAAACATCGAGACAGTTAACGTGTGACAGATCGTGTGAATCGGATTTATTCAAACAAAAACTGTAAGTTCCTGAATAAACTTACCTTTATTCTTTTAATAATAACTCTAAGATCGTCAAATATATTTTTTATTTGTATTTTCGTGCAATAAACATAAAAAGAAAAGTAAAAAGAGAATATAACCTAAATGTATCCTAAAAATACGAATGTAATGTTCAATATTTTTTGCTCTCCGATATTTCAGGGACAAAATTTCAAGAGGGAAAGAGAATTCTTGAGAGTGTGCAATAACTGGGACATGCCTGTTCAATATTAGGAACATCGGCACTTCCAGTGTTCAATAATTGGGACATTTGCATGCTTCACATTGTTATTCTTTTTTTTCATTTGAAATCATTTAAAAATAATTTAAAGGGTGATTTTTCGAAAGTAAAAATATCAAAGTATCATTTGAACATGAAATCGATGGTTTTTTCTTGATTTTATATTTTTTTCTCACCGAATTCAATCTCTCAGATCCTTAGCTGTTCAATAATTGGGACATTTACCTTACTTTATGAAAGGCAAAACGCCTCAGGAGACCAAACAGAACCTTGATAAACATTATGGTGACCGTGTACCTTCGATTAGAACAGTTTAAAGTGGTTGCAAAATTTTCGGAGTGGCATATGGGCACAAGCGACGCTGAACGTTCTGGACACCCTGTTGAGGTCACTACTCCAGAAATCATTGATAAAATCCACGATACGGTGATGGATGAGAGGGTTCAAACTCGTTTCACATCCCCCCCCCCCATTCTCCAGATTTGGCTCCCTCGGACTATTATTTGTTTCCCAATATGAAGAAATGGCTGGCGGGAAAATGATTTTATTCAAACGAGGAGGTGATTGTAGAGACGAATGGCTATTTTGCAGACTTACACAAATCTTATTATACGGAAGGGATCGAGAAACTAGAGCAGCGTTGGATGAAGTGTATAAGCCTAAAAGGAGACTATGTTGAAAAATAAAAAAGGTTTATCCCAAAAAATTAAGTAGTTTACATTTTTGCCCGGACTTATCAAACGACCCTCGTACACAGGGCCATCAAATGCGACCAATTTTGTTTTCGGTGGAGGCGCTGACGCACAGTGAAGGTTACCTCCACTTTTTTTAATGGAATTTTAATGGAATTTTAATGGAAACATTATTTTGCGACGTCGATAATTACCGAGTTATTTCGGGTGGCAGAGATAAGAGGGACACCCTGTATATGATTTCATATCTACGTTCGTTTCTATCTGCATAATTATTCAATAAATGCAAAAGGAACAAAACAACTCTCACAAAAAAAAGAAGAGAAAAACTACTTGATAGAAATCGTTCCTCCGCGCTATATCTTGCGCGATCGAACATCTAACAATAAATCCTCAGCCAAGAGACAGAGGGGGGCTTGAGCGAGAGAGATCGATGAACTCTCGACGCAGCGCGTACATATGCACTTTCTTATCCGCGATCTGAACATTTTCAACGCCACACTATTCAGCTAAAAACTCTGCGTTGAATTCCATTCTATATCTATCGCGTTTCTTTTTTTTTTTCAGACACTCGAATGCGGTGCGTTTGTTCATGTCGATGAAATTGAAAATTCGATGGTCGCGCCCCTCCCAGGCGACGCTCGGGGATCATACGGCGGGTATAGGTCGTTTCGAGATGACCCTAAAGCTCCGTAAGCGTAACGCTCGCGTAAATGGGTGACTATTGAAAGTCTAGGGAAAAAGATGAGGAAAAACAGCAAGATAAGACAAAGAAATTTGCTGTAATCGCGACCTCGTTTCTCGTTGACGCCGCGGTCCATACTTAAGAGCCCTGAGCCTCGAAGCCCTGCGCGATAGATGTACGTAGACTTTAGGGTGGCACACGTTTGAGCTTAATTTGTTTTCCCTTCTTCTCACCATCCAATAATCTTCTTTGGAGAAAAAAAAATTGTCGCCGAAGCTGCCAGGGGCCAAAATGTATTTCGATTTTTTTCGAAATTTTTTTTTTTTTCGAAAAACATTTTTTTTCGAAAAATATTTTTTTTTTCGAAAAATATTTTTTTTTTTCGAAAAATATTTTTTTTTTCGAAAAATATTTTTTTTTTCGAAAAATATTTTTTTTTCGAAAAATATTTTTTTTTTCGAAAAATATTTTTTTTACCGAAAAATATATTTTTTTTTTTCGAAAAAATACTGTATTTAAAAAAAACTTATTTTTCGAAAAAGATACTGTATTTTTTTGCCAACAGAAAATAAACAAGACGTCAAAAAATGTAAGAGTGATAAAAGAAAAAAAATACAGATAAAAAATATTGGCAAAGTCGAGGAGCTTTTTCTTCCCCCGAGGAATGCGACAAGTATTTTTACTCTGTCAGATCTCTTCTCGCACGCTTCGTCTCGAGTTTTGTGTTATTTATAGAGAATATACGCGGCATATGGGAGTTGCACCCGCCGAACTGTCAAGTGCGCTGGAGAGCACGGGGTTTTTTTCCCCCGGCTGCACTAAAACTGACAGATGCGTGAGTTTGAATTTTATTGTTTTTTAAAAGTATAAATTACTTTTGTGTATTCGATAATAAATGACAAAGATTCTTGAATGTGAACATTTTAAATGGTGCTGAAGTTTGGGCTTTGCGGAAAGTTTCTCGAAAAAAAATTGCCCTAATGGCAATTTCCCGAATATAATTTCTCGATAATTGCTCGCTAGAACAATTCCTCGGAAACGATTCACGGAATAAACCGTTTTAAAATGAACAATTTCCCGCATTCACAACCCAAACAAACGCAAACAAACAAACAAGAACAATTTCCCGAATACCATATTCTATGTGGACAGTTCCCCGAATGAACAATCCAAACAAACGCAAACAAACAAACAAACAAAAACAATTCCCAGAAAACAATTTCCCGAATAAACAGCCCAAACAAACCCAAACAAGCAAAACAAGAACAATTCCCCGAATAAACAACTTCTCGAAAACAATTTCCAAAATGAACCATTTTTTCGAGTACAATACCACGAATGAACAAACCCAAACAAACGAGAAAAATCCCCCGAAAACAATTTCCCGAATGAACAGCGCAAACAAACCCAAACAAACAAACCAAGAACAATTCCCCGAATAAATTACTTCTCGAAACCAATTTCCAAGATGAACCATTTTTTCGAATACAATACCCCGAATGAACAACCCAAACAAACAAAACAAGAACAATTCCCCGAATAAACAATTTCTCGAATACAATATCCCGAATGGACACTTTCCCAAATAAACAACCCAAACAAACAAACGCAAACAAAAGAAAACAAAATCGGCAAACTGTCCATTCGGGATAGTAGAGAAATTGTTTTCGGGGAGTTTTTCTTGTTTTGTTTGTTTGGGTTGTTCATTCGGGAAATGTTGTTCATATTGAAAATTGTTTTTGGGAAATTGTCCTTGTTTGTTTGGGTCTGTTCATTCGGGGTATCGTATTCGAAAAAATTGTTCATTTTGGAAATTGTCTTCGAGGAATTGTTCGTGTTTGTTTGTTTGCGTTCCTCATTAGGAAAATTGTTCATTTTGGAAATTGTTTTCGAGGAATTGTTCATGTTTGTTTGTTTGGGTTGTTCATTTTGGAAATTGTTTTCGAGGAATTGTTCATGTTTGTTTGTTTGCGTTGTTCATAAGGGAAATTGTTTTCGAGGAATTGTTCATGTTTGTTTGTTTGCGTTGTTCATTAGGGAAATTGTTCATTTTGGAAATTGTTTTCGAGGAATTGTTCATGTTTGTTTGTTTGCGTTGTTCATTAGGGAACTTGTTCATTTTGGAAATTGTTTTCGAGGAATTGTTCATGATTGTTTGCGTTGTCCATTCGGGAAATTGTTCATTTTAGAAATTGTTTTCGAGGAACTGTTCATGTTTGTTTGTTTGCGTTGTTCATTAGGGAAATTGTTCATTTTAGAAAATGTTTTCGAGGAATTGTTCATGTTTGTTTGTTTGCGTTGTTCATTAGGAAAATTGTTCATTTTGGCAAATGTTTTCGAGGAATTGTTCATGTTTGTTTGTTTGCATTGTTCATTAGGGAAATTGTTCATTTTGGCAATTGTTCATTTTGGAAATTGTTTTCGAGGAATTGTTCGTGTTTGTTTGTTTGCGTTGTTCATTCGGGAAATTGTTCATTTTGGAAATTGTTTTCGATTAATTGTTCATGTTTGTTTGTTTGCGTTGCTCATTAGGGAAATTGTTCATTTTGGAAATTGTTTTCGAGGAATTGTTCATGTTTGTTTGTTTGCGTTGTTCATTCGGGAAATTGTTCATTTTGGAAATTGTTTTCGATTAATTGTTCATATTTGTTTGTTTGCGTTGTGCATTCGGGAAATTGTTCATTTTAGAAATTATTTATTCGGGAAATTGTTTTCGGGTTCTTGCTTGTTTGTTTGGGTTGTTCGTTCGTGAAACTGTCCACTCGCGGTATTGTATTGGAGAAGTTGTTCATTTTAGAAATAGTTCATTCGGCAAATTGTGTACGAGAAATTGTCCGTTCGTTAAACTGTGCTCAGGAAATTATTTATTCGGAAAATAATTCTTTCGAGCAATTGTATCAGAGAAATTGTCGTCCGGGCAATTGTTTTCGAAGAATTGTCCGCAAACGAAAGTTTGCATCGTTGGAAGGCAACGAAAATTCTTCCTCCTGATTTCTGTCGCTTCTTTACTTTTATCATCATTTAAAATCTTTGTTATACAGATTTCGGTTATTAATTTATAACAGGGATCCTGAAAAATGTTTCAATGATTTTCATCAAAACTCCAAAAATTAAACGAGCTATCAAACTCTATCGTATAACCCAATGGTTTTTTCATGGTTATCCATTCGTCAATAACAAATAACAAAACTTGCGTTTTTTTAATCAACATTTTTTTGCTCCACAACAACGGATTTCCAAAATTTTCAAAATTTCAAAAAACTATCCCGTCGTGGGAGAGTTTTATTACTACTTTAAAAGTATATTTTCCATTTTTCAGAATTAAATTATTATTTTTTAAATATTATTCAAATATAAAAACAATAACTTAGCAAAAATCGTTAATACGAATGAAAAAAAACCTAATGAAAATAGCTCATTCCAATTTGAAAATAATAAATCTCCAAAAAAATTTCGATTCCGATCGAAAAATAATGGATCAACAAAAATGCTAATTTAAATTCGGCTTTGTTGAAACAAACCCAAACAAGCCTAAACATAAACATAAACGATTATAATTCTGATATTCGGTAACGTATTAATTACTGTACTTTTCAAAGATAAAGCTCATAAACATTTCAAAGAATATTTTTCATTCCCGTTAGCAACTCCATAGGCTGGAAAAGCCGCGGAAGATCGGCGCAAAATTGCAGATCGCCGGGGGGAGCAGCCGGGGGGGGGGTGTAAGAAAAGGCCACGCATACTACGCCGCTAGCCGAAAAAAGTCCAAAGACCACGTGATTTATTTCACCGGCCCTCAGGCATTTCGAGGCTGGCAATTAAAAAAGGCAAAAAACATAAAAATAAAAGATAAAAGTTGACAATTTACGATCGCGGTCTTGCCTTGCGTCTCGGTGACGTTCCCGGCGGTGAGTTCTGCAAGTTGGCCGTTATTTCGCGAAGTATGACCCTCGTGCCCTCGCGAATTCCAACAGCAGCGTTGTTGTTGCCACCGACGCTGCCCGGGCTTGACATTATTCCCGCGAAGCGTCAAAGTTTCACCCGAATTCACAATATCCTCGTATATTATCGTGTTTTAATTACTTCTTTATTTTCTGCCCCACAGGATCACAATTCTACACGACGCGCCAACGGATTCACGAAAAGACGCGAGACACGTAGGATCTTTCATGGATTCGTCGGTTGTCGCGAATTACTTTTCTTTCGCGGCAAATGATCGCGAATGATCGGGAGTTTCGGCGTGCCCGGCGGAGCGCACTGAAGATCGAATAATACTGCCCGCGGAGTCGTCCCGATGACCGCGAACGTTGCGAGAGCACGAAAAACACTCGCGATATATTTTCCCACTTACAACACGAGCCCTCGCGATCTTTCCGGCACTCGAACAATTTTACGGGATTTCTTTTTCTTCTCTCTCTCACTTCACACGTACACCAACCGGTCTCCACCGATTTCTCTTCTTTTTCGTTGTACTCTTTTTTTTACTTCTTTCTATCAAGCCGTTTGCGTGACGCGGAGCGGGAAACGCGCGCGGAGAATATTCGCTCGCGGATGCGGGCACGGCGAGCGAACGACAGTCGCGGAGTGGGGCGAGCGGAAGGGGGGGGGGGGCTTTCCAACGGCTGTTGCTCGCGTTTGACAAAACTTGAATGCGAACGAGCCGACCAATCGGCGAGCGCGCGACGCCGAGACACCGCGCTGCCGGCTACTTCCCCACTCGGTCGGTAACGGAGAACGAGTAACGTCGTGGGGAGTTATTATTATTGCGGGGAATTTGATCGCGCGTACAGTCCGCGCGGAGAAAAAAATCGGAGGAATAATGTGCGCGTCACCGGCGGAGGGACAAATCGGCCTGGTCAGCGCGGTAACGGATGGCAAGATTTTAATGAAATCGAGGGAATGTGATGACTATAGATGTTGTTATTTTTTTTAAGGAAATTGCAATATGTCAATAAATTTATGCCTCCCCCCTTTTACTGACTATATTGCTTGGACATACACGATTTACATTGTTATTATTATATCATTTGCGCGTCGACGTCGCTAGAATCACGCGATACGCGGTCGGTAATGTAGAGCAGGCATTTTGGGGTGCTGCATTCGTATTTTATTATTTCCCTATTAATTCACTATTATTTTTGTTATTAGTTACTATATTACAAATGGTCGCTGTGCAACCGAGTAACTGACATTTTGCGAAGACCTTCATTTTGACAATGTAATTGTTTGACTAAAAAGTATTTGGTGCTTGACAATAGTTTTCGAAATGTCGAGTTTGAAAATTGATAGATTGGGCCGTCCTTAAGGGGTTAGGCTACTGTGACGATTCGAAAGTCAGGTTTGTTGAAAGAAGAATAAATCTGGATGGATAAGCGTGATGGTTGAAAAATCGTTTTCACGTTTATTTGTATGTACGTTAAAGAATTTATATACCAAATTTCATTCGAACATATTAATAATAAAGTAAGTAATAAACAATCTCGTGACGGACTTTTGAACGTGAGGGGGTCGACGGTGTACTTGATTTTGGCCACCCCGTTGAACCGAAGCGGAAAATTAAGACCTTTTTCTCGAAATTGATAATATTGGCTAAGACTTGACCGAGCTTTTCTACGGTGCCGTGTTTCAATAATCAAAAAAAAAAAAAATTAATTTTCATTCTCAATTTTTCGTAAAGAAATGACGTTATTATTGTAAACAACTTATAAAAGAAAAATGTTAAGAAGAAAAACGTCGGTCAAGACTAAAGCACTCTTACACTGAATAGCTGTATCAAGTTTCAAGTCAATCTGTTTATCAGATGTCGAGAAATAGTGCACACCGTTTTGCATGACGTACAGGGTGTCTCAAAATTACCTGACATTAACATTTATTAATAAAACGTATTATTTATTTGAAAAGTACGAATATTTTTATTTCAAAGCAAGGTACAAACATGGAGGTTATGTGTGAAACACAATATCCGATAAAGGTTTGCAAACGTTCCTGTTTGCAAACGTTCGCTCTTTCGACGAAATTTTCATTAACATTTTGGCACAATTGCGGACTAATTTCATTAATGGTGCGTCCAATTGCTTCCTTGAGCTCCGGCATGGTCTGGGGATCATTGGCATACACTTTTCCTCTCAGAAAAGCGCAAGGAAAGAAGTCCAATGGCGTCGAATCGTACGATCATGGTGGCCAACTCACATCGCCGCGGCGCGAGATAACACGACCATAAAACTTCGTCTGCAATAACTGCATTGTTTCGCCCGCAGTGTGGCAGGTTGCGCCATCTTGTTGAAAGAATATGTCTTCCAAGTCCATGCCGCTTATGCCATTTATCGTATATTGTGTTCGACACATAACCTCCAATTTTGTACCTTACATTAAAATAAAATGTTTCGTACTTTTCAAAAAAATAATACGTTTTATCAATAAATTGAAACGTCAGGTCACTTTTAGACACGTTTTAGTTTCGAGAAAAGCACTTTAAAAGTTTTACTAGCTGTTCTGTCGTTGTAATAATACGTTTATCTCCAATCTGCGATTCCTGCGCCATATGTTGGACCTTCCTATTCTATTTCTTAAGGTAGTCCAATCGACAGGCTTCTATTCATAGGATTTTCATTATTCTTTTTTGAGCTTCACTAAATATATTAATAATCGTCTCTGTAAAATTTCAGGGTCGGTTATCGACCTCATTACAGAGAATTTTTTTTTTAATTGCACACTTTTGCTAAGGAATCCCGAGACGACATACAAAAATCCAATTTCCGGTCGCTATAAAAGTGTATAGAATAGTGAGAATCCGTCAGATTCTTAAAAATAATGAGATTTACATACATAACACTTTTGGCTGTTACGTGGTATTTTTTATCAACCTTTAAAAATGGCGGAGGTATAGCCTTCTAAACTGCATTTTAAAAACTGCCGTAACGTATAGCTACAAACTAGTCGACCGATTTTGATGAAATTTTGTATAAATCTTTTTAACCTTGTTCTCTAATTGTAAAACACGATCCCAAATGTTCTTCTAAATTAAAAGTTTTTTTTTGTTTCATTGCAAAATGTAACCTTTTCCCGGAAAGTCAGTCTTTTGTTTCTGAGCGTACTGTTTCATCGATTTTCAACATTTCTCACTATTCCTTGGTTCATATTCGGCGTACGAACGTTAATGAAAGAAAAGTCTTCGTTGGTTTTTTTTTCATATCAAACCGTCGCAAGTGGTAATAAAACACACCCTAAGTTTCAAAAATAGTGAAGAAATCTTTTGTTTAAAAAAAAATCATGATAATCGACCATTTTTTCGTCGCCTGCAGGTATTTCCCCCTTACGAGTCGCGCTCGGTGGTGGGGACAAAACTGGCATCCTCACCCCACTCAAGCTCGGACGTCCGAGTCCGTTCGAAACATTCCCCCTCTCCTACTTACAATCCTACCCCCCCCCCCCCCCCCCCGGCGCACGGCATCGTCCGAATCGCAAACGAGGGTTAAAAAAAACAAAGCATCGTGTTCCAAGTTTTTAAATTATTTTCATTTGCGTCCATGAACGTTTATTGTCAATTCCTGCTTACAAATGGGGTATAAACTCGATAGTCACGGCATGCAAGTTTATACGAAATCGCTGCGCACGCGCGCCACGCGAATTCGCCCGCGCATTCGTTTCCGCTTTTCCGTCTATTTGTATTTCACTCTCTCTCTCTCTCTCTCTCGCAAAACTCCGCAGCGTAAATTCCACGCATACGTAAAATATATACACACAATCGCTCCGCTCTCATGCACTCGCACGAAATAAAAAAAGAAACGGAAAATCGCATTCGCCCACTCGCTCAGTCACGCACTCTTACGAACGTTGTACAATCATATATATTTATATATATATATATATGTGTGTGTGTATAGGCAAGTATAAAAAGAGGAAAGGAAAAGTATTATTTACATTGTTTCGTTCGCTTCTCGCAAGAATTAAAACGACATAAGAGCACTTGTGGTTGTTTTTTTTCGTTTTTTTTTTCTAAGGCACTGCAGCTTGGCGCGAACGCGCACGTTTTTATAGTCCCGTATCTCCGTACGCTCCTCTGTGCGTTTTTCAGGTCCGGAGCGAGAGGGAAGGCACACTCGAGACCGATCGTTCTCTCTTTGTCCCCCGCTTCCTCTTTTTTCGTCCGCTTTTAAATAGTGACAATCCACACTTGGCAATCACTGATAACACACAACACATACACACACACACACACGCGCACGCACGAAGGTCGGTAAGTCAGTTCGCGCGTTTACCGACCTCTTCTCGACATCTCCTTCGTTAATTTACACCGTCGAGGCGCGCGGCCTCCCGCGAGTTTTCCTCGAGAAAAGAATGGAGAAAATTCCGTCGAAAAAAAAGACAGGCGACGAATTTCGTGCCGCGATCGTCAGAGGGCGCACGCCACGCGTACAAGATCGCGCCAAGAGTTTTCGTTTTTCCCCCTTCTTCGAAGGTCACGCTATTTCCGTCTACAAAGGCAGTGAACTTGGTCCGAGATCTACTTCCGGTATGGTTACAGGAAGTCCGTAAAATTTACTAGGTAGTAGAAGGAGTTACTTGAATATTCTATGGGACTTTCGGCGACTTTTCTTTCTAGTAACTACGTATAGTTGCTGGTAACTTCCGGTCATAGCTGGGAACAGGCTTGGAGATCTCATTGCGTAAAAGTTACTAGAAATTGAAGAAAGTTACTAGGCAGTGGAAATAGGATATTCTAGAATTCTATGGAGACTTCCGGTGACTTTTGTTTCTAGTAACTAGCAATTCATAGTGACTGGACCCTACATATAGTCACTGGTGACTTCTAGTTACCATAGGACGGAGCAGGATCAGATATCCTTTCGCAAAACGTACTATACTCGCCAATAACAAAAATCTAGCTACTTTAGCCAATAACTAGAGCAGAAATCTATTTCCGGAATGGTTACCGGAAGTCACTAGGTAAACTACAAATTGTACGGAATTCACGGTAAGTTTTTCGTAACGTACAGTTTGCGGTTGGACTTGACTTCTAGTAACAGTGTAATTTAGAAGTTACCATTTTTCCTCTAGTTACTATTTTCCGGTTCATTCTGGCCAACTCGAAGTCACCAGAAAAATTATACTAAAACTTACCAGAAGCGTCACCCGTAGTTATCATAAAATGTCACTGGCTCCCACAAAAAAGTTACCAGAAAAGTCACTAGAAAGTTACAGGAGGAATCCGAAAGTTATTAGAAGTTACTAGAGAACCCGCCAGAAAGTTACTAGAAGGTACTAGACAACCCGCCAGAAAGTTACTAGAAGTTACTAGACAAACCGCCAGAAAGTTACTAGAAGGTACTGGGCAACCCGCCAGAAAGTTACTAGAAGGTACTGGGCAACCCGCCAGAAAGTTACTAGAAGCTACTAGATGACCAACCAGAAAGTCACTAGAAGTTACTAGACAGCCCGCCAGAAAGTCACTAGACAGCCGACCAGAAAGTTACTAGACAACCCGCCAGAATGTTACTAGGCGAGTCACCAGAAAGTTACTAGGCGAGTCGCCAGAAAGTTACTAGGCGAGTCAGCAGAAAGTTACCAGGCGAGTCACCAGAAAGTTACTAGGAGGTACTAGGTACGTCCATGTGCCTTGTATCGTTCCAGATTGCCAACTAGAAGCTACAGTCGAATGTCCTAGTAACTTCTGGTTCCAAGCTAGAACCAAGTGTTCAGATCGCTTGGACATTCACACCCAGCCCTTAAGAAAAAATCGCCGATCGCGCGTCGATCAATTAAATAATTACGTGTACGGATGCAACTGTGGCATTTGCGGCGAGGGTGTGGGTGAATTTTTTTGGCTGCTCGACGGTGGCGTGAGTATGCCGCTCTGATCGGGACTGCCGACAGAGTCGAGATTCGTGTCGATGCAATCCAACTGCAACAATTCGACGGCCATTCTCTGTTGGGCCTTCTCGAGCATCGTCAGGTCGACGACGTGGGTCTGTATACGATGCGACTCGTCCATGACGATATTCGGCACCGAGGCGCGCAGACCAGAGCCCGAATGCGTCTCGACCGGGGGTACGGACGACCTCAGCAGAAGCAACTGCGAGCTCTCCTCGGCGACGGTATTCGCGAACGGGGTCAACCAACGCGCGCACGGACCCAATTGTTCCCACGTTAACCTCGAGACGCGAAGCGCGCACTCGCGTCCCTGGGTGTGATAAATCGCACCGGCTGCTATGTGACTGTAGGGAAACTTGAGGCTGCCCTCGTCCAACGTGGCGAGATCCAAGAGTTGGGCCGCCTGTGAGTACTGGAGGCCACCGTACTGGGGATAAATGAAGGCGTTCGGCTTCGACCAGTCGCCCGATTCCACTTGCATGTAGACGTTCAGCCAGCCCGGCGGCGTCACCGGCGACAAACTCCAGCCTAAACCCTTCAGGATCGCCAACTCCTTGCCGAGGATCTCCTCCTCCGTACAGGCACCGTCCGTCACGTATGCGAATTCCGCGATTTTTGGCGGATATATCTCCTCGACCTGAAACATTCGATGCAAACGCGGTTATTTTCGAAAGATCCATACTCGAATGTGGCTGTGAGGCGAAATACCATACTAATAATGATGTCGGGTGCACTCGTTTGAGCCTCGACGAGCATAAGAGAAAGATTGGTCAACTGACACTTGACGTTTTCATTGCTCTTCGTCAATCTTAACGCCGTTCTTGTAAATTACAGTAATTGTTGTTATGACAGAGGGGATGCTTGTGGTCGCGGGATGCATTTGCAGAACGATATTACGATCGGGGAATTTTTGGCCAGGGACAATTTTAGTCGGGTATCTGTGATTCGGGACCATAAGTTACCAATCCTTGCTGTGACTTTTTTTGCGACGACCGCGAAATTGCGGAGGACCTTTTGTGTCTATGATAAATGAAGAAAATCAAGAGAATATTCTATGTTTATCATTAATTAAATTTTAAGCACTTATTATTGTAATAATGAATAGCTTTAATGAAAATACTTTATTAAGTCAATACTAAATTAATTAGAGTTAAAGAATTCGTTATGGTAATATTAGTATGTTTATTCCTGTATACCCTTTTCGGGGACGTTTCCATAAATTTCATACAAACTTTGCTATCCACTTCTCCCCTTAAGGATTGAATTTCCAAAAACGCTGGAATTTCGTTAATTGTGTCTAGGAGCAGTAATGCAAAGTTTCAAGCAAATTTGAACCGATTTTTTTATTTTCCGTACAAACTTTGCCACCCCCTTTCGTTTAGGGGTTGAATTTCGAAAAACGCCGAAATACGTGTTTTAGTAATTGTATCGAAGAGCTCTAATACGAAGTTTCAAGTAAATCTTCTGACTAGATTTTTTTTATTTTACATACAAACTTTGCCACCCTTTTTCTCCCCTTGGGGGTTGAATTTCTAAAAACGCTGAAATACGTGTTTCATTAATTGTGTCAAAAAGCACGTATACCAAATTTCAAGTAAAACCGACCAGATTTTTCAAAATTTCCATACAAACTTTGCCACCCCTTTTCTCTCAAATCGTATTGAATTTTTTTGATCAATTTTAATTTCTATACCTCTTTCTATTATTCTTTCCCGTTCCCTTACATTTCCTTTCCAATTACGATAACAGTAAATTAATGGAATTAAAAAAATTATCACGTTCGTAATGAATTCAACTGAAAAAGTCTGCTGCGTTCATAATAAATTAATTGATCTAGAAGAATTTATCATGGTAAGAAATGAATTGAACTTCAAGAATTAATGATATTATAATTTATCTTTTATGTGAATAATAATCGAAGATCAAAAGTATATGTTATGTTAATAAATTTAAAGTATTTATCTTCACAATACATTAATTAAATTGAATGAATTCATTACATTCGTAATTAATTAATTAAATCAAAAGAATTTACGATTGTAATAAGAAATTAATTAAACTCGAAGAATTAATTATGGTAAGAATAAATTAGCTCAATTGAAAAAAAATATCATTGCCGGCCAATTGAGGTAAAATTTACAACAGTACAGGATGTGTATCTCCCAATGGAGAAAACAGCCCCTCTACAGCATCAGAACAGCGATCATAAAACACGAAGGTACATAGCGTAGTGGAGCAGTCACCAGTAAGTCAAGAGATTGAAAAACCGAAAATTTTACTCTATTATCTATAAAAATAATAAAAATATGTCAAAAAAAACCCCGCAAAGACAAATTTACTGCAGCAAAGCGAGTGTTTATGATCGCCGCGCCTGATGGACCTGTTTCTCCCATTCCCGTCCGCGACGCTTTCCAGCCCAACCCGAGCGGCCATTTTGATACACGGTACATATTTCTTTTTTTTTCTCTACTACAAATTTTCCGCCGAAATTTGTGAACGTACGCCATACACACGCAACGATAGTGCTGCAGGTCGACACTTTGCGTCAAACTTCCAGTACAGAAAGAACATCAACATAAATTCCAACTCCAGAGAAAAATATCCAAAAAAAATATAAACAACAGTTGAAACTCCACTCGATTATTTGGACGGAATATTTGGCTGTATCGTATCGATTCCGCCGTCGAATAACGAGCTCTGAGAGGGAAAGGAGGAAAACCGTGTTCGTCTCGTAGTTCAGAGCCTGTCGTGCCATTTTTCTGAACGTCGAGAACGCGGCTGAGCAAGATATCATTGCTCTTTATCATTGGCGTTGTTTTTTGGGTTCTGAATCGATTCTTCGATTTTCTCGACCTGGATACGACTAATGAAATTCCATGAAGGTTCAATTAATTTTTCATGAGTGCCACATTGTTTTCGAGACGAAGAAGAGCATAATAAAAATCTAAGCAATTTGATTGTTTCTCACGAAAAGACTTCCAACTGGGAGCCTGGACTCTACCAACTGGAAGTCTGGATTCTACCAACTGGAAGTCTAGATTCTTCCAACTGGAAGTCTAGATTCTTCCAACTGGAAGTTCAGATTCTTCCACCTGGAAATCTGGAATCTTCCAGCTGGAAGTGTTGAATCTTCCAGCTGGAAGTCTGGAATCCTCCAGCTGGAAGTCTGGAATCCTCCAGCTGGAAGTCTGGACTCTGCCAACTGGAAGTCTAGATTCTTCGAACTGGAAGTCCAGACTCTTCCACCTGGAAATCTGGACTCTGCCAACTGGAAGTCTGGAATCTTCCAGCTGGAAGTCCAGCCTGAAAAGCAGACTTTTCCAGGTAGAATTCCATCTCGAAAACGACGTATCGAAAGTTGCCTCGCAGGCCGCTCATGCGAGGCAACTGATGAACCGATGCATGCTGATAGGACAAAATATTTTCACGAACCTTGGCAGCGATGAAGAGGCAAGTGATGCCGATGAGCTGTAATTGATTTTTCGGCACGTTTTGATGTGTCGACAGATATCTGTCGATGTAGTCCATGGCGAGGTAATAAGTTTCCCGGTGGAGTTTGTAGACCTCGCAGACTTCTATAAGCCAATCGAGGAGGATGGCTCTCATGCGAGGTTGCAGGGTAGGATGTCGTTGGAACATCTGCGGATCTCTCTGCACGAGGGTCTTTTGATCGCCCAGGCACATGATGGACCAGACTTGGCCGCCGTCTGCCCATGGAAACGAGGGCAGAGGGCTCGGCCTGTGAGCCGAGCCATTGGACGCCGAAGGCGTCAGGAAACACGTGGCGGTTCTCAGCTCGGACCAGGTCGCCGCCTCCTGTTGTTCCTTCAGCGGCAGACTCTGCTGTTGGGGCGTTTTCGAGCCCTGCTCCGACGAGGACGTCGACGTCGAGGAGTGACGCGACTCGCCGTAGGACGCATTCGAGACCGCCGCTATTTTCGCGGGTGGATAAATGTTCTCCGCGTCCTCGGACGACTCGGTCGCTCGTCTCTTTCGCTTGTGAGACTGTGACAGAGCTCTGCCGCATTGGAGATACGACTGACTCGCCTGCTGTTTCTCCTGCAAACTGTGGCCCAAAAAAAATCCGTTTTCACGATATTCGGTGCAATTTGAGGAGGCAGAGTCTGGACGGACGTTCTCGAAGTGTTGTTGAGAGTCGCGGAAGGTCGTGGGGACTCGGGGCAGGAAGTGGAGACTTCGACAAGAGAGTGGTTAGTCGAGGAAGTTTGTGGAGTCTTGCGAAGGAACGTGGAGACTCATGAAGGGTCTGGGAGACTCGGAAATGGTCCAGAGAATTGAAAAAGGTCATTGGAAATTGAAAAAGGTCGTGGAGAATTAAAAAAGGTCATAGGGAATTGGCAAAGGTTGTAGGGACTCGGAGAAGAGCTTAGAGACTCGGGAAAGGGCTCAGAGACTCAGAAAAGGCAGTAGGAATTCATAAAAGACAGTAAAGACTCAGAAAAGGTTGTAGGGATTTAGAAAACGTTCTAGAGCCTTAGGAAACAACCTAGTGACTTAAAAAAGATCCTCAAGACTCGTAAACGCTTGTGGGAGCTCACAAAAGGTCCTGGAGACTCAAAAAAGATAACTGAGACTCAGCAAAGGTCACGAAGATGCAAAAAAGGTCGTAGGGACTCAGAAAATGTCTTGAAGACTCAGACAAGTCCTCAGAGACTGTGAAACTACTCGGAAACTCAGAAAAGGTCCTGAAGACTCAGAACAGGTCCGAAAGACTTAGAAAATGCCCTAAAGACTTAGACAAAGACTTATTAAAAGTCCCAGACACAGAAAAGGTCTTTGAGGCTCTCCAAACGTTGCAGAGACTGAAAAAAGGTTACACAGATCTTCCCAAAAGATCGTAACGTCCCGTCGATGATTGCAAAGACTCGTCAAACATTGTAAAGACTCGTCGAACGTCCCAGAGACTCTCCAAAGGTCGCACAGTCTCCCCAAGACGATAGAGCCTCCCCACAGCCTCGTAGCGCCCCTGCGAGTCTCTCGGACTTCCCACGCAAGAAAAAAAGACTTCCTCTATCCGCGTCCCCCCCGTCAGGTGCATCTCCATCGCAAAAAAGCCTTTCCGTCCTTCCCGAAGCCTTCCTGTCCGCCGATCGCAAATTCCCGACAGTTTTTCCCCCCTTTCGAAAATGAGCTCATAAAAAGTTTCCAGGCCGAATTTAACCCTAATTTTTTTCACCCAACCTCGAGTCCACGCCTCATGAAAATTTGCTCGGACGATAAGGTTAGTCGTGTGCGATATTTCTCGTCGAGGGGGCCCGAAAAAAAAAAAGAAACACACGCGAGCAGGAAGAAAAACGGCCGCGCGTTTTTTTCCCGTGGGGAAGAAAAACGAGGGGGCTGGCGTAGGCGGCGTGGAAATTCGTACACTCACCTAGTTTGTGGCATCTTGGAGGTGCGGATGATTTTTTCCTTTTCTCGATGACGTGTTTTCTCGGAGATTTCTCGTGCGCTCGGCAGGTTTTTGGCTCGCGGCTCGAACAGGCGCGTTGAAACGAACGTCAATTGTGAATACGGTGCGGGCCACGTTCGTACTCGGGCGAGGAAGAAAATAATACGAAACGAGGTTTTGCAGGCTGGCCTCGCGGTCACACGTTCATCGCCATAGTGCAGCGAGAAATTCTATGAGGCAAGTGCCAGCGCTCTCTCGCCCGCGAGAAAAAAAAACGAGAAAAAAAATTACCGCGCCTTACGACGAACAATATTTTACGGATTTTTTTTCGTTCGGCCTCGCGCTATCTCTCTCGCTCGTTTCGCTTCCGCGTTGCAAGCACCAAAACGTCATCGAAATCCAATGCTACGTGCGCCCGTTTGCCTTTTCTTCTTCTCACTCGATCGGAAATAACGCGGCTGTCGACGGGCCGAACTAAACGGGCGATTTTTGCGCGAAAAATTGCGGGAGACGAGCGCAACGAGTTGTAGAGTCGAAGCGCGGGAGACGAAGCGCGCGCGAAAACCCTCGGACCAACCCCCGAGCTCTGTGCTACGCGACTCCGTAAATTCCCGCTACTGTCACGCCCTCTGTACACACTACATAACCTCCCGAAAAATAGGGGAAAAAGAGACAGAGAACAGTCTTCTTTTTCTCTCTCTCTCTCTTTGGCTTTGCACGGTCGGAGTTTTCGGCGACGAGAATAATTGCCTCGAAGCGCGAGAACACGCGAGCGTCACTCGCTGACGCGATTCATTTTTTCGCACTCGTGCGCTTTACTCGCGAAACTTTTCGCACTTGCGTCTTCTCACGACGGACTCGAGGCCAAAATGTGTTTTTTTTTCGGAGAACAGTTGACGCGAGACGTGAAAGAGGACGCCGCAACCCACGCTCCCTTCGCGCGCACTGTTGCTTTCCCGCCCGAACTTTTACACTGTTTTCCTTCTGCGAGAGAAAAACGATACAGCACTGTCCTCGCGTAGATGCGCACAGGTGTCGATTACGCGTGCGAATAAACAAGCGATACGAGTTTTGGGTCAGGAGCGAGCGAGAGGGAGACAGAGGTGCAGGCGTTTCGCGCGAACCATGAATGACGAATGCAACAAGCAGCCCAGCGGCGCAGCGGCTCTTCTTGTGTATACGTTTTTAGTTGGCGGCGCGAGAATCGCGAGCCCTCCCATTGGTCCCTCGATTTACGGGCACAGCTGGCGCTCAGCTGATTTCTTCGTTAAAGCGCAAAACGCGTTTTACAACACACGCAGAGACGGTGACCCCAGACGGCCGCGTGGTGGGGGAAGTCCGAGTGGAGGGGGAACGACTCGGGAGAAGTTCCCCCCTCCACACGCGACGCACAGATCGCGCGGGACGCGAAACGTGCGAGGGAGACGCAACTATACGAGCACGCGCGCCCGATGCGAAACGTGCGAGGGAGACCGAGCGACCCGGGCACGCGCCGAAATGTTTCGTACTTTTGAAATTTTCTCTCCTGTTATCCCGGCTAGCAATTTTTTCTACATTCTCGCCGCAATCAATGGTCTATCGCGAATACTGATTCTTAATACGCCGTGCGCACTCCCCGCGATGCTAGATTTCGATTTGAGCGGGAAAGTTTAGGTAGCCGAAAATACGCAAAATTGTCAAGTTTTTTTTTCATGTCGAAACTATTTATTCTACGTGATAAAAATTTTATGCAGATATTACATCTTTTAGTTTTCGGAATTTTTTTTTTATATTTCAAAATGGCGGCTGTAGAGACTTGCTTCAGAGACGGTTGTCTCCCGAGTTGTCCCGCGGCGTGCAACCTAACGTCTGGCGCGTCGATCTGAAACATCAGAGTACATTTTTTTTAGGTTTCTAACACCCGTCCGCTCTGTGTGAACCTAAAAAATCCACAAAAAAGTGAAAATTTGAAAAACGGTACGCGTTTGTCATCTTTTTAAAAAATTATGTGATCCTTATGCAAAACGTTATGTAAAATTGTGTCATCTAAAAGTGTGCAAAAATTCGAAACAATCGATCCGGTAGATTTCGAGTAATCTCGTACGTTTTGACGAAAAAGAGTCGTTTAAAGTTTCGAGGTGGCGTTTTTGTAAACGTAGCTGGGATCGTGAGAACAAATGATTCCCTTGAGACAGTTGAAGATTTGACAAGTACAGAGGAGAGGGAAATTGCATGTGCGCCGTGCGCCTCGTCCGTTACGAATTTGAGCGGGAGAAGTCTGTGACGTATGTGGAACGACGAGCGCGCGGCCGGTGCAAGTGAGAGACCGAGGGAGAGAGAAAGAGGTAGGGAGGCCGCGCGAGGGAGAGTGTAGCGGGAGACACCACGCGGGAAAACGTACGCGCGTAAAATTTCGCCCCCTATCCCGCCAACCGCGCATTTTCGTGACGTCACGCGGCAACGCGTTCTCTCCGTCCTTCTCTAGCCTGCCACGTACGTAACTCATGCGGCGCACCCGAAGATCGCGCGCCAAGCGCGCGGGCGTGCGACAGAGACGGAGAGAATCTCGATTATCGCACCAATATCTCTCGTAATACGTAACGAGCTCACGCTTTATCGCGCGAATATAAATAAATACTTCGATGTTATCTTGCAAATGGTGAAATTGCCCGTGAAATTTGCCGATGTCGACCTCGCGCCGCCAGAGGCGCTGAACGAGAAAATTTTTGGACTTGAGAAAAAAATAGGAAAAATCCGTCAGTAATTATCGATTGTCTCACGTGTTCGTTGAGAGGCGCGCGTTTCGCACAATTTTCTTCATCCGCAGAGATAATTTGGCTCGCGGTGGGTCACGTGACGCTCGTGATCGAGTCGCGCGATCCACGCGTTCAAATCACCCGCGGCCAGCGAAAACGGTGCGAAGCGACACTGCATAGGCGGCCGGAAGTTGCACGCGTTAGATGAACTTTTTTCGCGTGTCTATTGAGTCGCCGGTGCGTCGCGCGGCTCTAACGCGTCGCCAAAGTCATCGCAATATTTACATGCATTTTCGAACCCTCTCCCAAATCGTCTTTTTTCTTCGTCCTTTTTCGAGGGAATATTGGGGGGAAGAATTTTCGTCCCGCCTCGGGCGCAGCTCTACAGCGCCATATTATTCCACTCGTCTTTTTAGCCGATGAAACGCAAAGCAAGCGACGTCGAAAAAAAATTCCTTTGCTTTTTTGCCCTTTTGGGAAAATAATAGCGGCTGTTGGTAACGAGAATCTCCTTGTTTGAAGAAAGTTGCCGCGGACCTTAAGATGGTTCGGGAGAAACAATCAAAAAATCGACTAACGTTTAACCTCATTTTTGTGTGAAAAAGAGCTAGTACGCCATAAGCCACGTTGAAATAAAAAAGTTCAAGCCACTCAACCGTACTATTTTCCAGATACGAAGGTTGAAAGTCGGCCTACAATACACGAACTCAAACGTAACCTCCAAAAAATTTTCCGGAAACGATAACTTTACGTAAAATTTTGTCGTTTGACACAACAAACAAAACTTTTTATTCGAATCTTCGATTCATACGGAATTCACCTGCAAAAATTGTAGCTGATCCACCGTGTAATTTTTTCACAATAATTTATTCAATTTTGCTCTGCGGCATCTGTCTCTCTCTAAACTGCGATGGGAGCGTCAGTTGTGATTGCTAGGGGAAATTCCTAGACGGCAATTCACGCCGAATGCGATATGAATGTTGCCGAATGCCTACGCTGCAGATCATGCTAAATACAATAAGAATGGAATAAAAGTAATAATAAACCGATGAAGATGAAAAATGAATAAAAATATGTTGATTGTAGATCTTAATTAGTTTTAAATTGATTATTATGTCTACAAATATACGTATACAAATATGTTTTTGCTCAATGCGAGATTTTTTCGCGAAACGGCCACTTGCACCCGTATTCTTAGTCGTTCCTCGAGGAATCCTTATTCCTCGTTCTTTGTTCTGCACAAAGAACAAGGAATCCTCATTTCTTAAGAAACGATTACGAATACGGGCGTTACACGTAATCGTGCCATGTTTTGACATTTGTCGAGTCGTTGAGAGGTGATGTTTGAATACTTCTAAAGTGAGGTTATGCAGCGTTGCCAACTGCTTAAAACATGAACTCACTAGTAAAGTAAAAATCATAAATTTTCATTCTAATGGGTACCAAAATATAAATACTTTCTTATGAGATTAAATTCTATGTATTTTAAACATTCGAAAGAAAAAAAAGAACAATCGTTAAAATTGTCAGGTTGACTTCCAATTTTTCTTCCGAACTACCTAAAGGCCATGTGGCACACCGACCGAGCGGCCACGAGTGCGAGAGACATAGCTGATTTTCAGATTCCCAGTGTTCTTCTAAATGGTTGATTTTTTTGGAAAAAGAAAAGAAACACCTTCCGCTCTGTTGCACGACGAACAACGTCTTTCTCTTCGTTTGCCCGGAACGTGACTCGTCTGAGAGCGAAATTGGCACTAGGATTTTTACCGACCGGACCTGTGACCCATGTCCTTGAGGAGAAATGACAGAGAGGGAGAGATTGCAATAGTGGCGCTGATGGCGGACTGAGAGGTACAACCAGAGCTGATTTGTTTCGCATTACGTGTTAAAAACGTTTCATGCCCAACCTCAATGTTTCATAGCCATTCGTCATTTTTAAATTCGCGCATTGGAGGAGGGAATTCACGATACACAAGAATCGAATCTTCAGAAAATGTTTTTTTTCTCTCTGAAAGTCGTTTGCGCCTTAAAAATTGGCCGCCACTAATCTCGAGAAATTCAAAAATATATATCAAAATTAAAATTAAGGAAAAATATCTTTTTAGATGTGGAAAAATGTCGTACATCGATACATTAAAAATATGTGTGAATGGAACACAATAATAATTTAATAATAATAACAACAACAACAATAAGAATAATGCGTCTTTATTATACATTAAAAAAAGATATATTTATTATTATAATTGTCATTATTTTAAATAACAAATAATAACAATATTGATCATCGTAATAGTAATATCATACTAAAAATATATAATAATAATAATGGGTCAGCTTTTAAATAATTTTTCTGAATGCGTTTTATTATTTTTAATAATTATTATTGATGATAATTATTAAGAAAAATTATTGTGAATAATTATTAAGAAAAGTTATTAACAAAAATTTTTACGAATGATTATAAAGAATAATTATTTTTTTTTAATATTTTAAAAATGACTAAGTATAATTAAGAAAAATTAATAAGAAAAATGTTTGAGAATAAATTTTCAGCAAAGTTATCAAGAAAAATGATTAAGAATAATTATTAAGACAAATAACTAATAAAATTTATTTAAAATAAAAATTGATAAAAATTGTTGTACAATGATGAAGAATAGTTATTAAGAATGAAATATATCACAAAAAAGTATGTTAAAAAATCTATAATGTTAATGTCAGCCACATGGCATTTTTTGCCTTCGATTTATCATACGCGTCACCGCACCGGAGTAAAACTCGTTCCAACTTTCATTCGACCGCAAAACTCGTGCGAAAATGACACCCCGAAAGAAGCCTCACGCAGGAGCAGAGAACGAATGTTTGTATATTCATCCAGCGTGATCCTTCGTATCCACTGAGTATTTTATCGATCGTGGGAATCCTGTGATCTCTGCTACATCGGCGCGAGCAGAACCATGCATCGAGGAAGAAGAAGCAGGAGCGAGAGAACTGGCAGTCAGCGCCACTCGGTGGTTCCGAAGCATGGACCGAGCGACGAAGAAAAAAAAGACCGATCTCACCAGATTTTTCGAACCTCCCACCCCCTTCTTCGCCGGCCCTTCAGCCGTGGGTCGTGCGCCATAGTCACATGCGGACGGCCGAGTTACGGCCCTGGTTTTCTGGAAATCGTCAGTGATCCGGGGCCATTAAACGCGTTATATGTGTCTTGCAATTTGATCCTGGCGGTGCGCGCCGATCGGAGAGTAATTTACGCGAATTCCTCGCCTCCTCGTGTCTCTCCTCGCTCTCTCTCTCTCTCTGTCTTGTTGCTCCTTGAACGCACGTCTCTCCCTCCGCCTATATAGCTACGGGTACCGCTCGCCAGCCTCCAGGTGGGCCGCTGCTCTCGCCAAGTTTCGTCTCGTCCCCGCCGCGCGTGCGTGTGTGCGTCTGTGTGTATATCGCGAGGATCGTCACGCAACGTTCTCGCGCCGACGTGCGAAAAACTCTTCCAAATTTTCTCACTATTCTTCGTTCCGGCTTCTTAATATCGACATTTAATATCAATATTTCGCGCATCGCCGAACGCGATAAATATATTTAAACATTTACGCGAAGACGAGAAGTGACTTTCGGGAGCGCGGCTTCCTTGCATCCGACGATTTTTCTGCAAGTAAGTTTCACGACGTTTTCCACGTAACGAGAGGATCGTTGAACTTTTCAAAGCGTGAACGTGCTTGCTTGTGGGATACGCTGCTTTTGCTTGGATTTCCGTGCGTGTTGTTTCCTTTTTTTTTTGCTTTTGCCCCTCCACGCGTTTCGGCAAATGGACGAAGCGAGAGAGACGGATGCGGGCTCGTGCATTGTCGCGCTACCGATCTGGCGGCCAATTTTCGTGATTATTGATCATTTTGACGTTTGAACGAATTGGGGATTTATGACGATGAGGACGGTGCAGATTTTGGAGCTTTTCATCGACACCTGATGACAGTCGGAAAATTAGAGCTGGGGGAGAAAAAAGTCGTCACTGCGGTTCTTAAATTACGATCTGTGCGCGAAATTGCATATGTTCGAACCGAAGAGAGACCATTGAAATTCATGTTTTCGCGTCGTGTTTTTTTTCTGCGGATTTTGCAATGCGCAAAATCTATTTTCGAAAGCCGTTTTCGCGAGCGCGATTCGATTAAAAAAAATTGGCAATCGGTGATTACCGATTTTAGTTATCGGTTATCGGCGCTTACCGATTTTAGCAATCGGTAATCGGCGCTTACTGATTTTCGGTAATCGACAATCGGCGCTTACCGATTTTGGTAATCGGCGATCGGAGCTCATCGATTTTAGCAATCGGTAATCGGAGCGTATCGATTTTAGTAATCGGTTATCGGCGCTTACCGATTTTAACAATCGGTAATCAGAGCTTACCGATTTATCAATATCTTCATCAGTGTCGTGAATAAAGATGAGAAACAAGTGCACAAAATATTCGAAGTTCCATTGAACGGCAAGGTTTTTTTTTTCAAATTGATTGATCCTCCGATGATAATTATTTTGTGGAAGGTCTGCTGAATGCTTGCGATAAGTTTTTTGACTGCTGGATTTATTACTAATCATTGATTGGTCTATTCGGCGGGCAATCGGAATTGGAATCGGAATCGGACGGCGCTTGGCATTTTTGCATTGCGAATCTCCGAATTGATAAATTAGAGCGAAGTATCAGTGTCCTTCGGTACACAGTGTTCACGGATTTCCATTTTTTTTAAATATATCTTTTTGCGGTTTTCTGCTTTTTCTTAAAGACTTCTTTACTCTGTAAATATTTTCCCTTTTCTTCGATACCTCCTTTCCTTTTCGTTCAATTTCTTATAGCTTTGATTTTTGCAGTTAATTCTCCTAAGCCGAAAATGTGCCATTGTAAAGACAATTAAAATAGATAATGTAAACGCATTGCACAAATGTCACCTCTGGCATTTCAGCAGGACTATGGATCTATTGGCATGTGTATTGCTAATTTTTAATGCGAGAAAAAGTGTACTTAGTATCGTCTATTGCCAGTGGGCAATTTCACATGCACGCACGTAATATTAAGAAAAATTGGACCCATAGTCCTCACCATGGGTCCACGATTTAAATATCGAAGGGAAAGGAAACTCAACTTCGCTTGAAACAAAAATATGGAAGAATAATTAAATTCCCTCAATATTGCTTAAAGCTGCTTCGATTCGTTTCTTCCCCGTACGTTTTTCCCAATGAACGCATAACTATCGTCATTGCATTCGAACTCTCGGCCCCTGCGATGTGACGACATTTGAAAAAATGTGCAACGCCATCACGTGTCATGTTTGAAGCGCGCAATATTGTGTATTACGCAAGCTTATCGGCACACTTGAGTATACATTGCGAAACGAGGACTGTCGCAATAATTTTTTGTTCCCATCGCCGTCAGGCTAAATGATCGAGATCCGCCGCTGAGAGCTGTGATGCAGGGCATTATGCCGGTCAAAACGAAAACCAGGGTGACCGAGAACATGGGAGTGAACGGCGGCCTCGTGGACGCCCGGGCCAAGCAAGTGCTAAGAGAAGCGGTCGACGCGGTGGTCAACAGTTTCGCAAAGCACACCCAGGGTTACGGAAGAGGTGAGAAGGAAAATAAGTTGAGCCCTCCGACGATATTCATCGAGGAATTACATCTCGTCCGATAAAATTTTACTGTATTTTCCTTACACGGAATTCATCTCGACGTTGTTCTTCCTCTTCGATCATTTTTGTTACCGATTTCCGGCGGTCGCATTGAACCTCGCCGTTTTTTTTTCGCTCTATAAGGATTTATTGTACAAAAACTTGTCGGATTGCATCAATCGAAGTCTTTTCCCTCGAACGTTACTATTTTGCCCCGCTGCTTTGGGAAAAGCGGAATCCCGAGTCGAAGGAATGTCCAGTCTTTGACGCTGCCCACTTAGCTACCCATTTTTGGACTTCCTCGTAATTGCGGGAGTGTGTATCCTCAGAGGCGTGTTGAGTCAAGCGGAACAAGTGATAATTACCAGTTAACAATTATTTCATCATTGCGAGAAGCCAGAATTGTTCTCGAATGCACGAAACAATACCAACACTATAATATCCCCACAAAAAGTACCTAGAACTCGCCTATTCATCAGCGGACAACACTTGTGTAGTTGAAACGCTGATAAAAATTGTTAATAATTATTTGAAAAGACTGCCGCTTGGCCAGCAAATTTTTTCGTTCATTTGTTGATCCCGTTACGATACGCCACAAGAAACTTCTCCCTGTGCCTCGGAAGCGAAGAAACGGCGATGTTCAGTCGACTCGGAATGGCGTTCATCGCTCAACCCTCGTGGCAGTCGTTTTCCTTCTTTCCGCATCTTCCCCGTAGCATGCGAACATCATACTGACTCGTCGACGTTGAGCTATTCATTCGCATTTTATGCATTTTTGTCCGTTGACAGTGAACGTAGTCGAGGCTCTCCAGGAATTCTGGCAGATGAAGCAGAGTCGCGGTACCGAGCTGAGAAACGGAGCCCTCGTGATCTACGAGTCCGTGCCCGGCGCGAGTCCGCCCTACGTCTGCTACGTCACTCTGCCCGGTGGCTCGTGCTTCGGCAGCTTCCAGAACTGTCCGACGAAGGCGGAGGCGCGCAGATCCGCGGCCAAGATTGCCCTCATGAATTCGGTCTTCAACGAGCATCCCTCGAGGAAGATCACCGACGACTTCATCGAGAAGGCGGTCGCCGAGGCGAGAGCAAGCTTCGCCAAGCCTGCCACCAATGCCAACGGCGTTGGCGCAGTTCTGAGCCAGGTACGACAAAACCACGGTCTTACGTACAGGGCTGGAAACTCCAATGCTGGCTGCCGCGATCAGGTTTTGAAACCCGGACATACATAACCTCAATACGGCGAACAACGGAGTGAGCGGTTGAAAGCTTGTAGTTTGTATGCCACGTACAAACGTCCGAGACTGAAAGACCCTTTTTGCATCTTTTGCGTTTGTATTTTTATTAAGGAGGTACGATCACTTCTACGGGGTTAAAAAAGAGCAAATTAATTTTAAACGGTCAAAATCATATGAAAATGTCAAATCCGAACGTTGGATTCGTAGTAATGATCGTACCTCCTTAAATTGCATTAAAAAAACACGGGAATCAGGGATGGAAGAAGAAAATTGAGACAAGTAACTTTGAAAGTTCAGATGCAATGTGACAGCTTCAAAATCGTATGCATATGCTTATCACGCTCGATTGGATTTAGAAAGTTTGTTCGATTACGATTACGATCGTATGTTTTTTATTGTATCAAACGAAACTGACTGAAACAACGCCTTTTCCTGGCCCTTTTAAAAGTGTTTCGAACTCACGATAAATATTCGTGTAACGAACATGAAGGTGGGACAGAGATGGAAGCATGGTCAACTAGTGCTGTTTCTATCTACCCCCCCCCCCCCCGGCCGCGTCACGGGTATTATGATCGGAACGAACCTAGTGGCGACTAGTGAACTACCAACTCTCTTCGATAAGCTACCTACCCCTTCCACTGGACTTTCCAGACCTGTATGTAAGACCGTGGTCAAAACATCCTCCAGTTCCCTCGGCTCCAGGAAGTATTCTCCCAGCGCCACCTAGTTTCGTGGATTCCAACGAAAAAACTGTTTGCAGACGACGAGCGACGAGAAGGAGGACCCGAACACGGGAATCGGCGCGTTTCGCTTCATGCTCGAGTGCAATCGCGGCCGAACGATGCTCGAGTTCCAGGAATTGATGACGGTCTTCCAGCTGTTGCACTGGAACGGCTCGTTGAAGGCTATGAGGGAGCGGCAGTGCAGCAGACAGGAAGTCGTCGCGCACTACAGTCATCGGGTCCTCGACGACGACATGAGGAGTCAAATGGCGCTGGACTGGGTTGCCCGGGAACACGAGAGCGGCGGCGGCGTCGTCGCCATGGAATTGATCGTCGCTGAGCGAGAGTTGGAGACCGCCCGGTTGGCCGGCCGCGAATTGAGATTTCCCAAGGAGAAGAAAGACATTCTCATGCTCGCCCACGCACAAGTTTGCCCCCAGTGAAAAAAAAAAAAAAGAAATACGAAAACGCAAGAAAACGATAGTCGTGGAGCAGAAAGAAGAAGTTTGGAAAAACGATTTACGTACATACGTACATACCAGAAAATCAGTCGCACGCGAATTACGACCGGAAATCGCGTCCGAATTACCGCGAGGTTCGCGCGGACTCGTTTTGATCGACCGACGAAAAATTGACACTCGACGGTCCCGTGCTGAAAGTTCCGCAAACTTCAAGATTCATTTGAGGCGCGGTAAAAAGCGCTCAGTACTCAGAAGCCCTCTGCGAACCGAGAAGGTACGCGAAGGGACGAAAACAGAGCCTCTCCCAATGGAACGCATCGGGGGAAAGCGAGAAAGTGATTTTCAGCTGTCTCTCTTTTCGGCACTCGTACGTTACGTGGCTTTGCTTTGACTCGCTAAACGAGCGCGACTCTGTGCGCCCGTTGGATTAATCGAAAACGGAGAATCTTGTGACTGGGCATTTCGGAAGAGTTGAATTCAATGAACGAGTGTGCATTGAAATTATTTTGTACTATATATATTAAGATATATGGGACGGAGGAACGAGTGGTTGCTGATGAGCGTGCGAATACAAATTGAAAATTGTACAGACGTGGCCTCCGCCTCGGAACACGATCGTGTGATAAAACGATGTTAATTACGCTTGGCAATCAAATTTCCAGCCACAACGATTTTATATAATGCGTTAGATCATTCTGCCTAGTTGCAAAAGTTGAAAAAATAACTTTTTCCAAAACCAATATATTCTGACGTCATCTTATAAATGTTCCCTGGAATTTTAAGAGCAATCGGATCAAAACTGACCTGTTACGTTCGAAACTTTAAATTCTTTTTTCACGAACGTACGTTTTCAATGTCGACGAGTAAAATATCTCGGAAACCATCGCATCGATCTTCCTGAAATTGTTGGGACTTTTTCTCGATGTCAAAATATTGCGTTTGATCGACGAATTTTTTCCGCCCCGATGCATACTTTCGAATCGATGAACGAAAAATGCCCATCTTTTGGCAAAAAAGCAAAAACTGAACACGCGTCGTTCTTTTGAAATATGGTACATTGAAAATTCCTTCGATTAATCGTAGGATAAACCAATATAGTAAGGAAATCTGATTGACTTTTCGATATTGGATAATCTCGTTCAGGAGGGCATTGCTCGCCGCAAAAGACGTTTTCAAGAGGTGCCTCCCGAACATCGGCTGTAAATCGATTACAATTAAATAGTTTTACGCAAAAAAATTGCAGTGTTCTTCGAATGATACTTTTTCAAATACCTAATTTTTGTATAAGTTTACCATCACGATTTGCTAAAATAAAATCGCCAAAACGAACCGTTTTCGACTGTTACAACTGGGCATTAAACGTTAAGTATGGAATGTCAGATTACGTCAAGTGCCAAGTGCCAAGTTTGATAGCCGATATCTCTGATATTTCACTTTGACAGTTCTTGATTTTTTCTCCATTCTAAAGGTACGTCATCGGCCTTGCAGACGCACGTTTCGTGATTATCTGTCGAATTGCCTCTTGGAAATTTAATTTTACAAACCATGGCCAATAAATTCGCATTAGTTGCGAATACGAGTTCCGTCGCGGAACTAATGCAGCACTGACAACACGAAATGTCAACGAAGTGTTTGGCAAGTGTGTGGCTAATGAAGTCACAGTACGTCGATGCTTTGACGAGTTGCGATCTGGCGATTTTGATCTTTAAAATGAACCACGTAGACGACCCGAGAGCAAGAGGGATAATGACGAGCTTAAGGAAGTTCATCTGGTACCGAGTTAGTCAAAAGAAAAATTATTACGACTAGCGTAGTCCGTTCGATAAGTTTGGCAACGCTGCAACCAAGCGCGACCGCGTATCCTGCACAGCTGCCATGTGCTAGAAACTTTTCACTCGCGTCCATGCTTCATCGTCGATCTCTTTTTCGACCATGGTAGAAAATTCAAAAAAGAAAGCGTTTTTCTGGAGAGGCAAACAAAATCAATTTTCGAAAATCAAATTTTTTCTCGATCAATCTCGAAATCAATTTTTTATGTGTTATTATTTCGTATCCTTTTTTTTTATAACTACAATGATTTTATTTGCGATTAATTTGTTTTTATTCTTTAAGCCGATTTAGTCATTACGTTTCCAGTCACTTCTGTATAATTTGCTGTAGAAGTGTAGTGCACATTGCGTCGTTCGGAAAGTGTTAGTGTTGATTTCAAAAAGCGCGCGGTTGCGACGTTGCCATCATAATATGCGACTGGAGTAATATGGAGGTTAACCTCCAAAAAATCAGCACTTTTCGAGACAAATTAATTTATTCTGAAGTTCACAAGTATCTAATGGATTTTAGAAAGCTGTCCAAACGTTTTTTAGACATTTTTTTAATCTATTATAAAAGTTTCTTGCGAAACTGTTTGTCGATGCTTGCAAATTTCACGTTTATAAACGGGAAAGACACGACAATCCATAAGAGACCATGTTAATTAAGAAATTTTTTATTTATTAATTGCTCGTAAAGAAGGTATCCGGAGGGTTTGAAATTTTAACAGGTGACTTTTTAGATACTCACAAGTGAACGCGATTTTTTTAAACTCAATATCTGTTTGTTAATTCGATCATCGGATGAACTTCCTTAAAGCTGCAGTGAAAGCGGATACATCCCAAATTACGCGTGAATTAGCAGCAAGGCTTAACTGTTCCAACAATATAAAATCATTTGAAACAAATCGGTAGAATTAAGAAGCTGGAAATCGGACATTTCATACTTAATAATCTAAAATGATATATGTATGCAGAGTGTCCTGTTTCGAACGGATAATCCTGCAACTGTCGATAGGGGGAGATCACGATGTCTCTGGCGCCTCAATTTGACCAATGGATTATGAAATATGGCCGAAAAAAATACGAAAAACAAGAATAACTTTTTCGTTTTGAGCCTTAGTTTTGGATTTACAGCGTTTTGACGAGAAAAAATGGATTTTTCCGATTTTCGATGTAAATCGAATTTTCCGCGTGTTTTACATTGTTTCGTTGTAGTTTGTTGTTGATTTAACGAAGTTGGCTGCAGATCATTAGCGTTATGCAGAATACACCACGTGGAGGTTGTCTGCATTGGTATTCTTTGGCCCTGGAAAGGGCTGTTTTGTGCGTGCGTGTCTGTGATAGCGGAGATTATGAACCGTGGAGCGTCACTCCCACATTTGTATCTACTAAAAACCCTCTCCGCTGTGCTTGTGTGTGTTTGGCTTTGTTTGGGTCATTATCGGTTGCGTTTTCAGCTTTTATTTTGCTCGACAGTTTTTTGGAAGCCACCGCCTTGAAAAAAACTTTTTTTGGTTTTAATTTTTTACTTCCCTAGGTATTCTAATGTAGATTGACGAGAATTTTTGTTTTTTGTTCTGGATAAAAAAAATTGTGAATTCTAAATGTCACGCCGCGGGGCGCCTAAAAAAGGATGAAAGAAAATATTAGTAGTCGGCCATTTTGAACATCGGAAGAAAAAATTCTAACAGCTTGATATTCATACTAAATAGAGTGTAATTAATTTTATGAATGAATCACTTTTCTATACGAAAAAAATGGTTAAATTCGTGCATGATTTTATACCCGTTACTGTGGCCTAAGGCCTTAATAACGAATAATTCGTAAAATGTCCGCTACCTTCAAAAAGAAGCCAAAATAGCCATTTTTTTATTCTTAAAAAAGTGTTTCTTTTGGGCCAAATATGAATAATCCACCGGCAAATGAAAGCGCCAGAGATATGGTAATCGTGCCGGGCGATAGGTCCGATCATGTCCTCCTATACGCTGGAAGTTCAGTTTAGTAAAAGGTTTTTTGCGTGTCATTTCTACAAATGATAACTTTTTTGGCCGCTTTTTTGAAAAATCCTCTCGGTTATTTGTTTCATCTAAAGAAGTCTTCTTTTTAACCTTAAGTGTTAAAGAAACTTTATAAAAAAAGCTCTTATGCAGAATTTTCATATCGAACATCTGACCATCCAATTCGAATATCCAATTCGAACATGTGACTTTGATAGCCTGCGGTGTCAAAAAAATGTACTACGCATATCGTGAGAATTAATTTACAATGTGGCTTAGTTTTTGTCGATTCATATTGTTTGTAGAAGTGACATGCAAACAACCAAAAGCAGACGATTTTTTTCAAAAAATCAAGTCCAAAATGTCGAAGGTGCCAAGGGTGAGAATGTGAGGATGTACCGCTGGAAATATTACAACTTCATTTTCGCGATACTTTCATGTTCCACTTGAAAAGCGGACATCCCATTTTTGCCAAACCTAAGGTGATATGTGAAAAACGGAATGGCGGCTTTTTAGCCGCTGCTTAGCCGATAATTTAGCGAGCAATTCCGAACGACTTTTTTTTATTGTTATTTTACTTTATCACGTGATGGGTGCTCAGTATCGCGAAATTGACTCATGTGCTTTATCCTTGCCCTCCCATTCTTCCGTGCGTTCCCGTGTGGTCGCGAGTCAATTCTGACTGTGCTTTACTATACAAATAGATATGTATGACTCTAAAGGTTTTTTGTCTTTTTTTTTGTTCCAAATCGAATAAGTATATTTTATAACGTCGTTTATTAAATGTTTTATTATAACTACGTCGGGATATCGATAAAAATTCTTTCGTAGACGTACGCAAGTTCCTGCTCTTTTTTTTTTTCACTCGAGGAAAAAGACGAGCCGTTGGGGATTATTGCTTGGCCGTGGTGGACGCGGCGTTCGTCTCATCGAGAAGACTCGACTTTTCCTCGTTTTCCTGCATAGGATGCTCCAAAACTTTGTCTATTATGCCGAACTCTTTGGCGTCCGTGGGTGACATGAATTTGTCCCTTTCCATGCTGTTCTCTGAGAAACAAAAAGGCAAGGAATTATGCGAAGCCGCCAGAGGGTTTATCTTTGTGGAGCTTTTGTTGGATGTACGAACCTATTCTGAGCAATTCCAAGCCGGTGTGCTTGACGTACAGCCTGTTGATTTGTTTCTTGAGCTTGAGAATTTCTTCCGCCTGTATCTGTATGTCGGTAGCTTGACCCTGTACGCCACCCGACGGTTGGTGAATCATTATTCTGGCGTTTGGCAGGGCGTGACGCATCCCGGGCGATCCCGCCGCCAGTAGCAGACTGGCCATCGAGCACGCCTGTCCGACGCACCAAGTGGCCACCGGGGGAAGAACGTACTGCATAGTGTCGTAAATGCCCAGTCCGGCGGTCACGCTACCCCCGGGCGAGTTAATGTACAAGTGTATGGGCTTCTTGCTGCTCTCCGACTGGAGAAACAACAGTTGGGCTACGACCAGCGAGGAGACGTCGTCCGTTATCTTTTTTTTTTTCACAACAGAAATTATCGTTACTGCGATTGGCGATGGACGATCGAGCGGCGCCGACGGCTGGTCGAACTATTCGTCGCTCGTTCTCTCGTCTGTGGCATCGATTTTGTGACTGGGTTGAGTTTTTTCAAAGACGCGATACCGCGTCGCAACAAAAACAAACTCTTCGCAGACGGAGAAACCTTTGAATACGAGATAAAATCGCGAGGTAACCTCACTTTTTGTTAACTCGAGGGTTTCCATCGCCCTGTGGAAATCTCCGCTGCGCAATCGAAGGTCGAACGACAACGAAGGAAAAATGGAAGAATCTTAAGCATGCAGGTGGTTGAGAAAAAATGAACGGGATCAATAGTTCTCCAGCGCGATCGTCGCTATAATTTTGAAGGTTAGGTCGATAAATACCGGTCCCATGAGACAAATGATCCGTTCTTTGAGCAGCCTCGAGTAAATATCGTACGCGCGCTCACCACGTCCAGTCTGTTCCACGACGACCGGCACGAGATTCAAGTTTCGACTCAATAACTTTCCCGTGCGATTCTGATATCATTTTTTTGTGGCATAAGAGAGTTAGGTTATGTTCGGTGTTTTCGAGTCCAGGGAATAATAAACTTTACGATGGAACGTTTGACTCACGCTTGTTTGCAACAAATTACGAATCCCGCCCAACATTGCACGTTCTTCGTTATTATTTGTTTATGTCACGAAAGGAGCGTTCCGACAATTACGATTAATACTACGGCTGTCAAATCCGCGAACGGAAGAACACGGAAGGGGGGCGCGAATTGCGATGCAGTCTCAGCGTTTATTTTGAATGATGCAAATGGACGAGAGTCGACGAATATTACGTTTGAGGTTATGCTAAGTCATTTTTAAAGGGCGAGGGGAGCAGCGAAGTTCATATGCTAATTGGTGACGTCACCAGTGCCAACTTATGGTAGCAAAATGTTGATCATTTGTACGAATGAATTATCGCGAAAAAGTACAATTGTACGGTGGATAATCGTAATTATTATTTACACACGCACGTATTAATATGAAGGCGTCCAGAAAATTAATTTTCGATGTTTAAGGAGGTTGGGGCGATAATCACAATTCAAGATTTTAAAAAGAATGTATCTTATTTTCTCACTATACTGAGTCTATACGAATTTTTCATTAAAAAACACCAGAGATACAAAATACTTTAATGTAATTTTACGTGCGGTTAGATGGGCAAGACGTTCATGCTACGGGTGATGTAATTTTTTTGGCTATTCATCGCCAAGATGAATCATTATTAACGACAAATGAACGCAAACTAAACTGTTGAAATTTTTCACCCGCGTCCATGGTTCATCGTCGATCTCTTTTTCGACCATGGAAGAAAATTCAAAAAAGAAAGCGTTTTCCTGGAAAGGCAAACAAAATCAATTTTCGAAAATCAAATTTTTTCTCAATCAATCTCGAAATCAATGTTTTATGTGTAATTATTTCGTATCCTTTTTTTTATAATTACAATGATTTTATTTGCGATTAATTTATTTGATTTTATTCTTTAAGCCGATTTAGTCATTACATTTCCAGTCACTTCTGTATAATTTGCTGTAGAAGTGTAGTGCACATTGCGTCGTTCGGAAAGTATTAGTGTTGACTTCAAAAAGCGCGCGGTTGCGACGTTGCCATCATAATATGCGACTGGAGTAATATGGAGGTTAACCTCCAAAAAATCAGCACTTTTCGAGACAAATTAATTTATTCCGAAGTTCACAAGTATCTAATGGATTTTAGAAAGCTGTCCAAACATTTTTTAGACATTTTTTTAATCTATTATAAAAGTTTCTTTCGAAACTGTTTGTCAATGCTTGCAAATTTCACGTTTATAGACGGGAAAAACACGACAATCCATAAAAGACCATGTTTTAATAACAAAATATTTATTTACTAATTGCTCACAAACAAGGTACCTGGAGAGTTTGAAATTTGAACAGGTGACTTTTTAGATCCTCATAACTCGAATTTTTTTCTATCAATATCTGTTTGTTAATTCGATCATCAGATGAACTTCCTTAAGCAACACCCTCAAAGTGACCGTCATTTTTATCGCTTTCATCTCTGGTAACGAGCCTCTTTCGCTCTGCACTCGCAATTTTAACTACTCTCTTTTCTTTAGGCTCTTCCATACGGCATTGAAAAAAAATCCGATCAATAATGTCTGGTGCATATTCATGAACACGTGCAATAAAAGCTCCAATTATTTATGAAGACTCGAAGTTCAGATTACGAACATTGTATTCTCCGAAGTTAATTTCACAGAATTCCGAAGAAAAAACTCACACCCGCTAGTTTTAGCGGAGGTTCATCGTTCCGCCGCAAGGAGCGCTTGCAATCTGCGCAGTACGTGGCGCGTTCGGCACCCAAACAAAAACAGATTTTTATTTTTTATCGAGACTAACAATTGATAATGCGATAGGATAATTGTTACTGAAGAAATATATATGCATAGTCACACATCGCGTTATCGGCTCGTGGTGTTGCCCGCGCCCCTCTTCTTGGTGCATACCGCGCGACTTTTATCCCCGAGGAAATACGTGCTAGAGAAGAAAATTCTCCGGCACCGTTAAGTACTTCGGTAAATTGCGAACATTTTACGAATCCGCCTCGCAGAGGGTAGCGATGAAGCTTCTTGTTTTTTTTTCTCGAAACCTCGACATTTTGGAAATACTAGAGGCTTTGCCTTCTGATATTGAGCCGATCGCGATATACGAGTGAAATTGAGCAGAGATTTGAAAGTCGAGAACGTGCTACTTTCGAAATACAGTTTATTGCGTTCCTGGTTCTTAGGCACTTGCGTAAGATCACAATTGAATTATGTTTTTTTTCTCCATTGGTTAGATTGGTCCTCAGTAGTCCTGGCATCGTGTTTGGTATACCGGAGACGACTTGACTATCTTCATCCTGTGGATGAGGAGGGAATGATTACGAGCGAATGCCATTAGGGGCGCCGTTTCGCCGTGAACCGGAAAATCGCACATTTCACAGTGCGTCGTACGTTAAGTTCGTACTTCTCAACTTTCACAATCGCATGGAGGGTCGACAGGCTTTGCGCCGTTTCTTTCGCCAAACGGTAGAGACAGCTGGACCACGCATTGAAATTTTCGGTAGTCTCATATCGTTAGTGAGAGTGTCGCCACTGTGGTAAGCCTCCGAACTCTCTTACCTATAACATTGCTGGACCACTTCAAAGCCATTGGTGCCACGCTGCAACTGATGCTCCTTCAATTCGGGCCTCGAGACGCTCGCACAGGATTCTGCGATCCTGGCTACGACCGCTTCGTAGATCGCAGAGTAGTCTCTTCCGACACTCGTTTCCACATGGCAGTCGTAACGGCGAGTCTTTGTTGTAATGCCTGCGTACGTCGACGCATACGTCACATTGCCGATATACGCGTCAATCGTATCGGAGAAAAGACTTGGGAATGTGTCGATTCGACTTACTTGTAGTACAAATCGAAGCTGGCCTGGTCGTCGGTCATATTGTCGATGAGGGCGTCCCAATCTTTGGGCAACAGGGACGGCATTTGATACGCCTGACGAGCGCTGTACAACTTGTACCACAGCGGATAGCCGTCGCGATTCGCATCCCGGAGATTCGTTATCCAACTCTCGTGGTCGACGACCAACTGCGAATAATGCAAATGTTGGGATGTACGTTGTACGTGCGTATCGAGGATATAGCGAATCGACGCTGTGTACCGTTCAACGAGCGATTGGTGTATGCTTGTGAATGCGGACGTGCGTTCGTGGATAATTAAGGATACATCGAATCAACCCTGTACCGTTTAGCAATGCAATGCCAACTACGAGAGAGCCGATAGCTGAAGATTTGTGAATTTTATCTTGAAAACGGGCCTACGGATCTTGACGAACACCGGGCGAGTCTATCGTTTTCGCATGGGGGAAAGCGATTTGTCTGGATCTCGATGTTGAGCGGAACTCATTCGGGACGTTACAGGCCAGATTGATTTCTACGATCGAATAGTCCACCGATCATAAAATAAGGTCTCACCGATTCGGCTTGCATAATGAATTTTGATGATTTCGAGACGGTGTCGCAACCATTGGAAATAACATAGCAAAATATACACTTTGGACGGCCTCCGCCGGCCTTTCTCGAGCGTAGCTCCGTTTTGCGTCTACCATATTCGCAAAAACGTCAGACTAATCCGTAACGCAAAATCTCATTGATTCGTGGGATCCTTGCGTACTCGTGTACACCGCATGGCTCACCCTCGTTGTCTTTTCGTGATCACCGTCCACGTAGTATATACGATATCCGGGATTGAGATTGTAGTAGGGCGTGACCGAGGGTCCGACGTAAGCGATACCGAGCGGCCTCTTGAGATCAACCGTGTCGTAGAAAACTTCGTACTCGTCGAAGTGCGTGTGTCCGAAGAATTGAGCGGTGACGGTCGATTCGTATCTGAACCGTAAGGGCGACACCTTCTCACGTTTCGTTGAATTTAAAACGACGGAAGTCTGTATACGTTGAATAACAATCGCTGGCTGTCACTCACCTATTGATGATTTCGTAATAATTTCGCGACCAGACTTTCGCACAATTGAAGCCTCCGGGTGGTATGTGTCCGATTATGTGAACCTTTTCGCCATTGCTCTCGGCATACTGCAACTCTCTAACGAGCCATCGTAACTCGCGCGCGGGATCGGTACTGTTGACGAGGAGATGGAAATTGAGGTTGTTGCAGTAGTTCGTGTTGACCGAGAGGATTCGAAGGCCGGGCCGTACAAGGAGCGAGTAGAAGGCGCCATAGCGTACGGTGGCCGGGGCACCGGACGGCAGTAATCGCGCCCATTGTTTTTGCAGCTCATCGTACAACCAGCTCATTTGATTTTCGCCGAATGCGGAAGGTGGCGGGAAACTGTGGACGTTATGAAAATGTAAAAAACATTTCTTTGCAACGGGCTACATCTATTTCATAATCTGTCGGTGGCCATGTTTTTTTTTGTTGAATTTTTTTAGCTTCTCAATATATGTACTTTTGTATTTAAGGGGTTACTCCCACTTGCGATTTTGAAAAAATTGATGTTTTCTTTATTGCATTTTTTTGAAGTATAAGTATCTGAGAATATGTCCTGAAAATTTCAAGTCGATCCGAACAAAATTGACTGAGATATGAGCGTTGAAAGAGAAGAATCCGTGAATTGAAGAACTGAAATTGAAACTTTAAACGCGTTTTTCTCAAAATGGCATTTCTGAAGTCGGTGACCAAGATTACTCGAACACTAATGAACCGATCTTCTTGAAATTTTGCAGGCTTATTTAATACATAAAAATGTAGTCTTTAATCGTTCGATTTTTTTTTTTCGAAAAAAATGGCCGTTTTATAGCCAAAAAACGGCCGTTTTTTTTCGTTGAAATCGAACCATTAACTTTGACTGTCCGCCATTTTGTGAAAAATGAATATTTTTTAAAATCCTTCGATTAAAGGCTAGTTTATACTTATATTTGACTAAATCCATCCGCATTTTTTTTTCAGATGATCCACTTCGCCGCAATGTTGGTCACCGCAAACCGTGTATATAAAAACATTATTTCATTGACGGCCATTTGCCACTAAACAATGTAATATTTTTCAATAAAAAAATTACTGAAAGTTCTTCAAGATGTGTTCTTTAAGATGGTATATTGATCGATTAAAAGAGTTTTGTAGTTTTCTTTAAAAAAATTCATGAAAAAGGCCTTTTTTTGCGCTACGAGTGGGGGTAACGCGTTAAAAAGCGCGTTCCTTAGCTAATAACGAAGATGCCTTTCCTAGCTAATACTAGGTGGGAATTCCCGAGGGACTGGCAATGGCGACACGATAAAAGTGTGGAGCGACGAGCATCGGAATCTCGTACATCGAGAATTGCGTCGTGGTCGTTTCGAAACTGATCAACGATCGTGTACCTGTTGACTGGTGAGCCCTCGTGATTTCCCAGGGCGGGAAATATCGGCACGCCCGGAAAAGTTTCGATCATCTGGGCCACTGTGTCCCGCACGATTTGCAAGTTTTTCTCGCGCGTCTGATTCCACACGTCGTGAGGTGGAAGATCCCCCGTCCAGAGTATGTAGTCGATGTCCTACGCACAAACGACTTCGATTCAAATAACCCTCCACACGAGCCACGAACGCAACGACGCCATTAACCGGCTACATCTACCTGGGAGGGTCGAAAAATTGTATTTTCCAAATATATTTTTATTCGTTAGTATTACCTTTTAACTATAGTCCCGGAAAATTTCACTAAAATAATACTGAAATTGATAAGTTACAGGTTACAGCAGTCGATCGGGCGAGCGATAGCAGCACCGTATTTCAAACTTTAAGGACTTACACGACTTTAGACGTCTAAAATTAAGGCCTTAGGCCACAGTAACGGATATAAAATCATGTGCGAATTTAACAATTTTTTTTTCGTATGAAAAATTGATTCACTCGTAAAATTAATCACACATCTATTTGGTATGAATATCAAGCTGTTAGAAAAAAAAATATATGTGTATATTTGTTTCGATATACAATATGGCGAACTACTCGAAACTTCTCGAGGTAAGTATTCGGAAGTGGGGCTCCTGCTAGAATCAGGCTAATTTTCTTCAAGGGTTCAAACAAACCCAAACAACCCTAAACAAACCTAAACAATCCCCGATAAAAATTAGCCTTATACTAACAGGAGCCCTACTTTCGGATATGTACCCTTCTCGAAACAGCTTTTTTCCAATTGGCGTGACAAGCAACTTCAACAATTTTCACTCGATCTAAGGTACATGTCCCAATTATTGAACACTATCTTGGATCTTTATTATTTCTCATTCACCTGCATGCATTTACTTATTCATAAAAATTTCATTACATATATGGAACTTTTAGCTATCGAAATGTTACCTTACTTGTGCAAAAAAAGCTTTATTTAATAGAGAAAAAAATTATTTAATCAGCAACGGTGACCCGATTTGACGTATCGTGGTAACTGTTTATCGTTTTTGCTAAGAAGCGCCGCTTCATGCGTAACGGCATAAAAAATTCAAAAACTGTCGCATCTCAAAAAGTAAAGGCGTTTCAGGTTTCTCAGGAAATTTCTTACAAATAACAATAAAAAAAAAAAATGTTTTCAATGAATTATTTTTTTTAAAATACGGTGTTCGATCATTGGGACATCGAAAATGCAGTGTGTCCCAATTATTGAACACTCAATTTCTCCAAGATGGCGTCATTAAACCCATCAAAACATCGAGACAGTTAACGTGTGACAGATCGTGTGAATCGGATTTATTCAAACAAAAACTGTAAGTTCCTGAATAAACATACCTTTATTCTTTTAATAATAACTCTAAGATCGTCAAATATATTTTTTATTTGCATTTTCGTGCAATAAACATAAAAAGAAAAGTAAAAAGAGAATATAACCTAAATGTAACCTAAAAATACGAATGTAATGTTCAATATTTTTTGCTCTCCGATATTTCAGGGACAAAATTTCAAGAGGGAAAGAGAATTCTCGAGAGTGTTCAATAACTGGGACACGCCTGTTCAATATTAGGGACATAGGCACTTCCAGTGTTCAATAATTGGGACATTTGCATGCTTCACATTGTTATTCTTTTTTTTCATTTCAAATCATTTAAAAATAATTTAAAGGGTGATTTTTCGAAAGTAAAAATATCAAAGTATCATTTGAACATGAAATCGATGGTTTTTTCTTGATTTTATATTTTTTTCTCACCGAATTCAATCCCCCAGATCCTTAGCTGTTCAATAATTGGGACATTTACCTTACTTTAAATTTAAAAGTTACGTTCCTGATTACATTTCGCAGATAAGTACGTACGGAATTTCTGATTAATCGAAAACTTTTCATTTACGATCAGTTTATGAGCAGCTATAACGAAATTTTTCACTTAAAATTCATTTCTTAAGTTCAAATACCTACAACTTTTGAATAAAACAATATTTTTTTAATTCCGTACGTACTTCTCTAGGTATTCTAATGTAGATGGACGAGAATTTTTGTTTTTTGTTCTAGGTAAAAAATTGTGGATGCTAAATGTCACGCCGCGCCTAAAAAACATAACAAAAGAAAATATTAGTAGTCGGCCATATTGTACATCGAAAAAAATATATATATTTTTTCTAACAGCTTGATATTCATACCGAATAGATGTGTAATTCATTTTGATTGAATCACTTTCACACGAAAAAAATTTGTTAAATTCGCACATGATTTTATATCCGTTACTGTGGCCTAGGGCCTTAAGTGATTTTTCGCGATTTTTTCTCATTCCCCCGAAGTAATAAATCCGGCGAACCTACGCATACACGTGACGTGAAACTTTAAACGCGGTTTTCTCGGAATGACTTTTTTCAGAATCGGCGAGCAAAATATCTCAAAAACAACCAAACCGATCTGCTTAAAATTTCACGAACATTTTTTGTATCCTCAGAGGTAGCCCTTAATCGGATTTTTTTTCACCGAAATTTCGACTACTTTCGATCGGTGACCATTTTTTCAAAAATCATTATTTTATTGAATCCTCCGATTAAAGACTAGATGATAATACGGTATAAGAACTAAATCCGTTTGGTTTCGTTTATTTCAGATGATTTGATCCCGAACAGGAGTGGCCACCGCGAAGGACTTTTTTCGCACAGCGGTCTGTCCAATTAACTGTATCTCCCTCGTTTATAAATATTTCCCAATGCAAACAAAAATTGTCAAAGATGCTTGAAATGATATCCTTTACTATGAAAAAGAAAGTTAAAAATCTGCACCGATAGCCCAAAAAAAACAAATTCACGAAAACATTTCTTTTTTCTCACACTCTCACACTGTCAAGCATCGTTACTCATACTGACGGGATGTTGCTCCGCTATGTGTTTCAGCATGTGATCGATGGTTCTCTTGGGTGTATCGCACTTTCTGTAGTCGCCCCAGGGTCCGGCCGCCGTTGCAGCCGTCGCGGGCGGACCGCTCGTCGCGCGACAGCAGAGGGGCTCGCTGCACTCGGCGTTCGCACCCGCCTCGTACTCAGGATCGTAATGAGTGTCCGATAGCTGGAGGACTTTGATGGTCGGCGCTCCTTCCACCGGTGGTACGGGCGATTGTACAGGCGGCTTTTTGATCGGTGGAAACGGAACGTTCCACTCTTCTATCGTGTCCGGGTCCGTACAAGCCTCGTCCATCATTATGAAGCTGCATATCTTCGACGGTCCCGTCTCCACTCGTTTCAGAACGTCGAGCACATCGTCCTACCATCGATATTCTCATTATCTCCAACTTCATCGTTTTTTGCAGAATCGAGCGGACAAAAAAACCATCATTTACTCTCACCGCGAATGTCTTCGAAAGACCATCGCAGATCTTCCGACTCGCCATCCGCAGTACGATGCAGAAACTGTATATCGTGATCGTGATCTCTGTGTCAGAAGTGCTCATTTTCACGATAATCCGCAGGAGGGTGGTCATGATCCTGCACGCGATGCAAGAACTCTTCGCCGATATCCAAGTCTCGATCTTGTTCTTTATCTTAACCATACTTAACGCCTTTACAACGTCGCTGACCATTCGCGCCGAACGACCGACCCGCGAAACGGCTGCCCCTTCACGGAACACTCGCGAATGATTCACCTACGATTTTTGCATTTCTGGTCATTGCAGGAATCGTATAAACGCGCATGTGTGTTACGAATGATGTCGAAGTTTGGATCGTTGGAATGCAACGAATTTCTTTTTTCAATTTTTCATTTCTCCTTCTCATCACTGTTCGAAGAGCGTTATTTTTTTTTACAAAATTGAGGTCGGAAAACTTCAACGAGAATATGTAAAGACATTTGAACGATTTTCATAGCACAAATCGGCCAGAAAGAAACTTTCGCAGCTGAGAAGGATGAATTTTCGTGGCAACGATGCAAACTTCGATCGTCTTGTTACAATTGCGGTCATCTCACTCCTTCCAGCATATGAAAACTGGGTTGTCCGTTTCTGAGACTCCAGAGCGATAACCAGTCCCAACGTTTATCGGGCGATTCGGCGGGCGAAACGACCCCGTACTCATTCTCGACGATCTTCATGGCCTTGAGCACATTTTCGACCAAACGAGTGACGTTTATGCTCTCCATTTCCGTATCCTCCGTCCATACAGAGTTCCGCAATGGTACGCCTGTCGCGGTTCAAACAAGACACGCATTATTATCGTCCAAGGGGTCTGTGGAAAATTGACGTTGCGAAAGCACGGTTTTTATCGTGCAGCGCGATATTTCGAGAAAATCGAGTCGAAAAATGAAAGTACGGCGTCAGTGGTGGCGGAAAAATGTTTGTAGCAATGGACGCGAAGAAAAAAGGGCTCTGTTGCCTATCGATGAGAAGTTTCTTACCAATAACGTTGTCCATCGTTCCGAAGAGACTCAAGAGCACGAGACAACATTCTCCGATGCTCCGCCTCTCTTTTTCCATAATTCTCATGTTCCGACGCTGGACTCTCGCCTGTAAATGTGAAGAAAAATCATTCGATTCGTCTTCAGATTCGTGCTAAAGACCTCCTCGGACCTATCTTCTACAAAACTGTTTAAGAATCGTAAACGAGAATCGAAGGAAAACGATACGGGGAAAATTTTTACAGCAATTATGCACAGATTCTTGCATAATATTTATCAAATGTACGCATATTTTTGTACAATTTTCGTACGATTTTTGCGTATTGAATAAGTCTTTGCTTTTACAGCATTTTGTGTACATTTTCACGATTTTTTTATAAATCTGCGCACTTACAATACGAATTTACGTTAGTGCGCGAATATACGCGTAGAGTCAAGACGTCGGATGCAAACGAAATTTCGCACTTCACTGATCCGCGAAGAGATGAAAAATATTGCACAAAATAATTGCTGCGTTTGACGGTGGCACGTGGATCTTCTCGAATATAATATTATTACATTATCTATTCTCACGCACGCACGCTGTACGACTTCTTTGGCAATTCGACCGGCCGGCTAGCAAGGAAATTAATTATCTTACAAGCAATTCGTTCGTTTTTTTCTCAATCTTCTGAGCTTCGAAACAATGACTGTACCGTGCTTCATATGCGCGGTCAACTCTCAAACTGCCGCAATTTTTTTTTCTTTTCCATTGAAAAAGTACCGCGGGGTAGTTAAAGCGATAACGAAAGAAAGCAATTAACCAAGAATGTTGCCTGTTTCCAAGAAACAGAGATACATATATTTTTTCCATCCGGATTGGCACGTGGCGGAAAATCAGATTCGAAATGTCTCGGACGCGAGAAAATGCAGTCGAACGAGCAAGCGACTACGCGCTCGTGGAGGAATGCGGTTTTTTTTTTCTCGACGAGAAATACTTTGGCATCGAGGGGATATGTTCGTGAAATCGCGCAGTGGATGATTTTTTTTTCCATCGTGTGTTCAAAATGAAATTCAGACGTGGGGAGGAACGTTTGGTCGGCTGCGCCACGGAGGCTGGAGACAAAGAGTTCAAACTATACAGGATTCGGATTGTCGGAAGGGTTTAGGTTTCGAGGGAGTTTGAATCCTTCGGAATTTGGTTTTGACCCTGAAAGTATTGGAAATTTCGGATATTAGTACAGATTTATGTTCAGGAGATTATACGAAGATTCTTCCTATTGAATTTTTGTGAAATGCGGTAATATTTGTAGAAGTTTGATGAAAAGCCGATTCGTGCTGAAAATTGTTTAAATTTGAAATTACCGCTCGACGAGTCTGCGTTAGCTTGGAACAAAAGAAATACGATTTTTTTATTGCGTCCTTTCATAATCTAGAACTGATTTGCAGCGAAGATTTTACAGAAATTCCAAAAAGTTTTTTGCGTCTTTCTCGAACATTACGCTTATATACGTTGGTATGCTACATTATGGTTATTTATTTGTACGGTGTGAGTTGTACCTCAGAATCTCTTCGTCCCATGCGCTTCAAATTCGGACAAAGCACACTTTCAACATCATCCATCGCATGACTAAACGATACATTTCTTTTTCGAATCCATTTGTTAATAACAACTGTTGAAAGTTGTTTCTTTTTCGTTGAAAATCGAAGTTTACCTCCTGCGGCTTGCCATTATAGTAATATTCAAAGTTTCAAGAAAGCATTTGGTCGTACTTAAGTATTGTTATTATAATAGAAGTACATTTATTTTTTATTTTGGGACACTTTGTTTTCATTATGATAACTTCATCGCTTATCAATATTTTCTAAATTCTAAAAATTCAAAGTCGGCGAGCCAATGTATCAATTGCGTGCAAAATTCCTACCCCTCCATGCCAGTATCCGCATCGGAAAGAAAATATTGCGAATCAACCTTTTTTTTGGGCGCCAAGCTTACGCAGACCACTCAATGTAGTTTGTTTATGCTCCGCTATCATTGCAATCGATTAAAGGTCTCTGAAACGTTTACCAAATTACAGTGTACTATACCAGACGCGTCAGCCTTGAATTTACAAAAACTCTGCGGAAGGATTTGATTTTGAGAGTTCGGATTTTGACAAAAGCGATTTTAATATAATTTCCTGAAAACGTAACGCCTGGATAAATTTCTATACACACAGAATTCGGATACAAAGTTTATTTTCGGTATGGCAATGGTTAGCAATGGTCACTGTTGTTGAAGCACTTTGACAGCGTTACTGAAGTCACTATCGAAGAAAAAAAACGCGCAAGTTTCTAATTTGTTTGCACATCGTTCCTATCTCACTCCCGAAGTGTCTCCGATGAAGAATCAATGGAAAATTGGATCCTTCGTCAAAGTTTTGAAATCGGCAATTCTGAAGAATCAACTTGCTTACGCAGGAAACCTTGCGAACGATACATTTTTCGCGATCTTTTAGATTTTCTTACCTATCCTAAGTAAATCCATGTCGGGGTGCTCGGTGCGAAGTTTGTCAATTTGGTTCTCGAGTTTGAGGATTTCTTCCGCCCGTGTCTGTATGTCGGTCGCTCGGCCCTGTACATCGGTCGGCGGCTGATGAACCATTATTCTGGCGGTCGGCTGACGGCTGGTCGAACTATTCATCGCTCGTTCTCTCGTCTGTGGCGTCGATTTTGTGACTGGGTTGAGTTTTTACAAAGACGCGATACCGCGTTGCAACAAAAACAAACTCTTCGGAGACGGAGAAACCTTTGAATACGAGATAAAATCGTGCTGTAACCTCACTTTTCGTTAACTCGAGGGTTTCCATCGCCCTGTGGAAATCTGCGCTGCGTAATCGAAGGTCGAACGACAACGAAGGAAAAATGGAAGAATCTTAAGCATGCAGGTGGTTGAGAAAAAATTAACGGGATCAATAGTTCTCCAGCGCGATCGTCGCGATAATTTTGAAGGTTAGGTCGATAAATACCGGTCCCATGAGACAAATGATCCGTTCTTTGAGCAGCCTCGAGTAAATATCGTACGCGCGCTCACCACGTCCAGTTTGTTCCACGACGACCGGCACGAGATTCAAGTTTCACCTCAATAGTCTTCCCGTGCGATGCTGGTATCACTTGCGTAAGAGAGTTAGGTTATGTTCGGTGTTTTCGAGTTCAGCGAATGATAGACGTTCCGATGAAACGTTTGACGCCCGCTTGTTTCCAGCAAATTACGAATCCCGCCGAACATTGTACGTTTTCGTTTGTCATTCGTTTTTGTTGCAAAACGAGCGTTTCGTTAAAACTCCGCATGATGGAATCGTATGCTTCGAATCTCAGATAAAAACGAGTATCATCTGACGGCAAAATAATAATATCCGGTCTCACATATGCGAAAGGAAAATAAACTTCGAACTTCAGTCAGAGCTACCGCCATCTATTCCCTTGTTGCATCCTTGTCTCTCAGCGACCGACCGATAACAGCGCCCCTTTCGACGAAAAAGCGAATTCAATTTAAACGCTCTATTTATTCTTTTTATAAAATTATCACCCGCTTACTTGGATCAGCACGATTTTTTTGTCATCAAGCGAAATAAGCGATAAGGGCGCACGGCAATTGTCAAGCATACGAGGAATGGAAACGGGTGATCGCGGGAGGGCACAAAAGGATACGAATAACGTGTCATAGTGTTCGTTAGGATGTACGAAAGATTTTTTCTTTTAATAATCGATAACAAACTTAGCTATAACGCAACGGAGTACGTATAAATAAACAACATCTATTTCCTTATATACAAAGCATTCGCATCATCGTCTCTTTTCCCCCGTCAATGTCACACACTTCGCAAAATGCACGTTCCTGCGATAAAAAATACATTCCGATAGCTCCAAACGCGTTCGTCGATTCGACAATCTACAGGCCGGCAGCCTTTTTTTTCTACTCGCCTGTTTTTTTTTTCGAGCGCGCATTCGCGTGAAGCTTGAATGTCAAAAAGGCCACTGGTACAATTAACATTGCGCCATGGTCTTATTTAATTATAAACGAGCTTCTCAAAATGAGATAAAGAAATTCCGATCGGTGGTCGATTATTTCGACGTATCTCGGGTCTGTCGCACGATCGAAACGATTGCGCGGTTTGTTTGTTGAAAAAGAAAAAAGTCATATGGGATCGTGGTGATAATTGGAAGCAAGCTCGCCGGTCTTTGTCGTTTCCGATTAATTTTTCTTCGATTCGCTATTCGATCTTCGTTCGCATTCGATCGGAAATCAATTATTCTCTCGTTTCACAAAATGCCAGCTCACTGCTTTCCTGACGCGTAGATGTATAAAATCACAATCGAAGGGTTTTTCTCTTCCGTTTTTCTGCTTGCTTCGGGCGGACTTCTGCGCGCTAGCCCAATCCTAGCACGTACTTGGGTAGATTGTAGGCGAATCGCGGAATCGCCATGACCATGTTCATCCTGCGGAGCGAGAGAGAGAGAGAACGATTAACGCAGTGCGGCTCCCAAAGGGGCCTCGTTACAGCGAGAAAGACAACGAGATTCGTTGGGTGAAAATATCCGTGGAGCGTGATATGAAAAAAAGTGCAAGTGAAAATTGAAAGCTCTTGATTCCTGGTTGATTTGCTTGTTTTGTTTTTTATTTTATATCCGATTGTACTGTGAAGAATTCCAGTGGAAAAAAAATATGTTTTCAACGATAAACCGGAGCGAGAAAAACGTCGGACGAGCTGGCCACAATTAAAAGGGAAGATACTTTCAGGCGAGTAAAAAATTGGCTGTTTTTCATGACTTCTTTTATCATTTTTTAGACTTAGGGTGTTTTATTACCCCATTTGGCTGTTACATGGTTTTAAAATTTTTTTACTAATCTTCAAAAATGGCGGCGATATGGCACGGTCTTCTAAACTGCATTTTCAAAACTGGCGTGGCGTATAGCTAAAAAACTAAACGACCGATTCTGATGAAATTTAGTATAAATATTTTCAACCTTATTGTCTAAAACATGACCCCAAATGTTTTTTAAGTGAAAAAAAGTATTTTTTTAAATTGAAAAATGTAGCTATCCTTTTTTTGTCAATATTTTCTTCGCAAATTCTTTCAAAATTCAATCTTTTCGTTTCGAAGCGTACCGTTTCATCAATTTTCAACAATTCTCACTTTTTCTTGGTTCATATTCTGAGTATGAGTGTTAACGGAAGCAAAATCTTCGTTGGTTTTTGTACAGATTAATCCCGCCTGCGCTACGTGTCACGGCGTCTCACAAGATCCGCCGCAAGCGTTTGAAGAACCGTCCCATGCTTCCGTCTTTTTAAAGACGAATAAAAACACAACAAAAACCACGTAACAACCATAAGTACTAATAAAAACGTACCCTAAGCCTCAAAGATGGCGAAGAAAACTTTCCCAAAACAAAAATCATGGAAATGAGCAATTTTTTCCTCGCCAAAAGGTGTCTCTCCCTTGAAGAATAAAAGTTCATATGTTGAGCCAGAAAAAAATTCCACATTCCAGAGAGGTCTCCGGGGTACGCCGGACGAGGAAATTGAGCCGCATCAATTTTGACCTTGTCGGTGAAAGCGTTAATAAATTGTTCTTTGTACATGGTGTGTGCTCGTTACTTACATTCTGCACTAGTACAGGCGCGTACCGACCGTAGCCTTAGAATCCATCACCGCGATTAGGAGGCGCAACTTCCGACGTAAACCGGCAATTTGCACATTTCGCAGTGGCTCGTTACACAATTTTTTTTACCTCTCAACTTCTATCATCCCGTCTAAGGCTGATGGGCTTTCTTTTGACTGGTTTTGTTTTTTCAACGACAGACACTGCGAGATCTGCCAATTCCACAATATTTCCGATACGATGAAAAACGCAGTGATAAACAAGCGAACGCTGTGCGTCGCAAATAAGTATCGTAGCGTCTGACATTATTTACAATTTTATTGGAAATTTTGTGCTGTCAGCCTTGCGATATCTCGCGTTAGGGATTGTCGTGATTGAGAAGAATCGCGAAGGGAAACGTCGATTTTGGAGTATATGTACACAGGGCGGACGTTTTTCGATCGTCACGCGCGGTCGATGGGTTTGCCCGGTAAATCATCGATCTGCGATCGACAGTAGGATCCATTAAGAAATCATCACAGTGTACAATTTTCGAAAAATCCTTTTCTTTGCATTATCCGACAATTTTACATGAAAATGTCGCGCTCGAAGCTTCAAACGCGTTTATCTCGAGATGTTTTTCAAAACGGTGTACATTCTCAAAGCAAGAGTTTTCAAGCTAGCCGCCTCAAATTTTGACACATTCTTCACGCCATCTTGCTATAGAAGCTATCTTCATATTTTTTTAACGACAATCTGTTGAAAAATAGGCTAAATTCGAGACTTTTTTTTAGACCGCCGCCATTTTGTCAATTTTGATGAAAAAAAAACTTAAAAAACGAGACTGATTAGCGTGGTTTAAGCATCGAGAAAAATCGCGAGTCAGCTGTTTTTCGACCGGTTACACTGTGATGATTCCTTAAGATCGGGATTACACCGAGATCGCACCCCTAAGTGTAAAATGTTGCTCCTTCCGTTTGGATTATAAAAATCACCGACACGTTAGTTCAGAATCTTTATCGGAGATATCCGCAGCTTGTATGTACAAGACACGATTTTGGCCAGTCACGGAGACAGAAATGAGAAACGAAAAATCGTTGCATCGCGAAAGACGCAAATTTGAACGTTTTTATAATTTCATGACTGGCTGTACGCTTTGCGGGTACTCCCGAACGTAAAGATAACGATAACAATATTTAAAAAACGTATTATAAGGTAACATTGCACAACGAGACTTATGTTTCTCTACTGGCCGGCTGCAATGTGCTTCGCGAAGAAACGCCTGAAACACACGCGTATAAACGATATCGTGTCACATCGCTGAGATTGACCTTGAACTCGTGGCAATTTTTCGGACCATTCTCCATGCGTTGTTATCTCTCGATCGTTGCTCGATTGTTAAGTAATTCTTGAGGGGCGAGATCGCTTTATAAGGCAAAAAGAGCTGAGGGCATGTAGAGGTCTCAACACTTTTCAGTCTTTACTTTAAACGCATTTTCCTGCAAACTACTTTTTTCGTGAACCTCGTACAAGATAACCCAAAAACTATCTGATCGAGCATTTAAAACTTTATACTACGTGCACGGTAATTTTTTATAGCATAATTACCGTGCGTGTGAACCTAAAGTTCACACGGGCGAAAAAAGAGTTTTCTTTCACGAATACGATAGTAAAAATTACACGAAAAATAGACGATTTTTTCAAGCACGGACAATTTTTCGAATATCTACTTTTCTTTGGGTTTTTCACGTTCGCATGGTGCGTGCGGGCGTTAGAAGTCTAACATTTCGTGGCTCTGATGCTTCGGAGATTGAAGCAAGTCTCGTATAGCCACAATTTTTTTTATGATGGAAAAATATATTTATTTTGGAAATTAAAAGATGTGACGATTATCAATTATGTAGAATTCGATTATTAAATTAATTGTGAAAAATTCGATTATGGAATTAATAATGAAAAATTCGATTATGGAATTAATAGTGAAAAATTCGATTATGGAATTAATTGTGAAAAATTCGATTATGGAATTAATTGTGAAAAATTCGATTATGGAATTAATAGTGAAAAATTCGATTATTTTCGGTTGCCAAAAGGGATCTCGCCCCTCAATGCAATTGATCGCTTCACGTATCGTAATTAGTCATCGCGTTGATGATCGCATCGTTGGACTAGCTCAGCTATCAGGCACTTTCATTGTCGCGTCTTATTATTCTTCGTTCACGCGTAAGAAAAGCATTCAGCCAGCCTAAACGAGCTTAAGGGGTTACGTGCCTCCAGCAAGTAAAAATCGACTTTTTTTCATTGTCGATTATTATCGTCTGTACTCTTGCGCGTCTTTGAGAAAAAAAATATTCCGAAATCTCAACGTGTTTTAAATACGTTTTTTCACAGTTTTGACTATTTTTTAATGCGGTTTCTTTCCTCACATTCGGAAATAGATATCGTAGTCTTCCGAGGTATTTTTTTTTTATATTAGCATTTTTCATAAACATTTAAAACGCGCAATTTCGCGGGCGTTTTGACTCCGTCATATGATACCTTGTTTCTTTTTCTGATACGGATCACAATGGTGAAATTACTTTGCAATAATCTTACGAAGAATTTTCCGTTGAATAAAATTAAAAAAATGTCATGCGATCACAGCACCGTTGAATAAATTGCGATCGATATTTCTTCGATGTTTCAAGTATCTACGCGTGAAAAAAAGTTGCCGAGGGCCGATTTTCCGGCACGGCTGGAGGTACGTAACCCGTTAAGGCGGGATTCTACTTTGAAACTTTGAAAAGGCTAAATTGGATGAATACACCCACCTGGAACACGTCGAAGGCATATTATATGGCCCAGGCATCGCTGATTGAGGGTAAGATAATTTTTTCTACGATTTACCACTCACCAAAACTTTAAACGCGTTTTTCTCGAAACGCCATTTTCAAGTACCGTGGTCGTGATAACTCAAAAAGTGCTGAACCGATCCTTATGAAATTTGGAACACATATTCTATATGTGTGTACCAACCGACCTAACTACAATCAACTTAAAATTTTGATTAGAACTATTTTTTTATTGCAAAAAAAGACCCAAAAAAACGCATTTTTTTTCGTATTTTAGCCGCCATTTTGTTAATTTTGCACGTATATAAAATATTCTAGTTAGGTCGGTTCCTGAAGACATACTGAACATGAAACTATTTGATTTTTTTGTTTCAGACCATCCGTCGGGAAGATTTCACGACCACGGCAACGGTACCTGCTTTTCGAGGCGTTGGCTTTAAACATATTTTACGTGTACAAAAAATGAATAAAATACATTAAAAATTTTTTTTTTATGTACTTAAAGAGTGTATTCATTGAACAGTTTAAACCCCATATCGATATCTTTAATAGTATTCTCAGAAAAAATTCACGAAAATAGCGTTTTTTTCATGGTTTCAAAGTAGAATCCCGCCTTAAAGTATTATTACAATCGTTAGGTGATGGTGAATTGTACTTCGGCAGCGTACGCAGCAAGCGCTAATGTCTCGGCGGGCGGAGTCACCAGGGCGAAAGAGAGACGAAGTTAGAGAGTGCAGAGACGGATCGTCGTACCACGCGGTTTCGCACGTAGGTCTGGAAACGTGGACTGATTTCGTCGGCGGGTTTCACAAACGCCCGAGGTAATAAAATATGACCGACGAAAAGAACGTTGCCCGAGGAGTGGAACTTTCCAGACCTGCGCGTGAGTACATGCGCGTCGTACGAGACGAAAGTTGGTTAAGGAGACGAAAGTTGGTTAAGCGGATTATTTCATGGCGATTTTCGGTGCAATGCGAAGTTTTCACAATCCGGTTTGTGTTGGACCGGCGAGTGCGCTCGGATGCGGCATGCTGTCCTTTTCCGGTGGTCCAACATTGTTAGTATCAGTGTCACCGTTGTAGTAAGTCTCCATCCACCACTCTCTTACGTACGACATCGCTAGACCGTTGTAAATCCATTCGCGCCACGTTGTGCGAGTCGCCCCGTCGATTCGTGACTCGACCCGCTCGCACAGGGCTTTGCGATCCTGGCTACGACCGCTTCGAAGATCGCAGAGTAGCCTCTTCCGACACTCGTTCCCGCACGGCGCTCGTAACGGCGAATCTTTGTTGTAATGCCTGCGCACGAGGATACATACGTCAATCGTGCAGGAGACGAAGCTTTGGGAACGCGTCGAGTCGACTCACTTGTAGTACATATCGAAGCTTGTCTGGTCGTCCGTCATTTTGTCGATGAGGGCGTCCCAATCTTTGGGCAACAGGGACGGCATTTGATACGCCTGACGAGCGCTGTACATCTTGTACCACAGCGGATAGCCGTCGCGATTCGCATCACGGAGATTCATTATCCAACTCTCGTGGTCGACGACCAACTGCGAATAATGCAAATGTTGGGATGTACGTTGTACGTGCGTATCGAGGATATAGCGAATCGACGCTGTGTACCGTTCAACGAGCGATTGGTGTATGCTTGTGAATGCGGACGTGCGTTCGTGGATAATTAAGGATACATCGAATCAACCCTGTACCGTTTAGCAATGCAATGCCAACTACGAGAGAGCCGATAGCTGAAGATTTGTGAATTTTATCTTGAAAACGGGCCTACGGATCTTGACGAACACCGGGCGAGTCTATCGTTTTCGCATGGGGGAAAGCGATTTGTCTGGATCTCGATGTTGAGCGGAACTCATTCGGGACGTTACAGGCCAGATTGATTTCTACGATCGAATAGTCCACCGATCATAAAATAAGGTCTCACCGATTCGGCTTGCATAATGAATTTTGATGATTTCGAGACGGTGTCGCAACCATTGGAAATAACATAGCAAAATATACACTTTGGACGGCCTCCGCCGGCCTTTCTCGAGCGTAGCTCCGTTTTTCGTCTACCATATTCGCAAAAACGTCAGACTAATCCGTAACGCAAAATCTCATTGATTCGTGGGATCCTTGCGTACTCGTGTACACCGCATGGCTCACCCTCGTTGTCTTTTCGTGATCACCGTCCACGTAGTATATCCGATATCCGGGATTGAGATCGGAGTAGGGCGTGACGGAGGGTCCGACGTAAGCGACACTGAGCGCTCTCCCGAAGTCGGCCGTGTCGTAGAATATCTGATACTCGTCGTAGTGCGTGTGTCCGAAGAATTGAGCGGCGATGGTAGATTCGTACCTGAACAACGAAGCGACGTTTACTCATACTTCGTTGAAGCTTCGAAAAAAAATAGATCGCGAGCTATCGCCCACCTGTTGATAATGTTGTAATAATTTCTGGACCAGACTTTCAAGCAATCCGAATGTCCGGGCGGTATGTGGCCGATTATGTGAACCTTCTCGCCGTTCATCTCGGCCCCTTGAAGCTCGTAAACGAGCCACTGCAACTCGCTCACCGGATCGGTACTGTTCAACAGGAGCCAGAAATTTTTGTTGTTGCAGTAGTTCATGTTGACCGAGAGTATGCGAAAGCCGGGACGCACGAGGACCGAGTAGAAGGCGCCGCGTCGTACGGTGTGCGACACTCCCGCTGGTAGCCATCGTTTCCACTGATCGTCGAGCTCGTCGTACAGCCAGCTTATTTTGTCCTCTTTGGGAACGAACGGCGGCGGAAAACTGTCGACATATTTCGAATTATCGCGATACATTTTTCAACGGGTAACATCATTTTCCGAAAATATTTTCATTCGACGGTATCTTCTTTTTGCTTTAAGTCCCAAAAAATTTCGAAATTTCAATTCATGCTGTACCTCCTTAAAAAAGCGATCTTAAAGATCGGAGCTCGGAGATCGTCAACGACTTGCATAAAATTTCTCAATTTTAATTTTAATCGAGAGAAGCCACTTTTTCGATGTGCACGTAAGTTAATATTTTTATGTTTTTCGCTGTTTGTTCATTTTATGCCGAGTTTGAAACATTTTAGAACATTGCGGAGGACGTTAAGGGGTACTCTCACTTTAAACGCTAAAAAAGGCTAGCTTCGTGCATTTTTTTGGTCGCTTATATTGTTGATATTAATGTAAAAGTTGTTACACCTGATACACTTTCGAAATACACTTTAAAAAATTTATTTATTTGAGTCAGTATTTATAGACGAAAGTGGTAGTTAAAAAAATGTCCTAAAAATTGTAGGTCTGCGCTGTTGATGAAATCTCGAAGATGGATGATCCGAAACAAACAAATTCAAACGGCTTTACATTCGGTATGTTAACGGCTATACCGCATATCGTACGATTTTTGATATATTCAACAATAACAAAATTGAAGACATTTTTCGAAAAAACAAACAAAACAAAAGTTTTTTTTACCGTTTTTGGGGAAAAAATAGTAAATATCAAAATTTAAAAATTCCTTGATACGCGCTATAGCTATAGTTGTAAAGAATATGTGGTTTAAATTTCATAAGTCTCGGTTCGGTAGTTCCGAAGATTTCACCAACGAGCCGTCGAAAAACGTTATTTCGAGAAAAACGCGTTTAAGGCCTTAGGCCACTGTAACGGGTATAGAATCATGTGCGAATTTAACAATTTTTTTCGTACGAAAAAGTGATTCACTCATAAAATTAATTACACATCTATTTAGTACGAATATCAAGCTGTTAGAAAATATTATTTTTTTTTCGATGTACAAAATGGCCGACTACTCGAAACTTCTCGAAACAGCTTTTTCCCAATTGGCGTGACAAATAACTTCACCAATGTTCACTCGATTTACTTCAAATTTCAAAGTTATGTTCCTAATTGCATTTCGCAGAGAAGTACGTACGGAATTTTTTGATTAATCGAAAACTTTTCTTAATTTCAAATACCTACAACTTTTGAATAAAACAATATTTTTTAAATTCCGTACGTACTTATCTAGGTATTATAATTTAGATTAACAATTTTTGTTTTTTGTTCTAGGTAAAAAATTGTGGATGCTAAACGTCACGCCGCAGAGCGCCTAAAAAAAGATAACGAAAGAAAATATTAGTAGTCGGCCATTTTGTACATCGAAAAAAAAATATATATATATATATTTCTTCTAACAGCTTGATATTCGTACTAAATAGATGTGTAATTAATTTTATGAGAAATTGTTAAATTCGTACATGATTTTATACCCGTTAGTGGCCTAAGGCCTTAAAATTGCTTTGGGTTGCATAAATACATAAAAAACATTTTTTTCATGTATTTCGAAAGTGTTAAGTGTAACAACTTTTATACCAATATCTATAATATAAACCTATTGAAAAAAATCATGAAAACAGCCTTCTTTTAAGCGTCTAATGTGAGAAGGCCCCATAAGAAATGTACAATAAAAGAAGATCCCGATAAAAGACGGTGATTCTTAATAAATCCTGCGGTTTCCCAATACAGTTTTCTATCTCTACAATTTCCATCTTCACGTTCAAGCTTCCAACGTTTCACGTCAAAATATCCCACAAATAAAAAAAATGATCGAAATACCGGTATTCCGATATTACACCTCGTTGATATCGAAATAATACCGGCGATAAAAAAAAAGCTGCGATATTCCAAGCTTCCGTGTTGATCGTTTCGAGAGTTGATCAACGATCGTGTACCTGTTGACTGGCGAGCTCTCGTGATTTCCCAGGGCCGGAAATATGGGCACGCGCGGAAAAGTTTCAATCATCTGGGTCACCGTGTCCCGCAGAACTTTCAAGTTTTCCTCGCGCGTCTGATTCCACACGTCGTGAGGCGGAAGATCACCCGTCCACAGTATGTAGTCGATGTCCTACGCACGAACGAATTGCCAATTTGAATAACGGCCAAAAATCGTCAACATCGTCAGTGTAGAAATATCGTAAACAGAAATTCGATTTCCCTTTATCGAATTCGAGTACAGTCGGGTACTCGTACTCACGGGATGTTTTTCCGCTATGTGTTTCATCATGTGATCGATCGTTCTCTTTGGTGTATCGCACTTCCGGTAATCGCCCCAACGCCCGGCTGCCGCGGCATTCGTCAAGGGCGGACCGTTCGTCAGACGACAGCACAGGGGCTCGTTGCACTCGGCGTTCGTGCCCTCCTGGTAGTAAGGATCGTAATGCGTGTCCGATATGTGGAGGACCTTGAACGTGGGCGCACCCTCCTTCGGTGCTACGGGCGGTTGTACGGGCGGCTTTTTCACCGGTGGAAACGCAACGTCCCACTCGTGTTCCGGATTGTAGTCGTCGTCGCAAGCCTCACCGCCTATCACGAAGCTGCATATCTGAGACGGCCCCAAGTTCACTTGTTTCAGAACGTAGATCAGCTCAGCCTGCGAACAATAACGGGTACAGCGTTTTAATCTTTTATTATTGCTTTTTCAAAGTATTGCTTTCGTTCCAGCCGTGCAGGGCTTCTCCTTTTAACGAGCCGCCCCAATCAGTCTCACAACTTTCCGCCTCCCATTCCACTATCCACTCTACCCCCCCCCCGCGCCTTATATCGCCCGTTCCCGAAATTCCCCCCCCCCGCCTTATATCGCCCGTTCCCGAACTCCCCCCCGTCTACCGCCAATTCCACACCACCCCACCTGCGGCCGCAGCCGACTTCCCCCTCTGTATCGTATTCACCATGACATATCTGTCCTGGGTATAGGGAAACTGCGGAAAACCTATACCAATACAGTCCGGTCATCAAGTTCGCGCCCCCGTCGTGGAGCTAGTCTTATTACGCCGCGAAATGCTGAAGAAAAACATTTCACGTCGAAATGTACGCGACCAGGTTTCGAACTCGCGACCTCCGGGTCCGCAGGTTTAGTGGCAAGCACGCTAACCACTAGACCATCGCACCGGTTCATTTTCAAAGTTATATCTCAGACTAATTGTACTTTACTATGGGACGGTGTTTTATTGTCTTTTGGTAAATAGTACAGCTGCTCTACCATTTACTACTATGTAACTGCGTAACTGACAGTGGTAAGCGTGCAAGTGTGTGTGTATGTGTGTGTACCATTTAAGTTGAAATAACAAAAAAACGTCGCTAGAGTAATGCATTCAAGAGTAGTGCATTCAAATATTTCCGACAAATGTTTCGGTGTCTTATGCAGCTAAAATTATGGTGTTGGTTATCTTTTATTTCGTGACAATGTTCAAGGTCGTTTCAAGGTCAACTTTAGTTTTTAAAGTAGAACCACTATTTTTTTACTTTAGAATCGTTCTTTACGTGAAAAAATAGGTTGATTTGGTTTTAAACTTTTTCGGCTCGACTTAAATTTTTCAAGACATTCAAAATATGTAACCAAACAGACACTTACTAATTTACTAATATTTACTAATATTTACCAAGTATTTTACTAAATTACTAAATATTGTACTAATTTGGTAATAATTACTAAATATTGTACTAATTTACTAAATATTTACTAAATATTGTACTAATTTGGCAATAATTACTAAATACTGTACTAATTTAATAATGTACTAATATTTACTAAATAATGTACTGATTTACTAGTATTAACTAAATATTGAACTAATTTACTAATTTTAGTTTTAAGGCTTTCACGGCTCTTTATGTAATTCGAAGAGTATGTGGCTTCCGGATGGAGGCCGTGTTGAGAATCCGTAATTTACTAATATTTACTAAATGTTGTACTACTTAACTAATATTTACTAAATATTGTACTAATTAACTAATATTTACCAAACATTGTACTAATTTACTAATATTTACTAAATATTGTACTAATTTACTAATGTTTACTCATTATTGTACCAATTTACTAAATGTTGTACTAATTTACTAATATTTACTAAATGTTGTACTAGTTTACTAATATTTACTAAATATTGTACTAATTTACTAATATTTACCAAACATTGTACTAAATTACTAATATTTAGCAAACATTGTACTAATTTACTAATATTTACTAAATATTGTACTAATTTACTAATGTTTACTCATTATTGTACCATATTACTGTTTACTAAATATTTTAATAATTTACTAAATTTTGTACTAATTTACTAATATTTACTAAACATTGTACTAATTTACTAATATTTACTAAACATTGTACTAATTTACTAATATTTACTAAATATTGTACTAATTTACTAATGTTTACTAAATATTATACTAATTTACTAAATGTTGTACTAATTTACTAATATTTACTAAATATCGTACCAATTTACTAATATTTACTAAATATTGTACTAATCTACTAATGTTTACTCATCACTGTACTAATTTACTAATATTTACTAAATATTTGACTGATTTACTAATATTTACTAAATATTTTACTAATTAACTAGCACCTACTGGATATTTTACTAATTTACTAATTTGACTATGCTTGTTTACTTATTTTTCGTAATTTTTACTAACTTACTTATCTTTACAGGGCGTACCATTTAAGTTGAGATAACAAAAAGTATCTCTAGTGCATTTCAGAGAAAAAAATTTCCAACAAGAGTTCAACAGTTTTACGGAACGAAAATGATGGTGCTGTTTATTGTTTACCTGGTGGCAATTTTCAAAGTTATTTAGAGGTTAACTACAGTTTTTGAATAGGAAACAATATTTTTTATTTCAGAATCTCTCGTTGCGTAAGAAAATATGCAACTTTTGTTTGAAACTTTTTTCCGTTAGACTCGAATTCTTTAAGATATTTCGAATATTCAACCAGACAGAACTAATTTTCTTACTAACATTTACTAATTTTTTTTTTTACCAATTTACTATATTTATTACTAATTTGCTCATTTTCCTAATTTAATAATATTAACTAATTTTTACAAAGTACTCCGCGCAATATATAGTTAAAAATGTCAAATATCTTGCAAAATTGAAGTCGTAAAAAAAAGTATAAAATAGTTGTATGAAATTTACCGTTGATGTAGCCTTGAAAATTTCCATCAAATAAAAAATAGCCAACACCATAATTTTTGTCGCTTGAAACTATGTAACTTTTGTTCGTAACATTCTGTCCGAAAACGCAGCCCTCTCGAGATATTTCGTTGGGCCACTCAAACGGTACACCCTGTACAGCTACGTTGCACTACCATAGCGCAAAAGCTACCGAATAGTTTATTGCTATATTACACTAATCAACGTCTAAAGTAACGAGTGTTTTCACTCCTCTCGTGGCCAGCGCTGCAACGTTGACCCGACACTCAGCGACCGATCAACGATCGACCGCAGGCATCCACGAGGCTTCGTTCCAATCTTGTTACAGGCTCGCGTGAGCACGTACACGTATAATGCCCGGCAGAAGCGTTCGAGCGCAATGTGTGATCGGTGAAATCACCGTCGATGCAATTTACAAGTAGAAAGTTCCCAGCTCGCAGTTTCGTTATTTTTTTTTCTTTCTAACGCACGTACGTTTTTTTCTTTTCTTTTCTTTTCTCACTCTCTCTCTATTTTTCTCCCACTGGCTGCCGCATTCTACATAGCTTCCGTACTACGGTTGAGAGAAAAACTGCGCGGGCTCACATCGAGCCACGCGTTGCACAAGCCAACTGAATACGGAGATTGGAGTACAGAGTCCAAACTTCGTACTTCAAAGCGTCTGCAAAATTGTGAATGACAAGTTTCTACCCGAGAGACGCTGGTGCAGATCGCGTTCAATATGTTACGTATATACTACGTAATAAATACGGGTACAATACAAAGTATGAAGAATGTTTAAAAATGAAAAGCTGGTAATATGGTTTTAGAGAAACCTCAAACTGTGTATTCAGTTTTAGTTTGAAAGGCGTTTTCTCTAGTAAAAAGTAGTTTTTACGGAACGCCTTCGTTACAACTAGTTTTTCCTAGTGAAAACTCGTATTTATTGATAAATAAATTTGAATGCTTGTCAGAACTCGACTTGACTGGGAAAAACTAGTTCTAACGAAATGATTTACTTGAAACTAAAGTTGTGAACTTTGTGTAACTAATTCAGTTGAAACTGAAATTGTGAACTTTGTGAAACTAATTTAGTTGAAACTAAAATTGTGAACTATGAAACTAGTTTAGTTGAAACTGAAATTGTGAACTTTGTGAAACTAATTTAGTTAAAACTAAAATTGTGAATGTTGTGAAACTAATTTAGTTGAAACGAAAATTGTGATCTTTGTGAAACCTATTTAGTTGAAACTCAAATTGTGAAGTTTGTGAAACTAATTTAGTTGAAGCTAAAATAGTAAACTTTGTGAAACTAATTTAGTTGAAACTAAAATTGTGAACTTTGTGAAACCAATTTAGTTGAAACTAAAATTGTGAACTTTGTGAAACCAATTTAGTTGAAACTAAAATTGTGAACTTTGTGAAACCAATTTAGTTGAAACTAAAATTGTGAACTTTGTGAAACCAATTTAGTTGAAACTAAAATTGTAAACTTTGTGAAACCGATTTAGTTGAAATTAAAATGACCTTGACCTTGAAAATCGCCATTTCAAGGTAAAATTTTTTTCTCTGCTAGTTTGGCCTCAAAATTTATATACTCACATTGTGGACGCATTGAGTGCAACAAAATAGGCATATATGTTGTTAATGTCATCCTGAAGAATATTTCAAGGACGCCAGTTATTATTCGTATTCAGCGTATCAACAAAGGTAAGTACGCCAACTTTTAGGCCGAAAAAAAAGACCTTGAAATAGCAATTTTCAAGGTCAAAAAAGACATCCAGACATTTTCACAATATTTTTGCCATATACAAAAAATGAAATTTTCGGTAGATAACATTAAATATTATGTGCCCGTATGCGCTATAGCTATATAAAGATTATGTGGTTCAAATTTCACGAGGATCGGTTCAGTAGTTTCGAAGATTTTGTCAACAAGCCGCCGTGTTTGGGTTACATAAATACATAACATTTTTAGAAACATGTATTTCGAAAGTGCATTTATTAAGTGTAACAACGTTTATATCAATATCTATAATATAAACCTATAAAAAAAATCATAAAAACAGCCTTTTTTATTTGACCAATTTGACACTTAATTTTGAAATTACCATCATTTTGTTAATTTTTATCGAAAAAAAACTCCTCCGTACGCCTCTACAGTTTTTCATACTGATTGATAATTTTTTCGGCTCTTTTCCTTTCAGACAATTTTTGGAGTAGCAGGAGACTTTTCGCCGACAGGCGCTATTTATTTAGGCATCGTTTTCCAGTGACCAAAAAAAAATATATAAAAACCAAACTAAAACATCGAAAATCATTGAAATAAACGAAGAAAAAAATCGGATTGCCGAATTTTCTTAGAGAACAAAAAAACAATCACGAAAATAATTAATTTTCAAGCCAGTCACAGCGGAATGGCCGTTGAAACAAGCGATTGAGCCTCACCCCGAACAACGCGGTGACACCTTGGCACACTCGGGGACTCTGGATCTTTAGTGAAACGCAGAAATTGTAGATCGAGGCCATGATCTCCTCGTCGGTTTTGCCGATTTTAATGTAGTGCTGGAGGAGGCCGGCGCCGACCTTGCACGCGGTGCAAGAAACCTTCGACATTATCGAGGTCTCGATCTCGACCATCACTTGCCTCAGGTCCAACAGCCTCATCGCTTTGTCGACGAAGAGCGACAGGTGACCGCTCGGCTGGACCGTCTCCATCTCCCAGAGCATTCGCGAATAATTCACCTGCAATTTTCAATATCTAGTCAATAGTTAATAGTAATACGATCGTGTCAATTTTTTTGCGGACACAGCTAGTATCCGGCACGAATGACATGTATATATAATTGTCCGGATAGAATGTGTTAAATTGTTTAACAAATTATCCGGAAGAATAATTTACACGTAGTCATCCGAAGAAAACCTTTCTGATTTTATTTGGGCTTGGGTTTGGGTTGGTTAGTTGTGTTTGGGCTTGGTTGGTTTGGGTTGGTGGGTTTCGTTTGGGTTTCGGTTTTTTTTTTGGGTTTGCGTTGTTTGGGTGTTTGTTTGGTTCGGATGGTTTGGGTTTGTGTTTTTTTTTTGGTTCGGGCCTGTTTGGATTTGTCATTTTGGGTTTGGGTTTTTTGGTTTGTGTTGTTTGGGTTGGTTTTTTGGGGTTTGGGCTGTTCGGGTGTTTGGTTTGGTTTGGATGGTTTCGTTTGGGTTTGGGTTTGTTTGGGATCGTTTATTTGGGTTTGGGTTTGTTTGCTTCTGTCATTTTGGGTTTGGGTTTGTTGGTTTGGTTTTTTTCGGTTTGCGTTGTTTGGGTTTGTGATGTTTGGGTGTTTGTTTGGTTTGGATGATTTGGGTTTGTGTTTTTTTTTTTGGTTCGGGTCTGTTTGCGTTTGTCATTTTGGGTTTGGGTTTTTTTTTTGGTTTGTGTTGGTTTTTTTTTTGGGATTTGTGTTGTTCGGGTGTTTGGTTTGGTTGGGATGGTTTCGTTTGGGTTTGGGTTTGTTTGGGATCGTTTATTTGGGTTTGGGTTTGTTTGCTTCTGTCATTTTGGGTTTGGGTTCGTTGGTTTGGTTTTTTTTCGGTTCGTGTTGTTTGGGTTTGTGTTGTTTGCGTGTTTGTTTGCGTTTGTCATTTTGGGTTTGGGTTTTGTTTTTTTTTGGTTTGTGTTGTTTGGGTTGGTTTTTTTTGGGGTTTGTGTTGTTCGGGTGTTTGGTTTGGTTGGGATGGTTTCGTTTGGGTTTGTTGGTTTGTTTGGGATCGTTTATTTGGGTTTGGGTTTGTTTGCTTCTGTCATTTTGGGTTTGGGTTTGTTGGTTTGGTTTTTTTTTCGGTTCGTGTTGTTTGGGTTGGTTTGTTTGGGTTTGTGTTGTTTGGGCGTTTGTTTGGTTTGGATAGTTTCGTTTGTGTTTGGGTTTGTGTTGTTTGGGCGTTTGTTCGGTTTGGATGGTTTCGTTTGTGTTTGGGTTTGTTTGGGTTTGTGTTGTTTGGGCGTTTGTTTGGTTTGAAAGGTTTCGTTTGTGTTTGGGTTTGTTTGGGTTTGTGTTGTCTGGGCGCTTGTTTGGTTTGGGCTGGATGGTTTCGTTTGGGTTTGGGTTAGTTTGGGTTTGTTTATTTAGGTTTGGGTTTTGGGTTTGTTTGTTTGGGGCGTTGTGCAGCGTGTACCACGTGAAATTAGCCGCTGCCCGGACGAATGACATGACGCTCGTTCGTCCGATAATCGGACGGCTAGCCTCAGCGTATAAATAATTCCATGGAAAGATTTTTATTAATTTTTTTTTTTTCGTTTCAACACTGATTTTTTCCATAAATCTCAATTTTTGTGAAGTTCAACGCTCCGAGAAGGCTTCGTCGCGACGCGCGCCCCGCGTCTCGCGGTGAAAGTGTATTTCGGCGTCAAAAGTGAGAGCGAACGTGGATGTCGATACGTAAAGTGAGAATCCGGATACACGGAAGATCACTAAACTCGTTACGTCCGGCAAACGAAAAAGGAAAACCAAACAAAAGAAGAAAGAGATAACGGCGTGTCCCGCAGCTCGTCATTGGTTGCACGCATGCTCGTAATGATAAATTCTATACTCAATTCAATTCGAAAAGTTTGCGGACAGAAGCGACGTGTATTTTTGTTTTTTTAGTTTTTCACAACACGGTACTTTACGAACACCGATAATTATCACCAATTATCATTATCAATCTTTCGATAATAATTATCGATAGATCATTATTGTGATCATTATTCTTATCGATAATAATTGTTAATAATTATTGTAACTATTATTATCGATAATGATTGTTAATAAGTATTGTAATTATTGTTATTGATAATAATTATTGATAATTATTGCCATTATTGTTGTTGGTCAGAATTATTGATAATTATTTTTATTTTTTTTCATTTTATTTTTGCAACTCGGTATTTTACAAACAGCGATAATTATCATCAAGTATTTATATCGATTCCCAAAGTCTGTGATTATTAATAATAATTGTTGATAATTTTTGCTTTTATTGTTATTGACATTAATTATTGCTAGTTATTGCAATTATTGTTGTCGATAAGAATTATTGATAATTATTCTCATTCTTGTTATTCATAATTATTGTAATTATTGTCATTGATAAGAATTATTGATAATTAATAATGGTTTATAATTATTGTAATCGTTATTATTGTCGATGATAATTGTTGATGATTATTGTAATTATTGTTGTTGATAATATATGTTGATAATTATTGTAATTATTGTTATTGATAAGAATTATTGATGATTAGCAATGATTGATAATTATTGTAATGATTATTATTATCGATGATAACTGTTGATAATTATTGTAATTATTGTTGTTGATAATATAAGTTGATAATTATTGTAATTATTGTTATCGCTAAGAATTATTGATGATTAGCAATGGTTGATAATTATCGGAATCATTATTTTTATCGATGATAATTGTTGATTATTATTGTAATTATTGTTGATAATTATTGTTCTTGATCATAATTATCAATATATCATTATTGATAATTATTGTTGTTCATAATAATTATCAAAAGTTATCATAATATAAAATAATTATCATAAGTAATTCTTATTATAGATAATTTTTGTAATTATTATCATTGATAAACATATTTGATGATGATTATTATTATTATTGATGATAATTATCAATAAATCTACTTGTTATCAATAGATTTACTTCACTGTGCGCGAGTTATTTCGATGTCTCAAGATAAATGGAACAGCCCGTATATATATGACGAACAAAGCGAGATTACGATGGTTCTCAGTGGCGCTACAAAAGCCTACACAAAAGCGTGTTGATATTGCATAACGAATTGTCAAGAAGCTTTCACCGTGGCAAATTCTTGCGATATACATATGTATTTCAATGGTATTCAATCTCACTCTTTTTAGCGTATCCGAATTCACTTCGACGCTTCTTGAAGTCTCGATCGGTGGCAAGTCCCGAAATTTCGATTCGGGCAACAAAACGACCCCGTACTGATTCTCGACCCTTTCCTTCGCCTGGAGCCATTCGTCAGCCAAACGAGTCCAGTTTGTGTTCTCTATTTCGACGTCTCTCTTCGATCTGCACTCTCGCACGGGCACCCCTGTCGCGATACATACAAGCGCGATATCATTATTATTCGACGTTTCCCTTTACTTTTCACTCTTGGAGAACTAATTTGGAAAACAAAGAATTATTTTATTATGTGAAAACTGTTCACATTTCCACAAAAAATTATTTTGATATGTGAAAACTTTTCACGTTTCCACGAAAAATTATTTTGATATGCGAAAACTTTTTATGTTTCCACAAAAATATACTTTGATATGTAAAAGGTTGTTTACTTTTCCACAAAAAATCATTTTATTATGTGGAAAAGTAATGTACATAAAACTATTTTATTATGTAATATAAAAGTAATTTCCACAAAAAGTAATGTGAGGCAATTTCCACAAAATGTGAAAGTAATTTCTACAAAAATTATTTTATTGCGTGGAAAAGTAATTTCCACAAAAATATTTTTTTATGTGGAAAATTAAATTACACAAAAAGTTATTTTATTATATGAAAACTTGTCACATTTGGAAAAATAATTTTCTCAAAAATTTATTTTCTTATGGACAAACGTTTAACATTCGAAAAATAATTTCCACGAAAAATTATTATCGTGGCGATGCGAATAAATGGATGTGAAGGAAAAAAAAGCGCCTCGCTGGTCCTGAACGTGACAAAGTTTTGTTCGCAAACTTACCAATTATGTTTTTCGTTATTCCAGCGAGGCACAAGAGTACGAGACCGCATCCTCCGAGGCTCCATCTTTGTTTTCGCATAATAATATTGATGTGCTACGCTGCTTGATTCCCACCTGTGTGCATAAAAAAAGGACTGATTTTCTTTCGAAAATTGGAGCTCTAGTTTCGTCAATACTGTAAGAGTTTTTTCTTGAACCAGAATAACATTTTATTTTTCATTTCCTCGCGATTTTCAAGGTGATCTCAAGGTCAACTTCAGTTCGTCAAGTGGGAACTACTATTTTCAATGTTAGCATCACGTTTTGCGTAACGAAGTAACTTTTGTGGACGTTTTTTTTAGTAGAATTTTCAAAGATATTTAAGATATTACCGAAATATTCTGTAGAATATTTTAGTAAAAATTAGTAAGTTTATTAGAATTAGGCAAAAATCGTAGATTAGTACTTTATTAAAATTAGTAAAAAAAAAGTAGATTGATAAATTTAGTAAACTATCACACGTAGTAAAAATCACTTAATTGACAAAATAAGCAAAATCAGTCAATCAGTATAAAAAAAATAGCAAAATCGGTAAATCAGTAAATCTAATAATAAAAATTCAGTAAATATTACTTCTAAAAAATCCGTTTATTTGGTTAAATATTCAAAATACCTTAAAAAATTAAAGTCAAACATAAAAAAAATTCATACAAAAGTAACTGATTTTGTTACGCGATAAACGATTCTGACATAAAAAATATTGCTTCCTATAAAAAAAACTAAAGTTGATCTTGCAATAACCTTGAAAATTTCAACCTAATGCAAAATATTCAACATCATCATTTTCGTCTCGTAAAACGGTAAAACTTTCGTCTGAAAGATTTTTTTTTCCTAAAACAGATCCCTCTCGAGATACTTCGTTGTGCCAAATCAAATGGTTCACCCTGTATATGAGTATTTTCAAAATCAAGCGGGGACACGCAAAATAAAATAAACAACAAAACGTAAATACTGCGAACATATTAATATTGACCGAATACATTTTTCAGTTAAATCGATAGCAGGCCTATCCCCCCCTCCCGCTCAATTCAGCTGTCGCAACTTTGACACTTCTTGTCAATTTTTCGTTTGACAGCTCAATATTTCGTAATGCGTGAAGAAAACCCATTTTTTTTAATATTTAAAAATTCAAAAAGATCGACGTTTCGTCGCGTCAAATTGTCATCTCTCGGGGAGCTACGATGGAGCAGTGTATATGGGAACACGACGGGAAGCGAGATCCGCGCTCCGTGAAAATAATAACGTGCGGCGGTAGACGTGTCGGGAACAACTCCGCACCGTTATAAAGGAGGAATGTAATTTAAATTTTGGACACAACGTAGCAAAGCCTCGCGTTCGAATATACTGTTAACTGTACACAAGCTCCAGGTGGGTCAGTGACGGGACAGCTACACATACGTGTACATCCGTGTATGCTATATATACAGGGTGGACCATTTAACGTGACCATCCCAAATATCTCCGTTGTCTTTAGAGTGACGAAAAAAATGTCGGGAGGTAATTCGATTGATTTCGAAGGACTGATACAGTGGTGAAAAATTCATTTTCGTCGAGGTCATCGTTTTTACGTTCTCAAGGTCATCAATGATCTTTTAAATGGGAACATGTTTTTTTTTATCAAGTCGTTGTAGCTGATATTCAGACGAATCCAACGACCTATGATATCATGACCTTGAAATGATTTTTGATCAAAATATTTTGGTGAAAAATCATTCCAAGGTCATGATATCATAGGTCGTTGGATTCGTCTGAATATCAGCTACGACGTCTTAAGGGGTTACCCCCATTTGCGATTTTGAAAAAATCGATTTTTTTGTATAGCATTTTTTTGAAGTATAAGTATCTGAGAATATGTCCTGAAAATTTCAAGTCGATCCGAACAAAATTGAATGAGATATGAGCGTTGAAAGAGAAGAATCCGTTCTTCGTGTAAACTGAAATTGAAACTTTAAACGCGTTTTTCTCAAAATGGCATTTCTGAAGTTGGTGACCAAGATTACTCGAACACTAATGAATCGATCTTCTTGAAATTTTGCAGGCTTATTTAATACATAAAAATGTAGTCTTTAATCGTTCGATTTTTTTTCGAAAAAAATGGCCGTTTCATAGCCAAAAAACGGCCGTTTTTTTTCGTTAAAATCGAACCATTAACTTTGACTGTCCGCCATTTTGTGAAAAATGAATATTTTTTAAAATCCTTCGATTAAAGACTAGTTTATACTTATATTTGACTAAATCCATCCGCATTTTTTTTTCAGATGATCCACTTCGCCGCAATGTTGGTCACCGCAAACCGTGTATATAAAAACATTATTTCATTGACGGCCATTTGCCACTAAACAATGTAATATTTTTCAATAAAAAAATTACTGAAAGTTCTTCAAGATGTGTTCTTTAAGACGGTATATTGATCGATTAAAAAGGTTTTGTAGTTTTCTTTTAAAAAAATCATGAAAAAGGCCTTTTTTTGCGCTACAAGTGGGGGGGGGGGGGGGGGTAACGCGTTTAAGAAACAGTTCACGGTTAGTACCTAATTTTGGGAAATTTTCCAAAAATCATACTCACCATGATAACTCGAAATCCTTAGACTTTCAACTAAGGTAACCTCGGTTAGATATGTTCCTAACGAGGTGACCTATCACCCCCTTAAGGCTTTGCATCGACCTCCCGTACAGTCTGTATATGTATATATGTATATTCCTCTGTCATGGACAAATCTGATCAATCTCAATACCGATCTTCGTCATCTCTATCATCGTCATCGTCATCAAACGTCATCGTCGTATAACAAAGAGTACAAACTGAGTCACGAGATGCATGGAGCACCTGGATATCTTACAGCACTGAAGTTTGCATCGTTGCAACGCAACGAAAGCTTTATTTTACATCTTATTTTCCTCGTTTTTATCATCATAGAAGATCTTTTTTTTTATAGATTTATATTTTAGATCGCTAAATAGATCTCGAAAAAATGGTTGAGGAATTTTCGTTACGAAAATTTGCCAGAAGATATGAAAGAAATTCAGAAATATTAATTTTCATTGGATTCCAACGATGCAAACTTCAACCTCATAATATGTTCCCCTCGATTTTAAGATGGGAAGCAGGCTGCCAATGTTTTTTTTCCTTATAAATACGATTTTTCGTCTTGTCTTGATCATTGTAAATTATCGGTGAAAAATTGTTGCGGAAATAAAAAAAAATCACCCGCAGACCAATCTTTGCAGTTTTATTATTATTTCCATTCGCAGGACGACAATTTTTTTAGGACTACTTACTATTATTGCTATCATTATTATTATTTTCGTAAAATGAGATACATACATACACGCATATACGCGAAATAGTTCTCTTTGCATGAGTGGGTCAGTGAGATTTGCATCAGCGAAAGTCAGTCGCTTCTTTCGGCCGGCATTTGGACCACGGAATGTCTTCGATATTGCTACTCTCAAATTCACCTGGAATATATCCTCCTCAATTTCTTTCTAGAGTTGTTATATTTAGTAAAGACAGAAATTAAATTGAACAGAAAAAAACGTGTTTTTTTTCACACAAAAAAAACACACACACACACACGCACGTGTGGAACTCAAAAACTGATCGATCGATTCTAATCAAATTTAGTATGAATCTTTCTAACCTTAACGTCTAACGCATGATCCTAAATGTTTTTGAAAATAAAAAGAAAAGTATCTCTAATGGCGAGATGTAGCCATATTTTTCGAAAAATTCAAACTGTTTGTTTCGAAGCGTACGATTTTCATCAATATTCAACATTTCTCTCTTTTTCTTTGTTCATGTTCTGCGTATGAGTGTTAATGAAAGAAAAATCTACGTTGGTTTTCTTTCCGATTAATACCACCGTCGCTACGTGTCACACTGTTTTAATTTAAGTGACAGCCAATTACACAAAAATTCATATTTCCAAAATTCCCTACGCATTTCTCTAGCTATACTCACGTTGATTAATAGAATTTTTCTATTTTTATTTCTATTTTTATAGTGTCACCATTTTGTATAATTGTTTAATATATAATACATTTTTTTCTTGTTCACTTGAAGATATGACTAATAACATCCTTGAATATTATTATCCTCCTACTTGTCCTTACACCCAAAAAAAAATCGCTGAGGATTATTCAATTTTCCACGTTAACAGTGGTGTAAGCCTTTAAGGATGTTGAGTCCCAAATCGTAAATGATGATAAAATTCTGAAAATTTGGTATGTTTTTGTATGAAGTATTTCAGAGGTCGTGTAAAAATTTCACGACAATTAGGAAGCTCTTTATTGAACAATTAACATTCACAAATTAAATGTTGTTTTATGGAAACTGATGTAACTTTGCAATAAGTTTTTTTTTGACCTCTCAATTTTATAATATCTACAATATACTGAAAGCAACGGAAACAAAACGAAGTTTATTGATAAATTTTTTTTAATTTCTTTTAAAAATTGTTCTTAACAAAATGTTAATTTTTTAATAACGAGCTTCCTAATCGTCGTGAAATTTTAACACGACCTCTTAAATACTTCATACAAAAAGATACCAAATTTTCCGAATTTTCTTATCATTTTTTATTTCAACCCTTAAGGAGGTTGAAGTAATGATGATAGAATTCGGAAAATTTGGTATGTTTTTACATGAAGTATTCAGGAGGTCGTGTAAAAATTTCATGACGATTAAGAAGCTATTTATTGAACAATTAACATTGACATGTTTCATAGGGACTCAACATCCTTAATGAAATGAATATCACGTACTAGCCAAACGTAGTAATAAGACGTACCCTAAGTCTAAAAAATAGTGAAAAAATCTTTCCTAGAAAAAATCATGAAAATCGGCAATTTTTTCCTCGCCTCGCCGCCTCAACCGTGCGCCGCCGACTCGGGCATCAACTAGTCAGCGGAAGGCCAATACTTCTGTGACGTTGGTGTAGATATTCGAGTAAAACTTCTGTGCACCAGAGATGTTTTTTTCCCTCTTTGCTCATTAGATTTAAAAAAGTGAGTATAATATGAATTGAAAAATTGTTCCTTTACATTTTTTCCGTTGATTTGTTTGGTACGTTGCTTTTTTGGCTTTCGTATTTTTCTCGTTGGGTTTCACATTTTTCGCTCTCCCGGAAAAAGTGTGAGAAGCGAGCTCCGTCTGATAATATTTACAATTTCATTGTGCGCTCTCGCGATTAGCAGGTGGCGGAGTTTGTGAGCGAAAAGACCGAGCTTAATAATACTCTACTTTGACCGTTATTCGACCCACCAACGAACCAACGACCAGAACAAGAGGGGGAGCGAGCGTGAGAGAGGACGGACACAAAGACACGGGCTCTCTTCTTCTTATTCACTCACGAGCTGGAAATGGATATTCCGTGATTGCGGAATTCTTCGACACCGTGTCTTTTTCCATCAGACACACGACTTATCGATTCAAGGACGTACGATCACTTCCACGGGGTCACAAAGAGTCTAAATTTATTTTCCCCTTGGCTGCTTTGATTGATGTTTACTTATGTTGGTTATTCGTATTATCGATTATAGTATGCCAAACGTTGTGGTAAATGATGAAACAATGCATGACTAAACCTCGATACTTCCTGATGTCAGTTGTCAAAGATCAGTACTCTATGTTCGCCACAAAAAAAAATGGCGCGCAATTTAAAATGTCAGGTCATTTTGAGACGCCAGTCATAAGTGGGCGCAACGGGATGTAAAAAAAGGCGACGCTCGGGACAAAGGCTCTCGGCTTGCGTCACATTTACAGGCAGCTCTTATATTTCCGCAAACGTTTTCCATGACAAAAAAAAGAATATTGTCACAGCGGGACACTTGACTCGATAAGGAAAAACGTGTGAAAGGTAATCTTTTATTGACGATGGAAGTACACCTAAGAAATTATAGCTAGAAATATTATAAATTTTCCTCAAACGTAAAGCGCTCCTGGGAAATTGTATGCTTTTCGTAATGTATAATATATTTCTTTATTTCGAAGTATACCCTTGGGGATGTCTACACCGTTTCCCCCTTTTTACATTCATATACTTTTACACGTTTTTTTTTCTTCTTTTGTTATTAACACTTGCCTTTCGTACTTTTTCTCCTTCATGCTTTTTATATAGATTTATAATGTAGATTTTGAAAGATATCTTGAAAAATAGTTGAAGGACCTTTGTAGGCGAAATCTGCCGAAAGAAATTAAATTCGTTGCGGTCCAAGGATGCGAACTTCAGCATTGTTATAGAGGCTTCTGCGTATCCCTATTTACCTGCTTCTCCTATATTTCCACATCTTATATACATTTATACATTCAGACGGGAAAAAATTAGCCAATTTTGAGGGATTTTTTAAACTAAGAAATAATGATCTTAGTTTTATCAAAATGTAGTTATAATCTAATAGTATATTTAAGTATACAAAAGAATTTTTTTAATTCATTTATCATCAAAATTGCGGAGCTGTGGCCGAGCGTTACAGCAAAGTTGCCGCGGAATTTGATTTGAAAAAAAAATTCAAACATTTGTTCAGTTAGGACATGTATACTTTCTATTTGACACTAATGAAAATGAAGCAAAATACTGATTTGAGAGGATGACACGCATTAACAAAAAAATGTAACATTTCACGTAAAATCGATGGTTTTTTCTTGATTTTATATTTTTTTCTCACCGAATTCAATCCCCCAGATCCTTAGCTGTTCAATAATTGGGACATTTACCTTAAAGAGTTCTTTATTGTGCATACGTTTCGCATTGTAGAAAAAAAGTCCACGTGACTGACAGCGTGCGATATGCGGCAGCGAGAAAACGACATACATCGTAATAGCGAAGCAACTAGTATGAATATGGAAAGAGAGGAATCAGACAAGAATGTTGGAGTTTCGAGAAAACACACGTACGTATTTCTATTCAGTTTACGTCGCGTCGTTTACCCAGCAGCAAACGAAAATATCGACAAAAGTGGGGGAACGTTTGTCGACAAATATCAGGCGCCTCCGTTCTACTGTAAATACCTTAGCTTCTTCATCGGAAGTAAGTGAACAATTTTATGCATGATTTCACAATACCTCGCTTAGCCGGGTTTCAAAAGTGACAACAAACGTTCATTGTGGACTTTCCTCGTTCATTATCGCGCCTCGACTCACATTTCGACACTATTCCATCTCAAAGCACGGTATAACATTGGTAGATCAACTCATGGAGGCTCGAGTCGTGAACTACAAATGCACAACGCGCACAGACGGATCATTGTTCGACCGTTGGATTTTGAGTCGAGCTCGGTCTTGTAGCAAATTGGCCATTCGGATTCCAACAGCAGCAGTCGGATCACTATAATTTCGTGTGCGCAATCGATTTTAGTGAGTAGCACGACCAACTGCTCAAGACGATAAAGCGAAGTGAGTTCTCAAAGCGAATTTGTTGAAAGTATATCGAAAAGGCACCGTCGAATTCAGACTTTGTTCGAAATGATTTGCAAACGCTCCGATCCGTGGTTATTTTAACGGACAACACCACTGTGACCTCCTATTTTTTTGCCATTTTTCAAGAATTTTTTTTTGTGGGGAAAAAAAAGAGATATTCGAAAAAAATTTTTTTGTTTTGTTCGTTGTTTATTGACGATACATAAAAAAAAAAATTCAAATTTTTCACGCCCCATGGTGACGCTGGGGAAGCTCCCGCGTCAGGTACTGTTGCCTCTGCAGTGGTTCGCGGCACGCAGCAGAACTCTCTTCAAAGTCGATCCGAAAAAAAAATACCGAGTGTTTTCGTTAATAATATGATATTTTTAAGAGACGTACATAGGGATTTGAAAAAATATTGATTTTTCAAAAATAGGCACGCTTTTGAAATTAAAGGACGATTTTCGAGCAAAATTTCTCGTCGAAAATAGGCTATAACTTTTTTTATTATTGAGATATCGAAAAAATCCTGTGTACTTCTTTAGATAATCTAGTTTTATTGATGCAGTCCAAATTTGAAGTCGATCGGATAAAAATTGCTCGAGTTCTGCTGCGTGCCGTACTCAAAAAAGTGGTTTTGAGAAAAACGCGTTCAAAGTTTTAGGTTTGTTAATTTATGCGATAAATTGGAAAAAAAATTTTTTACCTCAAATCAGCGATGCCGGCACCATACAGCTGGCTTTCAAGAAGCAAATCATTGTCCCTAGCATCTTTTCTCGAACTTGTAGAGGCTCTTCTTGCCTCTTTTGCAGCGTCTGCGAGCGAGCGCTCCGCCAGCTCGATCCGCGCTGCGTCGGTTTCAACGCAAAAATTGAAACAATTTGGGCCGATAGTCATCCCCAACGTCTCCAAAACTTTCATGAGGCTTCTCAGGCCTTCATTGAATAATAATACCGCGATATCAGCTGCAATATCGACGATTCTTTTGCTCCCGGACTGACACTGGGGGCTATTGCCCAAACTGATTTGTTGTAGCTTTCGTTGTTGTTTTGCGTGAAGCCGCCCAAATAACGCTGCAGCAAATCGTCTCTGCTCAAATTTTCGAAGACCGGCGTAATTGCCTCCGATACTTCCTCAGGAAGAGGCGGCTTATGGCGATATTCAGAAATATTACCGCGCTGCACCGCTCCACAAAATATTCAATATCTCCGAAAATAATTATTTCTTCGACCTGGGTCCAACGGCATCTTAATCTTAAATGTATTTTAGATTTTTCTAGATGGTTTTCAAAAAATCGATTTTTCGAAGCCGTCACAGTGGTGTTGTCCGTTAAACGATCCAAGTTCAATTTCGTGAAATCTCATTGCGGATAAAGTTTTGTTTGAATATCCGAAAGCTCGGCAAGACATCTGCAATAATGAATGGTTGGATTGCGATGTTCGACGAGCGCTACGGTTAATCCCTTTGTTTTCATTCACTGACAGATCACACTCCGCATAAATCGGCGATCCGTAGATCAACATCGAACATGTGGCGATTAAGTGTTTACTCAGTGCTCTTTGTCTCGGGCTTTAATCTCGCTGCGTCGAAATCGTCGCTTCGATATCCGAATGGCCAGCCTGATTCGGTAACTTGCCAATGCGTGCCTCGACAAGATTGCCTCAATGGGTATGAATTCTACGTAAATTGAGCACGCTCGTCCACTCGGGCGATTCTTCAATTGTGTCATCCCCGGAACATCTCGCTTTCTAATCACCCGAGTCAAAATTTAGACCCTTCTTTAAACCTCCTTTCGATCCCAATTTGTCATTCAATGGAGGTTCAAGCGGTTCAAATGGAAATCTCAAAAACATGTATATCAGAACCTACTGAACCTCCAAAAGTGGCAGAAATTGGACTTTTTCACTCAAAGGAGGTTTAGTAGGTTCATCTGAACCTCCTTTAAACCCTAGTGAGCCTGATTTTATGCTTACGCAAACGTACAGACCCTCTTTTAAACCTCCTTTCGCCCTACTAACTCTCCTTTGACTCCTTTCACCGGTGGCTCGCAGAGCCTCCTAGCCCTCCTTTAAACCTCTTCTGACCCTACTAACCCTCCTTTAAGCCTACTTCAATATGCTGCCCTCCGCTCCTCCCCCTTCTCTCCCATCCGCAGTTCACCGATATTCCAAAGAAGGGATAATTATAATTAAAAAATATTTTCAGTTACACGAAATAATTTATAGTTGTGACAATGTATGTATATGTTTCGAATTAATAAATCAATCTTATAATAAATAATCAAACATCATTTTTTTAATTCACACATATAATTTATTTTTCAGATATAGCTTGACCCTACAGAACCTCCATTAGATCCAATCTTTCATTTTCCTTCTGCTTTGGATTCAAAGGAGGTTCTGTAGGGTACATATAGGACTTTAGGCCAAAACGAGGTTGTGTAGGTTCACGCAAGCCGAGCCCATAGGCCTAAAGGAGGCTCAGGAGGTTGAATGGAAGGTTCAGTAGGTCTAAAGGAGGGTCGCCAACGGTGCAAATTTCTCCATACAGGTTCAAGGGGAGTCAAAGGAGGGCGGCGGTCTGTGCGTTACAAAGGAAATAGGTTCTCGAGCATTCAAAGGAGGGTCTAAATTTCGACTCGGGAACCTTATTTAAAGTTGCAACGCAATCAAATGTGTTTCAGAGACTTCGATCCACAGAAAACGTGCCAAAACAACGGCGACGTATGCTGTGCACCGGCGTCTATATCCAATTCCAAACGACAGCCACGTAGTTCAGACCCTAGTGACATCGGTCGACGAAACTACGAGAATATGGGCAATCCCGAAACACCTACTGGAGCAAATGCTGTGGTACTTAGGAAATGCGGCCTCCGCAATCCCAAGGGTCTGGATCCTAACGACACCGTTCAACAAACGGACGAGGCGAAATTTGGCGAATTCCCGTGGATGGCTGAGCTACTATTCAAGAACCATACCGATAAGCAGGGTAAAGTCGTACTGCTGTTCCACGGTGGTGCTTCCCTCATACATCCAAAGGCAGTCATCACTGCTGCTCACTGCGTTCGCTTGTAAGCAAAACCAATTTCGATGCCAGCTGGTCCTTATCACCGCGATCCAAAGTGGCTTCCGTGTGGACAGCCAATCATTCACATAACAATAGTATTGGGATGTTGAATGCGTTCTCACTATTTCTTCATAAAAATGAATGCTTGATTTAAAAAAAATCATTCATGATACTTTCAAACGTTTCGAAAGTGTGTGCGATAAACTCCTAATGGTTCTGCAGGTTCAGCTAGCGTCTTGACATGAGTCTTCATGTAGTAATGCCTCTAATACAGCACAAATCATCATTTTAATTATCAAAATCATCATTTTTTAAGCGTTTCAACCAATCTCTCCATCTTGTTTCCGACAGAGCATGGTCACCGTAAGTCTCAACAAAAATTCTGTGTGCTTCAGCTGCAGATTTTTTTTTCAAACAAAGTAGTGCATTAAAATTGCCCGCAAATACTTTTTTTTTTCTGGCACGAAAGTTGACATGTTTAACACTAGGAAATGACATGCACTGAATTTCAATTTTGCTTATAGTACTTCTTTACAGATGCGTTACCATTTTAAACTACACGGACGCAATTCTGGTAACGCCATCTGTTGGAACATAGTGAGAACTTATTCAACGTTCTAATAATAATAATAATAATATGGTCACGCATGTGCATGGTCGCGGTAAGCCTCAACAAGAACTCTGTGTGCTTCAACTGCCGATATTTTTTGGATAAAGTACTGCGGTAAAATTCCCCGAAAATAGTCTTTCTTGGCGCGAAATTTGACACGTTTAACACCATGGAAGAAAATTGCTTACACTTCGGCGAAATGAAATCTACTGAAATTCAAGCTTGGTTATAGGACTTTATAGATGCGTTACCATCTTAAGAGGGAATGATACCTTATCGCGGTTGGTATGGTAGAACGATTATAGATTCCCACGAATCTCTGAAACGGCTCTTCAGATCCCGTCGAAACTTTTCCAAACGACGTCAAATAGATAGACGAACGGCTGTCTTCTCCTCAAATTTTCCGAATTTGAGAAAAAAAATGTAGATTGGGTTATCATAAGCCGATCTACATTCTTTTTCTCAAAATCAGAAAATTTGAGAAGAAGAGAGCCATTCATCTATCCATTTGACGTCGTTTGGCAAAGTTTCGACGGGATCTGAAGAGCCGTTTCAGAGATTCGTGGGAATTTATAATCGTTCTACCATACCGACCGCGATAAGGTATCATTCCCTCTTCAACTGCACGGACGCAATTCTGGTAACGCCATCTGTTGGAACATAGTGAGAACGTATTCAATGTCCTAATAATAATAATGAGAATAACTCGGCAGATTGGCACCGAATCGGATCGTCGTTCGAGCCGGGGAATGGGATCAGCGAAACGAAAACGAGCATTTGCCTCATCACGATCGGGACGCTCGAAAAGTTATAATCCACGAGGATTTCCGTAACGACCGAATCCTTACGATAAATGACTATGCCCTAGTGATTCTCGAGTCTCCGTTTATGCTCACCCAGCACATCGGTCTCGTGTGCTTACCCGGAAGACTGAACGCATTCGACCCGTCTCGTTGTGTTGCCACAGGTTGGGGCAAGAACGTTTTCGGTCAGTACACTATTTCCTTCTATCTCCGTTATACACAAACGTAACCAATACCGAATTTATCCGTGCTAGTCTTCGAAATAATTTCCGAAAAAAGAAATCAAGGGCCAAAGGCCTTCGAGAATATCTGATATTTTTGGGGACGGTGTTGATCGTCTGCATTTTGCATCAGTTGAAAGAAAAAACAAGTTCCTATGGGTGTCCCATTTATCTCCAGACGTCGAAATAATTCGCGAACAGCGAAGTCAATAAAAAATTCCTGAGCAACGTATCGAGTATATTCAAACGAGGAATCAAACAGCGAGACAATTTTTTCATTTAGTGGCCGTTTTCAAGGTGATCTCAAGTTCAATTTCGGTTCACAACGGATTTCTGCGTTCTTCATAAAGGCGTGTTATTCTACGTTAAAAAAAACGAGGTTACTTTTGTCCACGATATTTTTTATTTGGCTGTTATTGTTGGAAATGTTTTTTTTTTTTCCAAAATCGAAGCAATTTTCTGCTGAACGAGGTAGGTTACTTTTGTCCCGATTTGATAAGGTACAAAACGGGCCCTGATACTCGAAATGCTTGTCTCAGTATCTGCAGAGAGACTCGCTTTATCGGTTCATCAATTATTCATTCGCCCTATGAACTTACGGTCTCAATGTTCAGCATCTTTCGTAATAAACATAATTGATGGCCGAACGGAAAAAAACCCTACGGACAAGAGGCACTTGCTTTTTCACGTAGGATAAAATGCCGCTATAAAAAAAATAGGTTTCGATTTTTTTTCATTGACCTTGAAATCACCTTCAAAATGTGCATTAAGTTTAAAAAATCCATCTAGCAATTCTGCTCCTCGTTCGAATTCGCCAGAAACGCGTGTCTCGATCCTGTGCAACATTGATTCTCATACGTTACGCAGCCTTGGAGCCGGCGAACGTTCCGAAGATCCTGAAGAAGGTCACCCTTCCGTTGGTCCCGCGAGACGCGTGCGAGAATACGTACAAAGTTTCCAGCTTGTCCAGCTCTGGTCCCCTGCACGCGAGTGTGTTCTGCGCCGGTGGGGAAGAGGGAAAGGACACCTGCGAGGTAAGCGACTCTCTCTCGCGACCCTAACGTCACATTAGGCGAGTTTTGGGTCTTCTATCGTCGACACGACGCAATAAAATTTATTTTTATAGGGTGACAGTGGTGGTCCCTTGGTGTGTCCGATCCTGGACGACCCTACCCGATACGTCCAGGTTGGCATCGTCGCCCGAGGTCTCAGCTACTGCGGTCTTTGGATTCCCGGACAGTATTCAAACGTTACGCTTGTTCGCGAATGGATTTTGCAAAAATTGACGGACAACGGTGTTTACATGTACGATAGCACGACAATCGTGCAGTGCCCATAAGTAAAAGTGAAGCTTCCGATAAATTGCGTTTCGTTGGCACCAAAGTCGACATATTTGAAGTTCAAAAAGACTAAGTTGTTTGCACCTCGACGAAATGAGACGTACTGAAAGCTAAAGCCTAAAGACGCTTTAAGGCGGGATTCTACTTTGAAACCATGAAAAAAACGCTATTTTCGTGAATTTTTTCTGAGAATACTATTAAAGATATCGATATGGGGTTTAAACTGTTCAATAAATACACTCTTTAAGTACATAAAAAAAAATGTTTAATGTATTTTATTCATTTTTTGTACACGTAAAATATGTTTAAAGCCAACGCCTCGAAAAGCAGGTACCGTTGCCGTGGTCGTGAAATCTTCCCGACGGATGGTCTGAAACAAAAAAATCAAATAGTTTCATGTTCAGTATGTCTTCAGGAACCGACCTAACTAGAATATTTTATATACGTGCAAAATTAACAAAATGGCGGCTAAAATACGGAAAAAAAATGCGTTTTTTGGGTCTTTTTTTGCAATAAAAAAATAGTTCTAATCAAAATTTTAAGTTGATTGTAGTTAGGTCGGTTGGTACACACATATAGAATATGTGTTCCAAATTTCATAAGGATCGGTTCAGTACTTTTTGAGTTATCACGACCACGGTACTTGAAAATGTCGTTTCGAGAAAAACGCGTTTAAAGTTTTGGTGAGTGATAAATCGTAGAAAAAATTATCTTACCCTCAATCAGCGATGCCTGGGCCATATAATATGCCTTCGACGTGTTCCAGGTGGGTGTTTTCATCCAATTTAGCCTTTTCAAAGTTTCAAAGTAGAATCCCGCCTTAAAACGAAGGTGGTTAGGTTAAGATCCGATATGATTCAATACTAGTAACGCCCTCTCTTGTAAATCCTTTGAAACTTACTTTAGTCCAATCGGCCAGCAGAAAATGAGTCGGTTATCTGCGGGAGCGAGAAAGATCCCCCCCCCCCCTTCTCTTATATTTCTGCAAATTATGTTATACGCATATTATATTTACTATATAGCATATTATATCATACTGTTATCTTTCTGCACACGAAAGCGAACGAATCTAAAAACACAAGAATGTTGGGCGCTTTGTAAAAACACACGTTCCTATTACTATTTGGTTTATCACGCGTCGTAACGCAGTAATGAGAAATCTTTTTTTGCAAGCAAGCTACGCCTAGAAAATCATGGCTAGAAATGTTATAAACGCACCTCCAACACAAAGCACTATCGAGACTCGTATGGTTTTCGTATTACCAATAAGAAGCACGAACTCAAATCACGAGGCGTGTCAATGATAAGGAGACAATATTTCAGAGGCACGCGGAGGAGGAAATTAGTGTTGCATATTTTGGGTGCTATCGACTGTCGTCCAACCAGCAATCGACGAAAAAACCTGCAAGCGTGGCAAAACGTTTCTCGATAAATATTAAATGCTTCTAGGCCACTTTGAATACCTCCACCGTGTGTTAATACGAGTACGTGACTAAGTGCATGCATAAGCTCGTAACAGCTTAATTAACCGCATGGAAAAAATGATGGCATGTATTTATTACGGACGTTGCACATTTCTTATTACGCTTTCTACGAGTTACTCCTTCATCTCGTAGATTCTTCTCTTAGGGTATAAAAAAGCGGAGTCTATGGACCGATGCTCAAATTGTCTACGGCAGACTACCAACGCGCACAGACGGACCTTCAACTTGGGCTGAGCTTGGTGTTATGAAAAATTGGCTATTCAATTTAACAGCAGAACTGGGATTACTGTCATTTTGTGGTGTACAATCAGTTTCAGTGAGTACCACGATCCACTGGTCAAAGACATTGACCAAAATTGAGTTTTCCAAGTCAATGTGTTGAAAGTGTATTGAAAAGGTGAACGATCCGACCCGTGTTCTTTTTGGACGATCTAGGTTCAATTTATCTGAAATCTCATTGCGGATCAAATTTTGGTTGAATATCCGAACGCTCGGAGGAGTCGTGAAAGTTTCGGAACGCCAATCGGTAAATATCTGCAGCGATGGAGTGCGGTTGTTCGACGAATGCTACCGGTTAAAGGGGGAAATCACAGTAGCACACAAAAAAATAGGCATATTTTCGGGAATTGATTTTGGCTGAATAAAAGTATCAATCGAAAATCTGTAAAGTAGGTTTTGTAGCAATACTAAAAAAGTACAAAATGTAATTTTTTCAATAAAAAATATTTTAAATTGGCGGCTGCGCAGCATATGGCCCAAGGCGCCTATTTTTGAAAGCGTGTCGATGGCCGAAGACGTAGACTCCTTAATTTTTTACCTGGAAGAAAATACCAAAATTTTTCAGTTTCCATATAACAACAGCTAGCGAGCTACGTAGGATTTTTTCGATATATTGATTTTTCGCAAAATGGTGCATATTTGAAAATAAAGTTGAATTTTTAACAAAAAAAAACGCCATAAAATCGTCGATAAAAAAAAACTAAGCCATATAAAATAAAAAAATCCTACGTAGCTCCGTGGAGAAAGATGTTTCGAAGCTACTGTCAAAATTTCAAGTCGATCGGTAAAGATTTGCTCGAGTTATGTCTTGGGCAAGCTCAAAAAAAGTGGTTTCGAGAAAAACGCGTTTAAAGTTTTAAGTACTGAGAAACCATATGAAAATTTCATATACCTCTAATCTGCAATGCCTGCACCGTACAGTCGATTTTCGTACGCAGTATCCATTTTCGTCCCTTTTCTAACACGACTCGACGATGTGCCACTCATAATGACAATGATTTACAAATATCACTGTTTTTTATCACTATTTATGTTATATATGTATGCACGAAAGTGAAGCGTCGTGAAAAAGCGTTGTATTCAACGCAAGAAATTTGGGCACTCGGACACTTTTGCCGTATTCCATCATTTGGTATATTATTTTTAAGACCCTAAAGCACCTTTTAAGCAAAACATTTTTTTTTCGAAAAATTGAAAATTTTACTGTCATTTCCCCCTTAATCTCTTTTTCAAAATTCGCTGACATCACATTCCGCATACGTTGGCGATTCAGAGATCAACATTGAACATGTGGCGATACCGTATTTTCGCAGTGCTCTGTCTCTTGGGCTTTCATCTCGCAGCGTCGAAGTTGTCGCTTCGATACCCGAATAGCCAGTCTGATCCGACAGCTTGCAAATGCAAGCCTGGACGAGATTGCTTCAATGGGTATAAATTATACGTAAATTGAGCACGCTCGTCCACGCGGGCGATTCTTCAATTGTGTCATCCCCGGACCATCGCGCTTTGCAATCGCCGTATTAAAAAAAGCATCGAAATAAAACGTATTTCAGAGCCTTCGATCTACAGAACACGTGCCAGAACTACGGCGACGTATGCTGTGCATCGGCGTCTATATCCAATTCCAAACGACAGCCACGTAGTTCAGACCCTAGTGACATCGGTCAACGAAACGACGAGAATATGGGCAATCACGAAACATGTGCTACAGCGAATACTGTGATACTTAGGAAATGCGGCCTCCGCAATCCCAAGGGTTTGGATCCTAGCCCCACCGTTCAACGATCCGACATGGCGAAATTTGGTGAATTCCCGTGGATGGCTGAGCTGCTATTGAAGAGCCATACCGATGAGCAGGGTAAAGTCATACTGCTCTACCACGGTGGTGCTTCCCTCGTTCATCCAAAGGCAGTCATCACTGCTGCCCACTCCGTTGCCTTGTAAGCAAGGCCTATTTCGTTGCTAGCTGGTCCTCATCACCGCGATCCAAAGTGGCTTCCGTGTGGACGGACGATCAGTCACGTATTAGCAATATTGGGACGTTGAATAAGTCCTCGCTGTGTTTTCGTGAAAATTAATGATTTTCTTTTTGAAATCATTCATCATGCTTTCAAACGTTTCGAAACTGTTGTGTGATCATCTAATGATTCTGCAAGTTCAGCTAGGGTCTGACATAAGTCTCTGAAGTAATGCCCCAATGCAAGAAATCAAAATCATTACTTTTAAAGCGTCTAAACCAATCTTTGCACGTTGTGTCTGACGGAGCAGAATCGCGGTAAGCCTCAACAAGAACTCTGTGCGCTTCAACTGCAGATATTTTTTGTATAAAGTACTTGTATAAAGTTTTCTATAAATTCCCCGAAAATATTCTTTTTTGGCACGAAATTTGACTTGTTTATCATGGAAAAAAATTGCTTACACTTGGGCGAAATGAAATCTACTGAATTTCGTGAAGGCTGTAATCGTGCACACCATCAAAAAAGGACCATCGCGCGTCGAGGGAGGTGGGAGGCGGATTTTTTGATGAAATTGTTTAAAATTTTTTTTGTATGTAGTAAACAGATCAATAAAACTATATGCCAAGTTTCACAAGTTTTCCGTTGTATACTTTCTTCACAAAAAAAATTCCCAAAAAGCGGTAAATTTTGCGAAAAAAAAGACGATCCCCCCTTAAGGCTTTCACGGCTCTCCGATACTCCGAGTATCAAAGCTCTTAGCCCTGATGATGCAGACTGTAACGTTTGCGAAACGTCATCGTAACGATCATCCCCAACACGGCCTCCATCCGGAACCCACATACTCTTCAAATGGACAACGTATTTTTTTTTCACAGGAAACAAAAAACCCTTTGTAAACGAACGTCGAATAAATAGATTTTTTAAATGCATCTGATGTTCATATTTGTGTGAATACAATAGGCATATAAGTTTCAAAGGATCTTTTTCGTGAAAATTGGAGCTCCGTTGTGCAAAAGTGGGAACAATGTTTGTTAAGGGGTCACCCCCACTTGCGGTTTTGAAAAAATCGATTTTTTTATTACATTTTTTTGAAGTATAATGATGTACGAGCATTGCGTTTCCGTATAGGCGTCCAATGCGATGACCCATTGGATGCCTATCAGCAAGTGGGAACAAGGATGAGAATCCAATTGGATCTCCACAACTTCCGCCCGGGATACCGCGCAGATGTTAGCCGGAATTCAGGGTCATTCAAGAGTCAAAGTCGGATCAAACATCGTCTATTGCTTGTTCATGAAACGCGGCAACAAGCAGGCAGACAAATATATCGTAAATTGAATTTGTATTTTTCTCTTTGCGAGTCTACGTTATTATTTCTACCTCATACTGACAAGGAACATCCCTCAGGTGTCCGCCTCCGATTTTGTTGAAACTCATATATGTGATAGAGCATCAAAAATTTCGAGACACGTATTTTTTTTTATCGGCGGAAAAACGGTTTTGAGGGGTGAAACGCACCCTCGAAAATGGGGATGTTTTTTCGTTTTTCGTCGATAACGTTTTAACGGTATGAGATATAAAAAAAATTCAAATTGCAACAATGTTTATTTTTTCGTGTACTATACATTGGAGATGAGAACGATACCATTATCGACGAAAAACGAAAAACACCCCTATTTTCGAGGGCGCGTTTCACCCCTTAAAACCGTTTTTCCGCCGATAAAAAAAATACGTATCGCTTACTTTTCGGTGCTTTATAACATATCCAAATTTCAACAAAATCGAAGGGTGTCACCTGAGGGATGTTCCTTGTGAGCGTCTTCGCGCCTCCACGTTCAAGAAGCCTCCAACTTTTAGTCTGCGGGTGTTAATAAATGTTTATATCCAGAAGCTCTGCAGAAGCGAGAAAGATTTTTAGCCGTCTCACAGTGGTTCCAAACGCCGAAAAGCTGGCCAAAAATCGAAATCATCGGAAAAACGGATGGTGGTGGGTATATATAGGTTTTGGGGGTCGCTGAATCCGAATCTGATGTTAGTTTTTCGAAAAAAATGAGTCAGTCAAAAACAAGATGGCGGACCAAAAAAAAATTTATATCAACTTTAAACAATAAAAGATGATGTTAAAGGAGTTTTTGAGGTCGCTAAATCGAAATTTGACATCAGTTTCATAAAAAAATGCAAAACAAAGTCAAAAACAAGATGGCGGACCAAAAAAAAATGATTATGATTTGTAATCAAAAATAATATAAACAATATCGTTTTTATTGATACAGAAACATTTAATCAACTTGGAAAAAAATTTTAATTAAGTTTTTTGAACAAAATAATTTATTGTTTATAACAAATTCATTGTTTATAATGTCAAAATCATTGGTAGTATGTATACTCAACATTAAATAACTTAAGCAAATTTTTTTTGACGATATTGGGCTTCATATAACGTAAAAATCATATTTTTAGCCATTTTTTTAAGTAAATTTTCAAATTGCATTTTCTCAATTTCGGGCAAATTCGGGCAAAAGTTATTGGCGTCATAATTTAGTGCTATGATGCCCTTACCATATGCAATTAATTTCAGCCCCGGATCTAGCGGGACTTTCGAGAAAATGAGAAAGTAAAAGTGGCATAAAAATGACGAAATTTTGTGATTTACAAACAATAATATATAAACAATGTACAAGCACTTAAAATTTCCAACAAAACGTATTTTACTAACCTCAGATATCCCTCTCTTCGAAACAGCTCACTTCACCATGAATAATTAACACTAACTTGTCTAAATTAAATGTTTAAGTCAAAAAACACGTGACATTCACGAAATTTAACCTTAACTTCACGACGCCACGCTGCCAACAAGTGTGTATTATTGGCATTGGTAATGCTGCGTTCTTAAAGTACAAGTACCAACCTAACATATGGCACACAAAAAAGTCCTATATTTAGTAACGCGATTTTCCCTATTTTTGACCAGCTTTTCGGCGTTTGGAACCACTGTGCGTCTTTTCAAATATAATTGCACTCAGCGTAATCCCGAAAGAGGGGACTCAAGACAAAGCTCTCGTTGTGCGTCATATTTGCACCCAACTCTTATATTTCTGCAAATGTTTGCCAGTAAATAAAAAAGTATATCGCCATAGCGGAGCAGCTGACACGATAAGGTTGAAAAGGAATAATACAAGAAGGTTAGGCGCTTCGAGAAAGAAAACCCACTTACCTATACCTATTCGGTATGTCATGCGTCATAACATAGTAATAAGAAATCTTTTTTCCGCAAGCAAGCTACACCTAGAAAATAATGGCTGGAAATATTATAAGTGCACCACTGATGCAAAGCGCTCTTGAGAAATCGTATGGTTCTCCAATGAAGAAACGAAGCGAACCAGATTGACAACGTGTGCAGCAGCGAGGAAACGAAGCTACACATATGTACGATCTGCCATCTACAAGATGGGTCGTTATTGTTTTTTATGTGTCTGAAGCTCAAATCACGAGTCATTTCGACTATGAGGAGACAATATTTCAGAGGCACGCGGAGGAGGAAATTGGTGTTGCATATTTTGGACGCTATCGGCTGTCGTTCAACCAGCAATGGACGAAAACTCCTGCAAGAGCAGCGAAACGTTTGACGATAAATATTAAATGCTTCCAGGCCACTTTGAATACCTCCACCGTGTGTTAACACGCGTACGTGACTAAGTATCTGCATAAGCTCGCAATAGTTTAATTAACCGCATGAAAGAAACGATAACACGTATTTATTATGAACGGTGCGCATTTCTTATTACGCTTCTACGACAGGTTACTCCTTCTTGTCGTAGATACTTCTCTCAGGGTATAAAAAAATGAGGAATCTATGGACCGATGCTCAAATTGTCTACGGCAGACTACGAACGCGCACAGACGGACCTTCAACTTGGGCTGAGCTTGGTGTTATGAGAAATTGGCTATTCGTTTTAATAGCAGAACTCCGATTACTGTCATTTTGTGGTGTACAATCAGTTTCAGTGAGTACCGCGATCAACTGTTCGAAGACATTAACGAAAATTGAGTTTTCCAAGTGAAGGTGTCGAAAGTGTATTGAAAAGGCACCGTAAGATTCAGCCATCGATTGAACTCTTTTGCAAACGGTTAGACCGGTGTTCATTTTGGACGATCTAGGTTCGATTTCCTGAAATCTTATTGCGGATCAAATTTTGGTTGAATATCCAAACGTTCGGAGTCGTGAAAGTTTCGGAACGCCAATCTGTAGATGTCTGCGGCGATGGAGTGCAGTTGTTCGACGAATTCGACCGGTTAATCACTTTTATTAAATTCTCTCACAGATCACACTCCGCATCACACTGGCGATTCGGAGATCAACATCGAACATGTGGCGATTCTGTATTTTCTCAGTGCTCTTTCTCTCGGGCTTTCGTCTCGCTGCGTCAAAATTGTCGCTTCGATATCCGAATAGTCAGCCTGATCCGAAAGCATGCCAATGCGTGCTCCGACAAGATTGCCCCAATGGGTATGAATATTACGTCAATTGCGCACGCTCATCCACGCGAGCGATTCTTCAATTTTACACAGGGAGAAATGGATAGTAACCTCAACTATATTTCAACCATATTTTATATTACCCTGAGGGGACAATAATATTTTATAGTCATGGTTACTGCCGAAAACATAGTACTGCTTATCACATTTTAGCAGTTGTGTTGACTATGATCATATGTTAACCGCAACCAAAAAGTTTTCAAGCATACGTTGTTTGTCAATGCTATATAATATAGTAGGTTTTCATAAAGTGGATGATTCCTTACACTACCAAACAATAGTGGTTTTTACCATATTGAATGGTATGTCTACTAAATGTATATGATATTTCATAAATTCCAAAATTCCAAAATTTCCAATTGAGTGTACTACCTGTATGATTGTTTAACATGATTTGTTATTCCCTGACCTCCAAAAAAATATTTCACCTACATGGAGATTCGAACCTACGACCTACCTATCTATATTCAGGCGAGCTGCCACTATGCTACCGGGTACTTACGGTATTTCGATGGTAGATTTGGCATAACGGATAAAAGTAATTCCAGCTGCATTTCCGAACAGCTGCTACCTCTGATATAGGTGGAATTTTGCACAGATTGCTTTTTTGATAATGTATGTCACTGCTTAAATGAATTTTTGGCGCGAGCCAATAGTTTTCGAAATATCGGATTCTAAAAACTGATAAATGAATGCGCTAATATCTCTATATCGATCATAGCGTGCCACAGCTGTCTGTACTTTATTGACAAATGATTTACGTCTTCACTATACGATTACCATAACGTTGTCCGTATAGTTACTTTTCGTAAGATCTCGTAACAGTTTATACTCGACAAGTGTTAATGTCAACCATATAAATAGTACAAACTTGCACTGAGAAAAATGTCCATAGTATTTATAATATTTAAAAAAAACGCCCATGGTAAAAGTGGGCATAGTAAAATTCATATAGCTCATTGCTACCGCAATCATGATATGGTCAACACAACTATAAGCGTCTACCTAATCATGCCGTTTTGGTAGTGTGTTTTTTTTATCTAGTATCCCCGAAATAACTATTAACTACTGTGAAAGACTTTACAATATCGTTATAGTTAATTCAGTTAATATTTTTACAATAGTGTATAGTAATTTCGGAGATACTAGATAGTCAAACACGCCACCAAAGTCGCATTTTTACCCCTACTTTCCGCTTATAGTTCTGTTAACCATATTAGGATTGCGTTGACAATAAACTATAGGGAATTCGACTATACTCTCTTGTACCATGCGAGTTTGTTGTAAATACCATGCACTTTTCTCCCAGTGTATCATCCCCGGAACATGTCGTTTTGCAATAGCCGTATTTAAAATTGCAACACCATTGAACGTGTTTAAGAGGCTTCGAACTACAGAACACGTGCCAAAACTACGGTGACGTATGCTGTGGGCCGGCATCCATACCCAACTTCAAAAGACAGCCACGTAATTCGGAGCCCAGTGACATCGGTCAACGAAACGACGAGAATACGGGCAATCTCGAAGCACCTGCTGCAGCAGATGCTGCGCTACTTAGGAAATGCGGAATTCGCAATCCGAACGGTTTGGACCCTACCGACACCGTTGCAAGAACCGACGAGGCGAAATTTGGCGAATTCCCGTGGATGGTCGAGCTGCTAGTCAAGTGGACTATCGAAAGCCATGGCGTACTCGCTACGATCTACAATGGCGGTGGTTCGCTCATACATCGCAAGGCGGTTTTAACCGCAGCTCACTGCGTTTCCCAGTAAGCATCCTCTCGACTAGAAATTGACGTTGGGGGTTTGTACAGTTCATTGCTGGGTCAACTAACTCCTTGTTGGGTCATTATCGGGCTTCCCTATCAGGTTCTTATAGGGTGTGTAACGATCTTCTAGGGTTTTCTTTGGGTTCTGTCAGGTTTTGCCTCGGGTAAGCCCAATTTTTTGTTGGGTTCTTATCGGGCTACCCTAACCGCTCCTACCGTTAAGGGCGGGGTAAAGTATTAAAATTTTTTTTTTCGTTTTTTTTTTTAATTTTTTAAATGAATGCATAATATACCAAGAATATTGTGTTAAAATTTCAAGTCGATCGGAGTAAAATTGACGAAGTTATGAGTATTTGAGCGTCTATTGCTCCATGCCGGGTTTTATACCTGGGCGGCAGCTGCGCGGCGCACGACAGTAAAGAAGATAGAGTTTCGCGTAGACAAACGCAAAAAGATGCTCTCGATCATCTTGATGGAAGCCTTTTGCTCTACGGACCTGGCATCAATGACTTTGAGTGAGTATAAGAAAATTATCGAGGTTTATTTTGAATTTCTAAAAATTCAAAGATAATTGAAAAATCTGAAAAAATTCATACGTATTCAGAAAAATGAACGAATCACGAAAAAAAATTGGGTTGCGGGGAAATTTGTTGACTAATTTTTTTTTTTCATCGTTTGTTAATAACATTTTGGAATTATTATTATGCAAAATTAATCTTTTGAGTACCTTTAATATGCATGAATTTTCTCAGATTTTTATGCAATCGAGAAGTGTTCTCAAACTTATGTGCAATGAGCGCTAAGCGACCAAACTCTTCTGCGTTTTTCAAACCGTTTTTCTGAGACTTGTCATATTTGAAGTCCGTGTGCACGATAACTCAAAATCTACTGGACCAATCGCTTTGAAATTTTGCACAGTACTTCTTCACATAATTCACCAGGTATTGTCGAGAGCTTTTTTGTTTTTTTTATAATTACTAATTTTTCAACAACAAATTAGCCGATTTTTTTTAGCGAAAATCGGGTTTTTGGCTCCCAAGTGCTACGAAAAATCGAAAAAACGAAAGAAAAAAAATCCTCCCGTCATTACCTCGAGAAACATCTTCTTTAAAAAATGCATTTTCATTTTTTTGTTTCAGATGATTCTGTTGCGAGTTAAGGTGCACACCGCAAACCAACTTTTTTTCGAGGCGCCTCCGGGGTTTAATTTTCACTCGCTCAATTTTGAATATTTTGCAATGCAAATTTAGGAGAATGTTGTTCAAATGTTACTTTATTATATGTAAATTTTTCAATAAACGAACACTATTCGTTACGCCAAAAAAAAAATCTTAAACACATGCCTTTTTTTCGCCGAATTAACTTTACCCCGCCGTTAACCCACTGAAATCAGTAGCGTTGCATGGATTTGGGTTGGGAATTTTTTCGAACGTTATAAAAATGGGAAAAATCGAGAATGAGTTGGTAGAAAAATAACCTACCCTTCGTTGATTGAATTCACAATTTATCGTATTTGTTTGGTTTTATTTATTTGTGCCTACACGTAAGCAAGAACACTTTTGATTAATTTTTAAATCACATATTCATTTTTTGATTAAAGATAGAGGAACTAAAACTAAAAAAAAAAAAATTGCTGACTACGGGCACAAAGCACAATAAAAAATAAAATGACTCTACGCTTATATACATGTGAAAAACTTGATGAAAAATTAAGTTCCGAAGAAAAATGAAAAAAATTCCGAATAAAAAAATAAGAAAAGTTCTACAACGAAAAAAAAAATCTCACAAGATCCACTTATTATTGCAGTATCTATCAAAAATGTTTTTGTATATCTATTTATTATTGCGAAGTATACGGTTTATATGTTCACCAATGACTCATGTGGTTACCTCTAAATGAACATTGTTGGGACCTTACATCATTCGCCTTATCCAAACTCCAGATGGGATAACCCTGTTGAAACGATATAAGGACGTTATCGGTACTTCACATCGTAGAGTTGTCCCAATACTATCGTTATCAGGACCTTGGGAGGCATCCCCTATTTAGGGTTCACCTGAAAAGGTCCTTATGCCGTATAGGGTTGTCCCCGAGGGGCCATTCACTCGTGAAATCCTTCAAGCACTTCTGTTCGAAATCGAATGCAAAATCACAAGAAATCGCCTGAAATCGCGAACCGTCTTACTAAATCAACATTATCCGAATGTGGTTGAAATCCCCTGAAATCAGGTTTAAGTTTTTTGAAGTCGTCTGAAATCAGCATGAAATCACTTGATTCACGAAATCGCTAGAAATCATCGGATTCTCGAAACAAAGAAATGTTATTATGATTTTTCATAGCATAGTCCATTGTCCGTGGATTCGAGCGGTTAGTCTGTGGCTTAACGCCAGTGCACGCGCCAGTTCATACAGAGTCGTGTCAATTGACGTGACTCTGTATGAAAAAATTAAACATTTCTATTAATATCTATATCTGTCTTTTTTAATCACATTTTTCATTAAAAAAATTTTAATTCCAATTTCAGTCACAAGAGTAGTCAATAAAAAAGAAATTTAACCATTTTACGATTTTTTTCTCCCTCCAATGATTTCAGCAATCGCTTGAAACCGAGTTGACGAATTCGAATGAAACCAATTGAAATCAACTGAAATTACGTGAAATCACATGACTTTAAAAATAGCTTGAATCACTTATGAAATCACAAAAATCACATGAAATCGACTTCACACGGAAATCTCTTCCGCACCTCACTTAAGGCAGGATTCTACTTTGAAACTTTGAAAAGGCTAAATTGGATGAAAACACCCACCTGGAACACGTCGAAGGCATATTATATGGCCCAGGCATCGCTGATTGAGGGTAAGATAATTTTTTCTACGATTTATCACTCACCAAAACTTTAAACGCGTTTTTCTCGAAACGACATTTTCAAGTACCGTGGTCGTGATAACTCAAAAAGTACTGAACCGATCCTTATGAAATTTGGAACACAGATTCTATATGTGTGTACCAACCGACCTAACTACAATCAACTTAAAATTTTGATTAGAACTATTTTTTTATTGCAAAAAAAGACCCAAAAAACGCATTTTTTTTCGTATTTTAGCCGCCATTTTGTTAATTTTGCACGTATATAAAATATTCTGGTTAGGTCGGTTCCTGAAGACATACTGAACATGAAACTATTTGATTTTTTTGTTTCAGACCATCCGTCGGGAAGATTTCACGACCACGGCAACGGTACCTGCTTTTCGAGGCGTTGGCTTTAAACATATTTTACGTGTACAAAAAATGAATAAAATACATTAAACAATTTTTTTTTATGTACTTAAAGAGTGTATTTATTGAACAGTTTAAGCCCCATATCGATATCTTTAATAGTATTCTCAGAAAAAATTCACGAAAATAGCGTTTTTTTCATGGCTTCAAAGTAGAATCCTGCCTTAATATTGAACAGCCCCTCGCTCGAGTCCCCCCCTGCCTGGTATTGACAGCCGCGCAGACTGGGACGCAACATTGACAGGAACGGCAAGTGCCAACGAGCAATGATCCTGATACAGTGATGATAATTCGACAGGACTACAGCAGGCCGGCTGTGGGTTCGAGCCGGCGAATGGGATCAGAGGAACACGAACGAATCTTTGCCTCATGCTCAGCGCAACGCTCAATCGATTATAATCCACGGGGATTTTTTCTGCCGGAATAACGCGGCCTGTCGCAACGACTATGCCATCGTCATTCTCGAGTCTCCGTTCACGCTCGAGCCGCACATCGGTCTCGTGTGCTTGCCCGACCGGATGAGCGCGTTCGACTCGTCTCGTTGCGTCGCCAGCGGTTGGGGCAAAAAAGTTTTCGGCAAGTACAATCTGTCAACACGCGCCCATCATCGTGACACTTCAACGACCTCTCATTTCACGCTCTCTCAGCTGCTATAGCGTCTCGTCTGGAGCACGGATGCCCGATCTCGATAATATCGAAAAAGCGATATCGAAAAATCGATTTTGCATTCGAATAATACCGATCAATTTCGATATCAGAGTAAAAAAATTGAAATATTGTACGTTATTATTTTCTAAATATAAAATAAATTAAATATTCTAAATTAAAATTCTAAATTAAAAATTCTAAATAAGAAATTCAAAATTAAAATATCGTAAACCATTGTTGTTATTTTCATTTCCGTTATTTCTAGGTGTTTTTTTTCCACTATGTTTAACAGTTTTGAAATATTATTACCCACGTTAAATGTTTCCGAAGTGTCAACACGGAGGGCATTTTTAAGTATTTTTTACGGTGAAATCTCCGTAAAAATTACATTAAAAATTTGAAACCGGTGACAAATGTGCACATAGTCAAAAATTGACACTAGCATTTAATATTTTGCTTTCATTCATGTAAAAATTTAAGCAAGTAGCATAATTTTTTACATTTCTTTCAGTAAAAATTCTGACACATTCTCATGTAGAATTTTAACAATGGGCTGCCTCAAAAATTCCAAGTTTCTACAGTAAAAATAACCTGGACAAACTTGAAATTTCTAAAATCCCTGGCGAAAAATTAATTCCCTATGATTAAATAAATACTCTATATACTGTATTTCTGAACATTTGTGTTCTTGATTGCTACTTATTTTAGCATATCATCTTTCCGTACCATTGTAGACGTCCTTTATCGAAGTTTCTTTTCACGTTTCTTTGTTTTCTTGCGTAGAACTGCGTAGAACACGTTAGACTGCACGAGACCACGAGGCTTTCTTGGCCCATGTTTCGTACTATAATGCGCATGCGCGGTACCGCTGTTGCTAAGCAACGCGGGTCGGCGTCGTTCGTGCTCGTCATACTGGGTCATACACAAGCCCACTCTCACAGTTTGCGTTCACGTATACGCACGCTCGGACACAGAGCTCACGCGTACGGTCAGGCGACCTAGCCCTAACTGATTTTACTATAAAGAACGTAAAATTCCGGTGGACGCACGGAAAATTTCGGCTTCCTTTTTTAAATTTTTATGGAAAACACGCAAATTTCTCAATGTTCCACTGAAAAATTTCATTTATATTAGCACTTTCTTAACTTATTGTCGTAATCTTTACGTTTCATGAAATTTTACTATTAATTTCAGTAAAAATTCTGGAAAATATTTTAAATTTCTGTTACGCAAAAGTAAATTTTGATTCATTTCCATGAAAATTTATAATTTATTTCCTAAAAACCTGAAGAATTGCACATTTGTCACCGAGTTACTGTGCTTTCACAGTAAAAATTACTTAAAAATTCTCTCCGTGAACTGATCCACGAGTGTGAAATCCGAAAGGGCATTTTCTTCCGCGAGTCACGGTCAGTATCGATGTTACAAATCTAAATATCTCGGATCACTACTAAATATTTGGTAGTGAGCCGAGATATTTAGATTTCGTGCGTTGCAATGCACGTGAGCCGAGATATTTAGATTTGTAGTGCATTGCAATAGATGTTTATTAGGTGTCCTTGAATGACCTTGAACGACTTTGACCCCCTCATGTTTTTTATGCGGCTTGAGGTGCGGCCACAAGATGATTGAAAAAAATGTACCATTTTATTTAAAAAAGTGGAGCTGATCTTCACAGTGCGTCAGCGCTTCCACTGAAATTAAAAAAAAATTGTCGCATTTGATGGCTTCCTTCACATCGTACAACTTTTGTGTGGAAGACTTTTTTGTGGCGTCGATCATTACAAGATTATTTCGGGTGGCAGAGATAAGAGGGTCACCCTGTATAACGCACACACACACACACACATAGATTTTTTAATTTTACGAAATGATGTTAATAACAACTTCGATTTTTCAACCGCCAGCTAAAGGGCAAGACGGTTTGAAGATTCTCAAGAAGGTCGAACTTCCGTTGGTCTCGACCGATGCGTGCACAAGCACTATTCGTATCTCCATTCCGAGCATACTCCCGCTGCACGAAAGTATGCTCTGTGCCGGTGGAAGAGACGGAAATGACATGTGCGACGTAAGAAACTCTCGTACGACCCTTAACTCCCTTTTGATCAAATTGAATCTATTGAAGGCCAATATAATTTTATCTAATAAATCAACTGCTATAATTTCATTTATATTAAATTCATCGAAAAGTCATACTCAATTTCTCGGATAAAATATCAATTTTATACTAAAATGAAATGGATGATAAAATGTGGATTTTTTCACTTGATATAATTACTCCATAAAATTAAATTCGTTGAAGATTGATATAATTTTCATTTGATATAAAAAATATTTAATATCAAATGAAATGTTGACATTATTAAAAATAATGAATTCATTCATTATTTTACTCGGTGTTAAATCATTAAGAATTAATTTCACTCGATTGTCATTGATTAAGATGAAATTTGGGAATATAGTAGTGGGAGTAGCATTTGTTATTTCAGATATACCCCTCCAGGGTATTTACGCATAGAAGACACCTACATACACGTTTCCCCTTACAATATTTTCTTATTTCTAACTTATATCCTCTTGTCATTTTGCGTTTCGTTTCGTCTCGCATTCGCTTCCTCGTTTACTATTTTTCCAATTAGATTCTCGAAGTGCTTTATGTACATGCATAGTTCCGTTGCAGGCTCTTTTTCTAGCACCGTCTGTATCTTTCTATCGATTTGCTCTCCTTCTTTATCCCCTATTCACTTTTCCAGATCTTCGACTATTACTTGTTTTATTTTGCCCTTCCTTTTTATTAAAATAAAAGCAATTAATTAATTGATTATTGAACTTAATTTAATTTTCCCATAAAATACAATTCAGTAAAGATCGATATATTTTTTATTCCATAAATCAAATTGCGCAACAATATTTTAATTATTTAAAAATTATACCCAAACAAACCCAAACAAAGAATTCACTCTACAATTATTCATTATTCTACCGGACTTCCACTAATTCAAATTCAAATCGTTAACATTTTTCATTTTTCATTAAAATTAAAAAGAATCATTAATCAATTGTTTCACACGATTGTAATTCATTAAGAGTTTCTTTTGCCAGGATGTCATATTTTCAATCTGACAAATCAAATTTCGTATCTATATTTAATTTATTGAAAAATTATACCTAATATCTCGAAAAAAAAAAGTTCACTTTTTAAATGTGAATCATTTTGCCGATTTTCAATGCAGTAAAATAAATTCCATGGCCATTATATTTTTGTCATGATTAAAATCAATCAATTAATTATTTTACCCGATTTCAACTCATTAAGAATTAATTTCACCCGATTTCGATTAAATACAAATTAATTTTACGCGATTTTGATTCATTAAAAATATATTAAAATGTTAAGTGCAATAATATTCGACTTCACAGTACGACAGTGGTAGTCCCTTGGTCTGCCCGACACTCGACGATGCCACTCGATACGTTCAGGTCGGCGTCGTCTCGCTGGGACCGGCAGTCTGCGGTAAATGGATTCCAGGACTGTATTCGGACGTTGAATTCGCTCGCGGATGGATTGTACAAAAATTGCACGACAACGGCCTCGAAATCGACGGTGACGCGACACTCGCGTAATGCGTACAACGTTGAACGTACTTCCTAATGATCGTGGGACTGCAGAGGAACGAAAAAAAGGCAAAATAATGGCCGAAGGTTACGCAGGGACGACAATTAAGGATGTTGAGTCCCAAATCGCAAATGATGATAAAATTCTGAAAATTTGGTATGTTTTTGTATGAAGTATTTCAGAGGTCGTGTAAAAATTTCACGACAATTAGGAAGCTCGTTATTGAACAATTAACATTCACAAATTAAATGTTGTTTTATGGAAACTGATGTAACTTTGCAATAAGTTTTTTTTTTTACCTCTCAATTTTATAATATCTACAATATACTGAAAGCAACGGAAACAAAACGAAGTTTATTGATAAATTTTTTTTTATTTCTTTTAAAAATTGTTCTTAACAAAATGTTAATTTTTTAATAACGAGCTTCCTAATCGTCGTGAAATTTTAACACGACCTCTTAAATACTTCATACAAAAACATACCAAATTTTCAGAATTTTCTTATCATTTTTTATTTCAACCCTTAAGGAGGTTGAAGTAATGATGATAGAACTCTGAAAATTTGGTATGTTTTTACATGAAGTATTCAGGAGGTCGTGTAAAAATTTCATGACGATTAAGAAGCTATTTATTGAACAATTAGCATTAACATGTTTCATAGGGACTCAACGTCCTTAAGTACACCGCAAACGGTGGACGTTTTTGTCGTTCTGCGGTTATTTTCGCCTACGATTGACGCATAGAGTCATCGACAAGAATGAAGAAAAAAAAAGGCCCCCACGATTTCATCTATACCGACGGCGGCTCAACGGCGGGGACGCAAGAGGCCGCCACCGTCAAAACTACCGGGCCAAAGCATCTCAGCGATTCGTTTACACACGCGTGCCAACGAACCGGTTCATTCGCTTGACTTTTCGAAGAAAAAAAAACTATTTCGCGTTTTCTTATCGCTCGTTTCCTTGATGAAAAAATGTTTGGGTTCGTTGGTCAGTAAAATATTCCCGACACAAGTAGAATGGTTTCTTTAAGGATGTTGAGACCCTATGAAACATGTTAATGTTAATTGTTCAACAAATAGCTTCTTAATCGTCATGAAATTTTTACACGACCTCCTGAATACTTCATGTAAAAACATACCAAATTTTCCGAATTCTATCATCATTACTTCAACCTCCTTAAGGGTTGAAATAAAAAATGATAAGAAAATTCGGAAAATTTGGTATGTTTTTGTATGAAGTATTTAAGAGGTCGTGTTAAAATTTCACGACGAATAGGAAGCTCTTTATTAAAAAATTAACATTTTGTTAAGAACAATTTTTAAAAGAAATAAAAAAAAATGTATCAATAAACTTCGTTTTGTTTCCGTTGCTTTCAGTATATTGTAGATATTATAAAATTGAGAGGTCAAAAAAAAAACTTATTGCAAAGTTACATCAGTTTCCATAAAACAACATTTAATTTGTGAATGTTAATTGTTCAATAACGAGCTTCCTAATTGTCGTGAAATTTTTACACGACCTCTGAAATACTTCATACAAAAACATACCAAGTTTTCAGAATTTTATCATCATTTGCGATTTGGGACTCAACATCCTTAAAATGTGAATTGCTTTAAAAAAAACTTCTGAGAGGAAAGTACATACACAAAAGTGAAGGAAAAAAAATTCTACAGGAAAACTCGAAAAATAATTTTTTTTAAATGCTTTTTTCTCGAAAAGTTTGTGGAACGTACATGGGGGTGATTCGGATCGGTACGGAATAATCCTGCAACTGTCGACAGTCCGGATTATGCCCTTAATATATGCTGAAATTTCAGTTTAGTCGAAGTCCCACGGTTTTCGAGATTTTGGGCTTTATGTTATTTTTCGAAAAACATCATCTGCTTTTGGTTTTTTGCATGCCATCTCTACAAATAATACGAATCGACGATAACTGAGCAATTTTTTAAAGTAATTGCCACGATATGTGTAGTATTTTTTTTTGACACCGTAGTCTATCAAAGTCAGATGTTCGAGTTGGTTTGTACGAAGATTCTGCATAAGATCTTTTTTTCGCAAAGTTTCCTTGACACTTGAGGTTAAAAGGAGGACTTTTCTAGATAAAACAAATAACCAAGACTTTTTTTCTAAACCGGGTCAAAAAAGTGATCATTTGTAGAAATCGCACGCGAAAAACCAAAAGCAGATGACTTTTGTATCGAAAACCGTGGGACTTGTACTGAACAGAAATTCCAGCATATAGTAAAACATGATCTGACCTATCGACAGTTGCAGGATTATCCATTCATAGCAAGACCTGTACATGTGTGTTTCTTTTTTATCCCCTTAGAATTTTGGCGATTAAATCGACTCGAAGTGTTCGAATTCTCGCCAGAAAACTTTTTTTTTTGCGGATCGTCGATCACCACAGTGATCGACGGAGTTTCACTGATCACGTTTCGAGTGAAAGCTCCACCCCCTCCGCCCCGTTATAGAGTACAGTTCCCGAGACGAGACAAGCGTCGCAATTAGCGTTCTTCGTTCTTCTGATATTTATTTACTTGTTTATTCATTTTGTTTTTATTTTGCTTTCTTCTTCTTCTTACTATACGTATACGGTATGTTCGAGCGTTGCGTTTTTCGATGGTGCTGAAGTTTGCATCGTTGGAATGTAACGAAAATTTTTCTTGATTTTTTTTTATTCCTTAATTTTTACTATTTTCCAAAAAAAAATTTTTGCAACATTTGGTTATAATGTTGAAAGATTGTCTGAAAAGTTTGGGCGACTTTCGCAGCCTTGATGCGCTTAAAAAAATACGAAAATTCGAAAGAAATATTTTTTCGTTGCATTCCAACGATGCAAACTTCAGTACCATCGTTTTTTGTAAGATTCTCACACCGACGAAATGTGCACGTGCAGATTAAAAAATTGCAAGTGGCTCGAAAAACTGAGAGAGAGAGAGAGAGAGAGAGAGAGAGAGAGAGAGAGAGAGAGAGAGAGAGAGAGAGAGAGAGGCCTCGTTATTCGTGACTTCGAAACATCAGCCATAATTCAGCTACATTTCTTTGTCTTTTTTGTCTCTTCAATTTTCTGGCCTCACAACGATGTTGCGCGTGTTCGCGATTAAATCGCAAAATCCTCCACTCAGCTCCGCAGCTTTCACTGGAGATAATTTTCCCGGGAGAACATCTATAGTCATTCCGGCTATTGATCGTCATACGCGGACTCTTCTATTTGACGTTTCTTCCGATTAAGAAGAGAAGGTAGAGAGGGAAAAAAAAGATAAAGAAATAAAGCGTTAAAGAAGCGACGACTATCAAGATTTTGTGATTCTTCGAAAACTGACAGCATGATGTACGATCATCGATAATAAAATTGCGAGGTCTTTTATTTATATTATTTATTATATTATTATTTGTATTATATTATATATAATATATAATATATTATTATATATAATATTATTATATTATATTTATTATATTATTTATAACTTAAAATATTACTATATGTATATTAAATAAAAATAACTTACTATATATAGTTTTTTTACTTAAAAATGAAACATTATTTCCTGAGTACCACGGTACATCCTTGAGGGTTTTCACGTATAACCCGTTCCCATCGCTCCCTTCCTGCACTTCGCTAACGTTAGGTTAGAACCTAACGTTCCGTTGCGTCCACAGGCGTCTTAAGGGGTTAGGCTACTGTAAAAATGACGAACGCTCGCTCGTCGCTCGAGGCAACTCAAATTGAAGAGCAAGGTCTCACAACTCTTGCAGGAGTCTCAGGTTGAAGGTAAATTTATCATTATAACGATAGAACTGCTAGGCAAACTTAAGGGGTTTGCTCACGTTAGACGCTAAAAAAGTCTACTTTCGTGATTTTTTTTTGATAGGTTTATATTATAGATATTGATATAAAAGGTGTTATGCTTGGTAAATACACTTTCGAAAAACATAAAAACAATTTTTTTATGTACTTATGTAACCCAAACAAACTTTAAACGCGTTTTTCTCGAAACAACGTTTTTCGACGGCTTGCTGATAAAATCGTCGAAACTACTGAACCGATCCTTAAGAAATTTTAATCACATGTTCTTTACAACTATAGCTATAGTGCATATCGAGGATTCTTTTTATCTTCGATAACTACGATTTTTTTGCCAAAAACGGTGGGAAAAACGCTTTTATTTGTTTTTTCGAAAAATGCCCGCCATTCTGATATTTTTGCATATATAAAAAATCGTTTGATATGCACTACAGCCATTAACATACTGAATCTAATGCCGTTTGATTTTTTTGTTTGGAACTACAGTTTTCGTCTGTAAATAGAGACTTAAAAAATAACAATTAAAAAGAAAGTATTTCGAAAGTGTATTTATTAAGTGTAACAACTTTTCTATCAATATCGATAATATAAACCTATCAAAAAAATTCATGAAAATAGCCGTCTAAAGTGAGAAGACCTCTTAAAACGTGTTTTTCTCGAGACTGTGTTTTTCAAAACTGTGTACACGAATTCTCGATATCTAGGACTTGCAACTTGGTACACTTATTCATTGTAATGGTAGTTTAGGCTTGACCAACATTTTTCTCAACACTTTTTTCATTACTTATTAACAATAATGACGTTATATTTTCTTCGACAAATCGAACGAAAATTTAAACTTTTTATTTATGATCGAAACTAGATAAAAAAAGTTTGGTCAAGTTTTAGCATATATTTTCTATTTAAGGGGGAAGACACTTTAGGCGAGAAAAAAATATACTGATTTTCATGATTTTCTTTATAGAAGAAATGATTCCTCCACAAACTTGGAAACTGAGGATACGTTTTATTACTACTTTTGGCTGCTGCATGGTATTTTTTAAATTTATCTTCAAAAATGGCGGAGGTATGGCACCTATGTGAAGTTGGCAACTGACTTTACAGAAAGTAATTTTTTTTTTTTTGCATTCGTTTGTACTCGGTTTGTACCCGTTTGTACCGTCTTAAATTTCGTTTGTACCTTAAGGGGGAAAAAAGTACGAGGGTATGAAAAAATGAACCGCAACCCATTTAGAGCTAAGCAATTTTAATAAACGTGACTGAAAAGAGCATCGTTTGTACCCGTTTGTACCGTTAAAAATTTTTTTTTTTGAATTTTTTTTTCAAAATTTTTTCTGAAAGAAAAATTTTCGATTTTTTTTTTTTTTTAATTTCCGTTTGTACCGACAAGTATATCGTTTGGACCACCTAGAAATTGTTTCTATTCATTCGTATCGGTGAGTACATCGTATCTACCACCGTGTAATCGTTTATACCCATTCGTACTGACGTGTATATTGTTTGCACCACCAAGAAAACGTTTGTACCCGTCTGTACTATCGAGCAATCGTTTGTACCCGTTCGTATCGACGAATATATCGTTTGTACCACTCAGCAAACGTTTGTACCCGTCTGTACTATCGAGCAATCGTTTGTACCCGTTCGTATCGACAGTATATCGTTTGTACCACCGAGAAATCGTTTGTACCCGTTGGTATCGACGAGTATTTCGTATGTACCACCGAGATAACGTTTGTACCCGTCTGTACTATCGAGCAATCGTTTGGACCCATTCGTACTGACGAGTATATCAATTGTACCAACGAGCAAATGTTTGTACCCGTCTGTATTATCGAGCAATCCTTTGTACCCGTTCGTATCGACGAGTATATCGTATGTACCACCGAGAAAACGTTTGTCCCCGTCTGAACTATCGGGCAATCGTTTGTACCCATTCGTACTGACGAGTATATCGTGCCCGTTCGTATCGACGAGTATATCGTTTGTACCGCCGAGAAATCGTACCGACGAGTATTTCGTATGTACCACCGAGAAAACGTTTGTACCCGTCTGTACTATCGGGCAATCGTTTGTACCCATTCGTACTGACGAGTATATCGTTTGTACCAACGAAAAAACGTTTGTACCCGTCTATACTATCGAGCAATCGTTTGTGCCCGTTCGTATCGACGAGTATATCGTTTGTACCACCGAGAAAACGTTTGTACCCGTCTGTACTATCGAGGAATCGTTTGTACCCATTCGTTCTGACGAGTATATCGTTTGTACCACGGAGAAAACGATTGTACCCATCTGTACTATCGAGCAATCGTTTGTACCCGTTCGTATCGACGAGAATGTCGTTTGTACCACCGAGAGATCGTTTGTACTCATTCGTACCGGCGATTAATCGTTTGTACCCATTCGTACTGACGAGAATATCGTTTGTACCAACGAGAAATTGTTTGTACCCGTCTGTACTATCGAGCAATCGTTTGTACCCGTTCGTATCGACAGTATATCGTTCGTACCACCGAGAAATCGTTTGTACCCGTTGGTATCGACGAGGATTTCGTATGTACCACCGAGATAACGTTTGTACCCGTCTGTACTATCGAGCAATCGTTTGTACCCATTCGTGCTGACGAGTTTATCATTTGTACCAACGAGAAAACGTTTGTACCCGTCTGTATTATCGAGCAATCGTTTGTACCCGTTCGTATCGACGAGTATATCGTTTTTACCAACGAGAAAACGTTTGTACCCGTATGTACTATCGAGCAATCGTTTGTACCCGTTCGTATCGACGAGTATATCGTTTGTACCACCGAGAAATCGTTTTTACCCGTCTGTACTATCGAGCAATCGTTTGTACCCATCCGTACTGACTAGTGTATCGTTTGTACCCATCCGTACTGACTAGTGTATCGTTTGTACCCATCCGTACTGACTAGTGTATCGTTTGTACCCATCCGTACTGACTAGTGTATCGTTTGTTCCAGCGAGAAAACGTTTGTACCCGTCTGTACTATCGAGCAATCGTTTGTACCCATTCGTACTGACGAGTGTATCGTTTGTACCAGCGAGAAATCGTTTGTACCCGTCTGTACTATCGAGCAATCGATTGTACCCGTTCGTATCGACGAGTATATCGTTTGTACCACCGAGAAAACGTTTGTACCCGTCTGTACTATCGAGGAATCGTTTGTACCCATTCGTTCTGACGAGTATATCGTTTGTACCACGGAGAAAACGATTGTACCCATCTGTACTATCGAGCAATCGTTTGTACCCGTTCGTATCAACGAGTACATCGTTTGTACCACCGAGGAAACGTTTGTACCCGTCTGTACTATCGAGCAATCGTTTGTACCCGTTCGTATCGACGAGGATGTCGTTTGTACCACCGAGAGATCGTTTGTACTCATTCGTACCGGCGATTAATCGTTTGTACCCATTCGTACTGACGAGAATATCGTTTGTACCAACGAGAAATTGTTTGTACCCGTCTGTACTATCGAGCAATCGTTTGTACCCGTTCGTATCGACAGTATATCGTTCGTACCACCGAGAAATCGTTTGTACCCGTTGGTATCGACGAGGATTTCGTATGTACCACCGAGATAACGTTTGTACCCGTCTGTACTATCGAGCAATCGTTTGTACCCATTCGTGCTGACGAGTTTATCATTTGTACCAACGAGAAAACGTTTGTACCCGTCTGTATTATCGAGCAATCGTTTGTACCCGTTCGTATCGACGAGTATATCGTTTTTACCAACGAGAAAACGTTTGTACCCGTATGTACTATCGAGCAATCGTTTGTACCCGTTCGTATCGACGAGTATATCGTTTGTACCACCGAGAAATCGTTTTTACCCGTCTGTACTATCGAGCAATCGTTTGTACCCATCCGTACTGACTAGTGTATCGTTTGTACCCATCCGTACTGACTAGTGTATCGTTTGTACCCATCCGTACTGACTAGTGTATCGTTTGTTCCAGCGAGAAAACGTTTGTACCCGTCTGTACTATCGAGCAATCGTTTGTACCCATTCGTACTGACGAGTGTATCGTTTGTACCAGCGAGAAATCGTTTGTACCCGTCTGTACTATCGAGCAATCGATTGTACCCGTTCGTATCGACGAGTATATCGTTTGTACCATCGAGAAAACGTTTGTACCTGTCTGTACTATCGAGCAATCGTTTGTACCCGTTCGTATCGACGAGTACATCGTTTGTACCTCCGAGGAAACGTTTGTACCCGTCTGTACAATCGCGCAATCGTTTGTACCCGTTCGTATCGACGAGTATGTCGTTTGTACCACCGAGAAATCGTTTGTACCCGTCTGTACTATCGACCAATCGTTTGTACCCATTCGTATCAACGAGTATTTCGTATGTACCACCGAGAAAACGTTTGTCCCCGTCTGAACTATCGGGCAATCGTTTTTACCCATTCGTACTGACGAGTATATCGTTTGTACCAACGAGAAAACGTTTGTACCCGTCTGTACTATCAAGCAATCGTTGGTACCCGTTCGTATCGTCGAGTATACCGTTTGTACCACCGAGAAAACGTTTATACCCGTCTGCATTATCGAGGATTCTTTTTTACCCATTCGTACTGACGCGTATTCGTTTGTACCACCGAGAAAACGTTTGTACCCGTCTGTACAATCGAGCAATCGTTTGTACCCGTTGGTATCGACGAGTATATCGTTTGTAATACCGAGAAACCGTTTTTACCCGTCTGTACTATCGAGCAATCGTTTGTACCCGTCGGTATTATCGAGGAATCGTTTGTACCTATTCGTACTGACGAGTATATCGTTTGAACCACCCAGAAAACGTTTGTACCTGTCTGTACTATCGAGCAATCGTTTGTACCCATTGGTACTGACGATTATATCGTTTGTACCAGCGAGAAAACGTTTGTACCCATCTGTACTATCGAGCAATCGTTTGTACCCGTTCGTATCGACGAGTATATCGTTTGTACCACCGAGCTATCGTTTGTACCCGTCTGTACTATCGATCAATCGTTTTTACCCATTCGTACTGACGAGTGAATCGTTTGTACCACCGAGAAAACGTTTGTACCCGTCTGTACTATCGAGCAATCGTTTGTACCCATTGGTACTGACGAGTATATCGTTTGTACCAGCGAGAAAACGTTTGTACCCATCTGTATTATCGAGAAATCGTTTGTACCCGTTCGTATCGACGAGTATATCGTGTGTACCACCGAGAAAACGTTTGTACCCGTCTGTACTATGGAGCAGTTTGTACCCGTTCGTATCGACGAGCATATCGTTTGTACCACCGACGAAACGTTTGTACCCGTCTGTACTATCGAGCAATGGTTTGTACCCGTTCGTATCGACGAAAATATCGTTTGTACCACGGAGAAATCGTTTGTACTCGTTAGTATCGACGAGTATATCGTTTGTACCACCGAGACAACGTTTCTACCCGGCTGTACTATCGAGCAATCGTTTGTACCCGTTCGTACTGACGAGTATATCGCTTGTACCACCGAGAAAAAGTTCGTACCTGTCTGTACTATCGAGCAATCGTTTGTACCCGTTCGTATCGACGAGTATATCGTTTGTACCACCGAGAAATCGTTTGTGCCCGGTGGTATCGACGAGTATATCGTTTGTACCACCGAGGAAACGTTTGCACCAGTCTGTACTATCGAGCAATCGTTTGTACCCATTCGTACTGACGAGTATATCGTTTGTACCACCGAGAAAACGTTTCTATCCGTCTGTACTAACGAGCAATCGTTTGTACCCGTTCGTACTGACGAGTATATCGTTTGTACCACCGAGAAAAAGTTCGGACCTGTCTGTCTTAACGAGCAATCGTTTGTACCCGTTCGTACTGACGAGTATATCGTTTGTAACACCGGGAAAACGTTTGTACCCGTCTGTACTATCGAGCAATCGTTTGTACCCATTCGTATCGACAAGTATATCGTTTGTACCACCGAGAAATCGTTTGTACTCGCCTGTACTATCGAGCAATCGTTTGTACCCGTTCGTATCGACGAGTATATCGTTTGTACCACCGAGGAAACGTTTGTACCCATTCGTCCTGACGAGCAGATCGTTTGTACCGCCGAGAAATCGTTTGCTTGGGTTTTCGTCCTCGAGTAATCGTTTGTACCGGTTCGTACCAACGAGTAAATCATTTGTACCAGCACTTAATCTTGTATTTCGGTCCATACTGACGAGTATATCGTTTGTACCGCCAAGCGTAAGTTTCGTAGAGTAAGTAAGTAAGTAAGCGTACATGGGTACAAACGATTTCTCTGTGGTACAAATGATATGCTCGCCGATACGACTGGGTAGAAACGATTGCTCGATAGTACAGACAGGTACAAACGTTTTCTCGATGGTACAAACGATATACTCGTCGATAGGAACGGGTACAATCGATTGCTTGATAGTACAGACGGGTACAAACGTTTTCTCGCTGGTACAAACGATACACTCGTCAGTACGAATGGGTACAAACGATTGCTCGATAGTACAGACGGGTAAAAACGATTTCTCGGGGGTACAAACGATATACTCGTCGATACGAACGGGTACAAACGATTGCTCGATAGTACATACGGGTACAAACGTTTTCTCGATGGTAAAAACGATATACTCGTCAGTACGAATGGGTACAACAGATTGCCCGATAGTACAGACGGGTACAAACGTTTTCTCGGTGGTACATACGAAATACTCGTCGATACGAATGGGTACAAATGATTGGTCGATAGTACAGACGGGTACAAACGATTTCTCGGTGGTACAAACGATATACTCGTCGATACGAATGGGTACAAACGATTGCTCGATAGTACAGACGGGTACAAACGTTTTCTCGGTGGTACAAACGATATACTCGTCGATACGAACGGGTACAATCGATTGCTCGATAGTACAGACGTGTACAAACGATTTCTCGGTGGTACAAACGATATACTCGTCGATACGAACGGGTACAAACGATTGCTCGATAGTACAGACGGGTACAAACGTTTTCTCGTTGGTACAAACGATATACTCGTTAGTACGAACGGGTACAAACGATTGCCCGATAGTTCAGACGGGGACAAACGTTTTCTCGGTGGTACATACGAAATACTCGTTGATACGAATGGGTACAAACGATTGGTCGATAGTACAGACGGGTACAAACGATTTCTCGGTGGTACAAACGACATACTCGTCGATACGAACGGGTACAAACGATTGCTCGATAGTACAGACGGGTACAAACGTTTCCTCGGTGGTACAAACGATGTACTCGTCGATACGAACGGGTACAAACGATTGCTCGATAGTACAGATGGGTACAAACGTTTTCTCGGTGGTACAAACGATATACACGTCAGGACGAATGGGTACAAACGATTCCTCGATAGTACAGACAGGTACAAACGTTTTCTCGATGGTACAAACGATATACTCGTCGATACGAACGGGTACAATCGATTGCTCGATAGTACAGACGGGTACAAACTTTTTCTCGCTGGTACAAACGATACACTCGTCAGTACGAATGGGTACAAACGATTGCTCGATAGTACAGACGGATACAAACGTTTTCTCGCTGGTACAAACGATACACTCGTCAGTACGAATGGGTACAAACGATTGCTCGATAGTACAGACGGGTACAAACGATTTCTCGGTGGTACAAACGATATACTCGTCGATACGAACGGGTACAAACGATTGCTCGATAGTACATACGGGTACAAACGTTTTCTCGTTGGTAAAAACGATATACTCGTCAGTACGAATGGGTACAACCGATTGCCCGATAGTACAGACGGGTACAAACGTTTTCTCGGTGGTACATACGAAATACTCGTCGATACGAATGGGTACAAACGATTGGTCGATAGTACAGACGGGTACAAACGTTTTCTCGGTGGTACAAACGATATACTCGTCAGAACGAATGGGTACAAACAATTCCTCGATAGTACAGACGGGTACAAACGTTTTCTCGGTGGTACAAACGATATACTCGTCGGTACGAACGGGTACAATCGATTGCTCGATAGTTCAGACGGGTACAAACGTTTTCTCGGTGGTACAAACGATATACTCGTCGATACGAACGGGTACAATCGATCGCTCGATAGTACAGACGTGTACAAACGATTTCTCGGTGGTACAAACGATATACTCGTCGATACGAACGGGTACAAACGATTGCTCGATAGTACATACCGGTACAAACGTTTTCTCGTTGGTACAAACGATATACTCGTTAGTACGAACGGGTACAAACGATTGCCCGATAGTTCAGACGGGGACAAACGTTTTCTCGGTGGTACATACGAAATACTCGTTGATACGAATGGGTACAAACGATTGGTCGATAGTACAGACGGGTACAAACGATTTCTCGGTGGTACAAACGACATACTCGTCGATACGAACGGGTACAAACGATTGCTCGATAGTACAGACGGGTACAAACGTTTTCTCGGTGGTACAAACGATATACTCGTCAGAACGAATGGGTACAAACGATTCCTCGATAGTACAGACGGGTACAAACGTTTTCTCGGTGGTACAAACGATATACTCGTCGGTACGAACGGGTACAATCGATTGCTCGATAGTTTAGACGGGTACAAACGATTTCTCGGTGGTACAAACGATATACTCGTCGATACGAACGGGTAGAAACGATTGCTCGATACTACAGACGGGTACAAACGTTTTCTCGTTGGTACAAACGATATACTCGTCAGAACGAATGGGTACAAACGATTCCTCGTTAGTACAGACGGGTACAAACGTTTTCTCGGTGGTACAAACGCTATACTCGTCGATACGAACGGGTACAATCGATTGCTCGATAGTACAGACGGGTACAAACGATTTCTCGGTGGGACAAACGATATACTCGTCGATACGAACGGGTACAAACGATTGCTCGATAGTACAGACGGGTACAAACGTTTTCTCGTTGGTACAAACGATATACTCGTCAGTACGAATGGGTACAAACGATTGCCGGATAGTTCAGACGGGGACAAACGTTTTCTCGGTGGTACATACGAAATACTCGTTGATACGAATGGGTACAAACGATTGGTCGATAGTACAGACGGGTACATACGATTTCTCGGTGGTACAAACGACATACTCGTCGATACGAACGGATACAAACGATTGCTCGATAGTACAGACGGGTACAAACGTTTCCTCGGTGGTACAAACGATGTACTCGTCGATACGAACGGGTACAAACGATTGCTCGATAGTACAGATGGGTACAAACGTTTTCTCGGTGGTACAAACGATTCCTCGATAATACAGACAGGTACAAACGTTTTCTCGATGGTACAAACGATATACTCGTCGATAGGAACGGGTACAATCGATTGCTCGATAGTACAGACGGGTACAAACGTTTTCTCGCTGGTACAAACGATACACTCGTCAGTACGAAAGGGTACAAACGATTGCTCGATAGTACAGACGGGTACAAACGTTTTCTCGCTGGTACAGACGATACACTCGTCAGTACGAATGGGTACAAACGATTGCTCGATAGTACAGACGGGTACAAACGTTTTCTCGGTGGTACAAACGATATACTCGTCAGAACGAATGGGTACAAACGATTCCTCGATAGTACAGACGGGTACAAACGTTTTCTCGGTGGTACAAACGATATACTCGTCAGAACGAATGGGTACAAACGATTCCTCGATAGTACAGACGGGTACAAACGTTTTCTCGGTGGTACAAACGATATACTCGTCGATACGAACGGGTACAATCGATCGCTCGATAGTACAGACGTGTACAAACGATTTCTCGGTGGTACAACCGATATACTCGTCGATACGAACGGGTACAAACGATTGCTCGATAGTACAGACGGGTACAAACGTTTTCTCGTTGGTACAAACGATATACTCGTTAGTACGAACGGGTACAAACGATTGCCCGATAGTTCAGACGGGGACAAACGTTTTCTCGGTGGTACATACGAAATACTCGTTGATACGAATGGGTACAAACGATTGGTCGATAGTACAGACGGGTACAAACGATTTCTCGGTGGTACAAACGACATACTCGTCGATACGAACGGGTACAAACGATTGCTCGATAGTACAGACGGGTACAAACGTTTCCTCGGTGGTACAAACGATGTACTCGTCGATACGAACGGGTACAAACGATTGCTCGATAGTACAGATGGGTACAAACGTTTTCTCGGTGGTACAAACGATATACACGTCAGGACGAATGGGTACAAACGATTCCTCGATAGTACAGACAGGTACAAACGTTTTCTCGATGGTACAAACGATATACTCGTCGATACGAACGGGTACAATCGATTGCTCGATAGTACAGACGGGTACAAACTTTTTCTCGCTGGTACAAACGATACACTCGTCAGTACGAATGGGTACAAACGATTGCTCGATAGTACAGACGGATACAAACGTTTTCTCGCTGGTACAAACGATACACTCGTCAGTACGAATGGGTACAAACGATTGCTCGATAGTACAGACAAGTACAAACGATTTCTCGGTGGTACAAACGATATACTCGTCGATACGAACGGGTACAAACGATTGCTCGATAGTACATACGGGTACAAACGTTTTCTTGTTGGTAAAAACGATATACTCGTCAGTACGAATGGGTACAACCGATTGCCCGATAGTACAGACGGGTACAAACGTTTTCTCGGTGGTACATACGAAATACTCGTCGATACGAATGGGTACAAACGATTGGTCGATAGTACAGACGGGTACAAACGATTTCTCGGTGGTACAAACGATATACTCGTCGATACGAATGGGTACAAACGATTGCTCGATAGTACAGACGAGTACAAACGTTTTCTCGGTGGTACAAACGATATACTCGTCAGAACGAATGGGTACAAACGATTCCTCGATAGTACAGACGGGTACAAACGTTTTCTCGGTGGTACAAACGATATACTCGTCGGTACGAACGGGTACAATCGATTGCTCCATAGTTCAGACGGGTACAAACGATTTCTCGGTGGTACAAACGATATACTCGTCGATACGAACGGGTACAAACGATTGCTCGATAGTACAGACGGGTACAAACGTTTTCTCGTTGGTACAAACGATATACTCGTCAGAACGAATAGGTACAAACGATTCCTCGTTAGTACAGACGGGTACAAACGTTTTCTCGGTGGTACAAACGCTATACTCGTCGATACGAACGGGTACAATCGATTGCTCGATAGTACAGACGGGTACAAACGATTTCTCGGTGGTACAAACGATATACTCGTCGATACGAACGGGTACAAACGATTGCTCGATAGTACAGACGGGTACAAACGTTTTCTCGTTGGTACAAACGATATACTCGTCAGTACGAATGGGTACAAACGATTGCCGGATAGTTCAGACGGGGACAAACGTTTTCTCGGTGGTACATACGAAATACTCGTTGATACGAATGGGTACAAACGATTGGTCGATAGTACAGACGGGTACATACGATTTCTCGGTGGTACAAACGACATACTCGTCGATACGAACGGGTACAAACGATTGCTCGATAGTACAGACGGGTACAAACGTTTCCTCGGTGGTACAAACGATGTACTCGTCGATACGAACGGGTACAAACGATTGCTCGATAGTACAGATGGATGCAAACGTTTTCTCGGTGGTACAAACGATTCCTCGATAGTACAGACAGGTACAAACGTTTTCTCGATGGTACAAACGATATACTCGTCGATAGGAACGGGTACAATCGATTGCTCGATAGTACAGACGGGTACAAACGTTTTCTCGCTGGTACAAACGATACACTCGTCAGTACGAATGGGTACAAACGATTGCTCGATAGTACAGACGGGTACAAACGTTTTCTCGCTGGTACAGACGATACACTCGTCAGTACGAATGGGTACAAACGATTGCTCGATAGTACAGACGGGTACAAACGTTTTCTCGGTGGTACAAACGATATACTCGTCAGAACGAATGGGTACAAACGATTCCTCGATAGTACAGACGGGTACAAACGTTTTCTCGGTGGTACAAACGATATACTCGTCGATACGAACGGGTACAATCGATTGCTCGATAGTTTAGACGGGTACAAACGATCTCTCGGTGGTACAAACGATATACTCGTCAATACGAACGGGTACAAACGATTGCTCGATAGTACAGACGGGTACAAACGTTTTCTTGGTGGTACAAACAATATACTCGTCAGTACGAATGGGTATAAACGATTACACGGTGGTAGAAACGATGTACTCACCGATACGAATGAATAGAAACAATTTCTAGGTGGTCCAAACGATATACTTGTCCGTACAAACGGAAATTTAAAAAAAAAAATCGAAAATTTTTTTTTTCAGAAAAAATTTTGAAAAAAAAATTCAAAAAAAAAAATGTTCAACGGTACAAACGGGTACAAACGATTCTCTTTTCAGTCACGTTTATTAAAATTGCTTAGCTCTAAATGGGTTGCGGTTCATTTTTTCATACCCTCGTACTTTTTTCCCCCTTAAGGTACAAACGAAATTTAAGACGGTACAAACGGGTACAAACCGAGTACAAACGAATGCAAAAAAAAAAAATTACTTTCTGTAAAGTCAGTTGCCAACTTCACATAGGTAGGTATGGCATGATTTTCTAAACTGCATTTTCACAACTGGCGTGACGTGTAGCTAAAAAACCGGCCGATTTTGATGAAATTTGGTATTAATCTTTCTAACCTTATTGTCTGAAACATGACCGTTAATGTGTTTGAAAATTAAAAAAAAATGTTGTCCAAAATGTGGCCATTTTTATCGGAAAATTCAATCTTATTGTTTCAAAGCGTACCGCTTCATCGATTTCCAACATTTCTCACTTTTTCTTGGTTCATATTCTGCGTATGAGTGTTAGTGAAAGAATGATCTTCCTTGGTTTTTTGGTCAGATTAATCCCGTCGCCGCTGCGTGTCACACCGTCTAATTTTTTTTTTAATCCCATTTAAAAGCCATAAGTAGTAATAAAACAGACCTTAAGTCTCAAAAATGATGAATAAATCTCTCCTCTAAAAAAATCATCATAAAAATTAGCCATTTTTTCCTCGCCTAAAGGTATCTCCTCCCTAGAAGAAAAAAAACCTCGTTTTTATTGTTTCAGGAAAGGTCCTTCACGAGATTGTTTATAACTTCTGTGATTGTAAGTATCTATGATACACCAGCCTAACCCCTTAAGGGGTTACCCCCACTTGCGATTTTGAAAAAATCGATTTTATTTGTTGCATTTTTTTGAAGTATAAGTATCTGAGAATATGTCCTGAAAATTTCAAGTCGATCCGAACAAAATTGACTGAGATATGAGCGTTGAAAGAGAAGAATCCGTTCTTCGTGTAAACTGAAATTGAAACTTTAAACGCGTTTTTCTCAAAATGGCATTTCTGAAGTCGGTGACCAAGATTACTCGAACACTAATGAACCGATTTTCTTGAAATTTTGCAGGCTTATTTAATACATAAAAATGTAGTCTTTAGTCGTTCGATTTTTTTTTTTCGAAAAAAAAATGGCCGTTTTATAGCCAAAAAACGGCCGTTTTTTCCGTTAAAAACGAACCATTAACTTTGACTGTCCGCCGTTTTGTGAAAAATGAATATTTTTTAAAATCCTTCGATTAAAGACTAGTTTATACTTATATTTGACTAAATCCATCCGCATTTTTTTTTCAGATGATCCACTTCGCCGCAATGTTGGTCACCGCAAATCGTGTATATAAAAACATTATTTCATTGACGGCCATTCGCCACTAAACAATGTAATATTTTTCAATAAAAAAATTACTGAAAGTTCTTCAAGATGTGTTCTTTAAGATGGTATATTGATCGATTAAAAAAGTTTTGTAGTTTTCTTTAAAAAAATTCATGAAAAAGGTTTTTTTTTGCGTTACAAGTGGGGGTGTAACGCCTTAAAAAAAGTTCTTTGTATCTTTAGCTGTGGTACCAACACAGATATACAGGGTGTTCTGTAATGAATGGATAATCCCGCAACTGCCAATAGGTTGTACATATCTCACATATCTTAGATGCTGATCTTACTATATGCTGAAATTTCAGTTCAGTAAAATTTCCACGGTTTACGAGATTTTGTGCTTTGTGTATATTTTGAAAAAAAATCATCTGCTTTTGCTTTTTCGCGTGCTATTTCTACAAATGATATGAATCGACAATAACCAAGCAACTTTTTAAAGTAATCGACACCATATGCGTAGTAGATTTTTTTTACACCGCAGGTTTGTATGAAAATTCTGCATAAGATCTTTTTTTTCACAGTTTCCTTAACGTTTAAGGTTAAAAAGAAGACTTTTATAGATAAAACAAATAACCAAGAGTATTTTTAAAAAACCGGGTCGAAAAGCTTATCGTTTGTAGAAACGACATGCTAAAAACCAAAAACAGATGATTTTCATCTCGAAAACCATTGGCCTTTTACTAAAACTGAAATTTCAGCATAGGACATGATCTGACCTATCGACAGTTGCAGGATTATCCATTCGTTACAGTACACCCTGTAGATACAAAGTTATTACTGTTTGACGGCCGCGCGCCTCGCTGGTCCAAACAAAGCAGCTGGACTATCGGTATTGCGTGAATGCAGGAGCTTGTTGATAGCGAATGAAGAGGGGACTTTGAGATCGTTGACCTTCGTCCAGCGGATTTTTGTTCCACCACATCTCTCTCTCTTTCTCTGTCTCTGTTTCTTTCTCTTTCTCCCTCTCTTTCCCTATTCATCACATCATGTACAAATCCTTCCATATGTCAATTTCACCACGTGCTCGAAGATAAACGTTATGTGCGCGTGCTTCCCACAAATCTCGTTGTAACTGTAAACATTCCGGCTCTTACTTAAAGAGTGAGAACGAGAGAGGGGCAGGGAGAGAGGGAGGGGGTGTAGAAAGCGAGAGACGGAGATAGATGAGAGAGGCAAATTTATCATTTGTGATAGTGGACCACACGTCACTGGTTTGAAAAGGATGAACGATGGTATTCATGGTAAATTGCTCAAACACAGTACGTACAAGTCGACTTTCTCTCGCGGTGAGGGGCGGGGAAGTGAAGAGACGCAAAAACCGTTTCTCCGGCTCCGTTGTCATATATATATATATATATTATCGAATGTACATATATGCATATGGCTCGTATTTCTTTCTCTGCGGAAACGCAACGCCGATCGGAGAGCACATCCATCCATGGGATTCATTATAGCGCGTTTATTTTTACCCTGGACTGCTTACGACAGAAAGGACACTCTCAGCGATCATATTATTTCTTTGTGCGAATTACGGTCTTCTATCTTATTGCGTGCGTGTGTGTAGAACTTTGATTTTAACGCGTGTAACTTAAGGGGGGAAGCCAGTTTAGACGGTTCGAAAAATTGACTTTTTTAATTCCATAAATTGTCAGTAAAACTATTCAAGGATATGTTGTCAAAGTTTCAACACAAAATCCCGATTTGTTCCGATGCTATGAGCAAGGAAAGTGAACGTCCGTCGGTTCGGTGCCGAAGCGCGCGGTAGTTAGAACGGTGCGGTCGCTCAGGTAATCCCTTATTCGAGATTTAGATCCCTTATTAGATTTTGGCAGATGGCTTTGATTGTGAATTCTTACAATAAAGGCGTTGGGTGGAAGGTACTCGAAGCTTTGGAATATTTCGAGGTTGCAGGATTCTTGGCTACTCCCGAGTCGAAATTTAGACCCTCCTTTGAATGCTCGGGAACCTATTTCCTTTGTAACGCACAGACCGCCGCCCTCCTTTGACTCCCCTTGAACCTATATGGAGAAATTTGCACCGTTGGCGACCCTCTTTTAGCCCTACTGAACCTTCCATTCAACCTCCTGAGCCTCCTTCAGGCCTATGGGCTCGGCTTGCGTGAACCTACACAACCTCGTTTTGGCCTAAAGTCCTATATGTACCCTACAGAACCTCCTTTGAATCCAAAGCAGAAGGAAAATGAAAGATTGGATCTAATGGAGGTTCTGTAGGGTCAAGCTATATCTGAAAAATAAATTATATGTGTGAATTAAAAATATGATGTTTGATTATTTATTATAAGATTGATTTATTAATTCGAAACATATACATACATTGTCACAACTATAAATTATTTCGTGTAACTGAAAATATTTTTTAATTATAATTATCCCTTCTTAGGAATATCGGTGAACTGCGGATGGGAGAGAAGGGGGGGAGCGGAGAGCAGCATATTGAAGTAGGCTTAAAGGAGGGTTAGTAGGGTCAGAAGAGGTTTAAAGGAGGGCTAGGAGGCTCTGCGAGCCACCGGTGAAAGGAGTCAAGGGAGAGTTAGTAGGGCGAAAGGAGGTTTAAAAGAGGGTCTGTAGGTTTGCGTAAACATTAAATCAGGCTCACTAGGGTTTAAAGGAGGTTCAGATGAACCTACTAAACCTCCTTTGAGTGAAAACGTCCAATTTCTGCCACTTTTGGAGGTTCAGTAGGTTCTGATATACATGTTTTTGAGATTTCCATTTGAACCTCTTGAACCTCCATTGAATGACAAATTGGGATCGAAAGGAGGTTTAAAGGAGGGTCTAAATTTCAACTCGGGCTGCGTTATTCGATTAAGGAAATTCAGCCCTTCTAATGCTGATGAATGGACTAAAACTTATAGTTCGCTCGCAGAGCTTCAATTTTGCTCAGGAAATGGATGAGCGGCGCGTGAAAAGACAGAATAGATGCAGCGCGTTGAAAACCAAACAAACTCGGCAAGCTCGTCAAGAGGAGATGCAAACCCGAAATGATGCGTTTGAAGAAGAAGAAGGGTTGCTATATGGTGCTGGAATAGCTGATTAACCGGACAGCGGTTTTTATAATTTATTACTGCTCTGAATTTCTCGTTTTCAATACTTTTTTTTCAAATGCGTTTATCTCGAAACGACTTTTTTTAACTCGTGGGAATTCTAGCTCGAAAAGTTATTGAGCCATCGTTCTGAAAATTTGTGCGAATATTCTTTCTTCAATTACAATCCATATGAACTAAACTCTGGGATAATATTGGTATGTAAAATATTTTTTTTAATGCAAAAAGCTGACAAAACATGACATTTTGTTCAAACACCTCAAAAACATGCAATTTTCAACTTTTTCGATCAGAGCTTAGTTCATATTCTTAGAAAATATGTTGATAACGAAAAAAATATTGAAATGATTCCAGATAAAACTCTGCAGAACAGCAAACTCTGATGGCGACCGTCCATGGACAGCAGCTTCTAACTCCACTATTTCCGGCGGAAATGACTTGAAAAAATTACAACGCGTACTTCAAAACATTAATAAAATATCCTCCAAGTTTAAACAAATTCCGATTTTTCCTTCCCTGTTAAAAAAAAAGTCACGCCAGACACTAAAATTTCGGTCACCTAAACTGGTTTCCTCTTTACGTAAAGTCGCATATATATATATATATATATATATATATATATATATATATATATATATATATATATATATATATATATATATATATATACATACACACAGGGTGAGGCACGTAAAGTGTTACAGAGCAATAGCACTCGAATTATTGATCATATCCAAAAATGTTTCAGACAAAAGGTTGTGTTCGAGAAGGTCGTCCTACTGGACCATGCTAGTTTTTCGGTGGAAGCGCTAAAGCTACGTCAAGATCAACTCCACTTTTTAAAATGGAACCGTCTTTTTTTTCGATGACGTTATTACCGATTTTAAGACGAATTCAGTGACCTACAACACGGAGTCTTAAAATCGTTAAAAATGTCATCGAAAAAAATCCGTGGTTCCATTTAAAAAAGTGGAGTTGACCTTGACGTAGCTTCAGCGCCTCCACCGATAAAAAAAATAGGGAGGTCCAGTATGACGGCCTTCTCGAACACTGAAACTTTTGTCTGAAACATTTTTGGATATGATCAAATCAACGGTGTTTATACAAACAAAACATTATATTGGTCTAATTTTTCAATTCAATGTATTTAATTAAATGAATTTTTCATTCGATTAATCGCATTAACGACTTTTCTAAATTTAATTTTGTATTTTTATTAATCAATTTTCCATGTGTAATTAATTGATAATCTTTTTATTTAAGATATTCATTTAAAATGATAGATATTCAGGAATTTCTTTCAAAAGATAAATGTAAAAATCTGGTAAAACTATTATTCAAATTGGTATACGATGTTTGAACCACTGCCGAAAGTGTGCAGTGACCACTGTCGAAATGTGCTGTGATCACTGTCGAAAATGTGCAATGTGCAAAAAAATTAGCAGGTAATTAACCACATTGTGAAAGGGAAAACATTGTCTTCCGATCGAATCATGCAGTCTAAAAGTTCACAAAATATAAATCAGTGGTGAATAAAGAATAAGAAAAGGATAGACTATAGAGAACCAAGTTCCAAAGATTTCGAAAAGAAGTGTATTAAAAATATATAAAAAGTCGTTCGAACTATGTTAGACCGTCTGAAAAATATAGTCCTTAATTGAGATTTCGAAATAATTGTTTTCTTTGCGTGGCCAAAAGAGCATAGAATAATAGTTACAAATAAAAAAAAGTTACGTCAAGACTATAGGAACCCCTTGAGGAACTCCTAAAGTCCATCGTTCATTTGTCTTCGCGTAAGCACGGGCGATTCTCCCGCGACCGCAGCGACCCATGCGGACAATCACGACACACTATCCAAGTACTTCTCGACTAGGGCGCCAGCAGCGTAAAAAAGTTTCAACTATTCAATGCGAACCCGGTGGCCGATCACCAGGTGTCGCCACTATCCCGTAGTTTGTGGAGTTTGTTTCGCACAAATAGAGTTTGAGAGCACGTTGGGGATTTACTGAGCGGATTATTTATTTCCAATATCACGTTTCTTTTCCTTACAATAACTTGGTATGTCGAGAGTATCACCAGTTCGCGTCCTTTTTCCTTGACGGTTACGTGGAGAAGAAGGAGAAGTAATATATACATAGAGAGCTGACTATTTTACATATTTGGTAGTTTGTGCTTCGTCCACCATGGCGCTGCTGAGACGGCCTCTGATTGGTGGACAAGTTGGTTTTCTCTAGTGGAGAAATTTGGACGGAATTTGGTGGTTCTGTTTTACCGACTGTGCTCAGAGCGGCACACAGACCGCCACAAGTTCAGGGGTGACACTGGTAGACAAATGCTGTTCGCAAAATGTCCTTGCCACAATGTGGCGCTAGTGGTCATGCGACAGGCATGCATATATATATATATACATATGTTGCACCGGTCTTTCGAATATTTTCCTTAAATAAAAGTCACTTTACTCTTCAATAAAATACTTTGATATATTTTCACAACGTTCGTTCACTTTACCACTTAAACACGATAAATAATGTCGCAATAACGATAACAGCACGGAAGCCACGAAAGTATCGAATCGTTCAGCTGATCGTTCTATTAAGACGGAATGACACCTCATCGCGGTCGGTATGGTAGAACAATTATAGATACCCAAAAATCTCTGAAACGGCTCTTCAGATCGCGTCGAAACTTTGCCCAACGATGTCAAATAGATAGACGAACAGCTGTCTGCCCCTCAAATTTTCTGAATTTGATAAAAAAAAACGTAGATTGGCTTATCATCAGCTGATCTACGTTTTTTTCTCTCAAATTCAGAAAATTTGTGGGGCGGACAGCTGTTCGTCTATCTATTTGATGTCGTTTGGAAAAGTTTCGACGGAATCTGAAGAGCCGTTTCAGAGATTTTTGGGTATCTATAATTGTTCTAACATACCGACCGCGATGAGGTGTCATTCCGTCTTAAGAGCCGAAGGCTGTCTCATTACAGCCAACGCTACGTAGTGGCGATTTCAAGAACTAAAAAGCCGGGACAAAGCGCGTTTTCGTTTATCATATAGGGATAGTAGGCCACTATCAGGATGCCGTAGTTTCATCTTCTCTCCTTTCCCATCCTCCATTCTCCTCCTTTCTCGAGCTTTTCGCGCGCCTCGTCGTCACGCGATGACTCGTGACAATTTCTAATCGCAGTGTTTTTATTTCCCGCGATATCGAGGATGACTCTATCGAGCGAGATAAGAAATGCCCTCTGTGCGACCTTACAGCGCGCCAAGCGAAGGTCAAAAGTCGCGCATCATAGCTGGCTAGCATAGCAAGGCTTGCCGATCGAAATTCTTCGACCTAAACGATCGCGTTTTCATTTAAAAACTGATTACAACTTTCTCGACTGTGAATGCCGCGCTGTATCTACGTGTTGCCCAATCACACGCGGGCCTGACGATCGGATTCTTTTTTGTTTTCTTTCAAACTCGCCTATTGGCCTGGCATAGGACGTCCAAGATTGATTGTAACGGAACGAACTTGAGGAAGAATGCGGCCTCGCGATGACGAAAAACTCGAACGGTCAAGGTCTCCAGCTAGACGGTTCGTGTGTGTATGTGCACATCTGTGAAACACGCGTGTATAGAGGGCATCCTGTTATGAATGGATAATCCTGCAACTGTCGACAGGTCATATCGCGTTCTACTATAGGCTGGAATTTCAGTTGAGTAAAAGTCCCACCGTTTTTGAGATTTTGGGCTTTATGTTATTTTTTAAGGATGTCGAGTCCCTATGAAACATGTTAATGTTAATTGTTCAATAAATAGCTTCTCAATCGTCATGAAATTTTTACACGACCTCCTGAATACTTCATGTAAAAACATACCAAACCTTCAGAATTCTATCATCGTTACTTCAACCTCCTTAAGGCGGGATTCTACTTTGAAACTTTGAAAAGGCTAAATTGGATGAAAACACCCACCTGGAACACGTCGAAGGCATATTATATGGCCCAGGCATCGCTGATTGAGGGTAAGATAATTTTTTCTCCGATTTATCACTCACCAAAACTTTAAACGCGTTTTTCTCGAAACGACATTTTCAAGTACCGTGGTCGTGATAACTCAAAAAGTACTGAACCGATCCTTATGAAATTTGGAACACATATTCTATATGTGTGTACCAACCGACCTAACTACAATCAACTTAAAATTTTGATTAGGACTATTTTTTTATTGCAAAAAAAGACCCAAAAAACGCATTTTTTTTTCCGTATTTTAGCCGCCATTTTGTTAATTTTGCACGTATATAAAATATTCTAGTTAGGTCGGTTCCTGAAGACATACTGAACATGAAACTATTTGGTTTTTTTGTTTCAGACCATCCGTCGGGAAGATTTCACGACCACGGCAACGGTACCTGCTTTTCGAGGCGTTGGCTTTAAACATATTTTACGTGTACAAAAAATGAATAAAATACATTTTAAAAAATTTCTTTATGTGCTTAAAGAGTGTATTTATTGAACAGTTTAAACCCCATATCGATATCTTTAATAGTATTCTCAGAAAAAATTCACGAAAATAGCGTTTTTTTCATGGTTTCAAAGTAGAATCCCGCCTTAAGGGTTGAAATAAAAAATGATAAGAAAAATCTGAAAATTTGGTATATTTTTGTATGAAGTATTTAAAAGGTCGTGTTAAAATTTCACGACGATTAGGAAGCTCGTTATAAAAAAATTAACATTTTGTTAAGAACAATTTAAAAAAATTTATCAATAAACTTCGTATTGTTTCCGTTGCTTTCAGTATATTGGAGATATTATAAAATTGAGGGGTCAAAAAAAAAAACTTATTACAAAGTTACATCAGTTTCCATAAAACAACATTTAGTTTGTGAATGTTAATTGTTCAATAACGAGCTTCCTAATTGTCGTGAAATTTTTTCACGACCTCCTGAATACTTCATGTAAAAACATACCAAATTTTCAGAATTTTATCATCATTTGCGATTTGGGACTCAACATCCTTAAGGAGGTAGAGCGGTCCACTTGAGTCGAATGACGGTGTACGCATTTTTTTTTCAATAAACCTCGAAAAATGCATACGGGGTATAGATTTATTTTGTAGCTACTATTTCTTCGTAAAATATATAACTAAGGGGCAAAGTTATGCATTTTTATATTTATTTTTATTACGTAAACAAGGAAAACTTTTGAACTACCAATTTAAAAAAAGTATAACATTATCGTTGATTATTATGAAATAACTGCGTCAGCGAATAATTTATCCAACTCAGAATGAAATTTTGAGTTATTTATAAATATGCCTATTTATATTTAATCCACGAGATTACCAATACCATTTTTATCAATACCATCAATGAGAATCAAGTGTTGCCGAAATACGGCAACTTCGCGGACATTGAGGTAGGCAGCAATGCTCTTCATTCGCCAGCAAAGACTCGTAATCTTTCATCAAACCTTCATGGTTCAATATTGAGTATGTATGGTTTACAATCAGCAAGATGGGTTTTTTCCCTAAATGTTTACAAAGGCTAAGTTTGCGTTAATCCGTTGTTAGAAATGATTTAACCTGGTGCTAAGTAGCCAAAAAAATTACATCACACGTAGCGTGCCCATCTGGCCCATCTAACCGCACGTAAAATTACATGCATCAAACGATTTCTTATGTCTAGTGTTTTGTGGTGAAAACATTTCATCAAATTCGTCAAGACAATATAGTCTAGACAATAACCCATTTTTTTATTTTTTCAAACCTTAAGGCGGGATTTTACTTTGAAACTATGAAAAAAACGCTATTTTCGTGAATTTTTTCTGAGAATACTATTAAAGATATCGATATGGAGTTTGAACTGTTCAATAAATACACTCTTTTAGTACATAAAAAAACAATTTTAATGTATTTTATTCATTTTTTGTACACGTAAAATATGTTTAAAGCCAACGCCTCGAAAAGCAGGTACCGTTGCCGTGGCCGTGAAATCTTCCCGACGGATGGTCTAAAACAAAAAAATCAAATAGTTTCATGTTCAGTATGTCTTCAGGAACCGACCTAACTAGAATATTTTATATACGTGCAAAATTAACAAAATGGCGGTTAAAATACGAAAAAAAAATGCGTTTTTTTGGGTCTTTTTTTGCAATAAAAAAATAGTTCTAATCAAAATTTTAAGTTGATTGTAGTTAGGTCGTTTGGTACACACATATAGAATATGTGTTCCAAATTTCATAAGGATCGGTTCAGTACTTTTTGAGTTATCACGACCACGGTACTTGAAAATGTCGTTTCGAGAAAAACGCGTTTAAAGTTTTGGTGAGTGATAAATCGTAGAAAAAATTATCTTACCCTCAATCAGCGATGCATGGGCCATATAATATGCCTTCGACGTGTTCCAGGTGGGTGTTTTCATCCAATTTAGCCTTTTCAAAGTTTCAAAGTAGAATCCCGCCTTAAACTGTCGCTAACACTCTAACCTCCTAAAGTGATGTTCCTTGTAAATGTGGCTTCACCAAACGAAAACCCTTACTTTTAAACTCCCTCGTGCACTTTCCTAATCCCAATCGAAACCAACGACTCGACGTGACCTTTGAGTGACCTCAACACGGCAGCAACAAAAAAATCGTAAACCAGCAAAACAGCTCGGCGGTGGATAGCGACTGTGATACTTCCGCAATCGAATGATGTCATTTATCAAACGAACCGTCCACCAATTTCAACGACCACACAGGATGTGCGCGGACCTTATTCCTCGCTTTTTCTCCGTTTCCCATCGTGCGTTGGGAAACAGTACGGTACGACTAAACGCGCAGGCACTCCCGAAACGCCGACTCGCGCAGAGATGCGTTTTGAATGGAGAAGTGCCGTACGCTTGAATAGAAGGCCCCGAAGAAGAGATTGCGCTAAGGCGCTCACGGCGCTGTCCAATGGCCCGCGCCGCGGTGTCTCGGGACGCGCGTACGGAACAGCAGCCACCTAACCTACTTAAAGCTCGCTCTCTCCCCTGGTGACGTCACGAATCCCGTCGCGCGATCGGTTAACGGCCAGCGTCTTCGCGCTCACGGTAACGCCACGGTATTGCGAATACACGCGCTTTTGTCACATATATATACATATATATATATATATATATGGTAACACGCGTTTTGACCCGACGACAAAATATCCGACGACAGAATATCCGCAGGACAAAATATCCTCATGACAGAACATCCGCAAGACAAAATATCTGCCGATATTATATCCGCTGTCGGTAACTAAATGTTGAGGTGTTTGTTTGGTGTTTTGTTTGGTATTTTTGGGTTCGTTTGGTGTTTTGTTTGCGTTTGTTTGGTGTTTTGTTTGCGTTTGTTTAAGTTGGTTGCCAATCTTATATCCGCTGTCGGTAATTAAATGTTGAGGTGTTCGTTTGGTGTTTTGTTTGCGTTTGTTTGGTGTTTTGTTTGCGTTTATTTGAGTTGGTTGCCAATCTTATATCCGCTGTCGGTAATTAAATGTTGAGGTGTTTGTTTGGTGTTTTTGGTGTTGTTTGGTGTTTTGTTTGGGTTTGTTCGGGTTGGTTGCCGATATTATATCCGCTGTCGGTAATTAAATGTTGAGGTGTTTGTTTGGTGTTTTGTTTGCGTTTGTTTGGCGTTTTGTTTGCGTTTGTTTGGTGTTTTGTTTGCGTTTGTTTGGTGTTTTGTTTGCGTTGGTTGCCAATCTTATATCCGCTGTCGGTAATTAAATGTTGAGGTGTTTGTTTGGTGTTTTTGGTGTTTGGTTTGGGTTTGTTCGGGTCGGTTGCCGATATTATATCCGCTGTCGGTAATTAAATGTTGAGGTGTTTGTTTGGTGTTTTGTTTGCGTTTGTTTGGTGTTTTGTTTGGGTCGGTTGCCAATCTTATATCCGCTGTCGGTAATTAAATGTTGAGGTGTTTGTTTGGGTTTGTTGGGTGTTTTGTTTGCGTTTGTTTGGTGTTCTGTTTGCGTTTATTTGAGTTGGTTGCCAATCTTATATCCGCTGGCGGTAATTAAATGTTGAGGTGTTTGTTTGGTGTTTTTGGTGTTGTTTTGGTGTTTTTGGTGTTTTTGGCGTTTTTGGTGTTTTGTTTGGGTTTGTTCGGGTTGGTTACCGATATTATATCCACTGTCGGTAATTAAATGTTGAGGTGTTTGTTTGGTGTTTTATTTGCGTTTGTTTGGTGTTTTGTTTCCGTTTGTTTCGTGTTTTGTTTGCGTTTGTTTGAGTTGCTTGCCAATCTTATATCCGCTGTCGGTAATTAAATGTCGAGGTGTTTGTTTCGTGTTTTTGGTGTTGTTTGGTGTTTTGTTTGGGTTTGTTCGGGTTGGTTGCCGATATTATATCCGCTGTCGGTAATTAAATGTTAAGGTGTTTGTTTGGTGTTGTTTGGTGTTCTGTTTGTTTTTGGTGTTTGGTATTTTGGCGCGCAGAACACTGAAGGTTTCGTGTCGGACGAGCTTTAGGATTTTGTCTCGCGGATGTTTTGTCATGAGGATATTTTGTCTTCCGGATATTTTGTCATGAGGATGTATTGTCTTTCGGATATTTTGTCTTCGGATATTTGTTTGCGGATATTTTGTCGTCGGGTCGAATATCGCGTAGCCACACACACACATTCTAAAGTATATTCCACGCATTTCAATTATTGTAATGTATTTTTCAATTCGATTCGGTGAGCGGCAACCAGAACCGATCTTTCTCCACAAAAAAGCCATTGCAATCCACTTCGTTTTTCTTTGTTCTCAACGTCATAAAAGAAAAAGTGCCTACCCTTTCTCCTACACCCCCCCCCCCCCCCCCACCATCCCATCACACATCGCTTACTCTCCCGCTGTCTCGCTCTCCTTCTCCTCGTTTTCCCTATGAATATTGATTCTAAAGTGCGGAATATTGACAAACTTTCGTTCGTAAATGGAGCTTGACGGGAGAGTCTTTCCGCGAGAGTAATACGACAATTAGTATTCGGCCGGTAATTACCGCATCCTTCCACCGAATCGAAAGATATCCCGTCCTTGTCCGTTCGACGCATAATGCGATACAGATGGAAGCTGATCGCTCCAATTTTAACCATATGTATACACGCACGCACACATAAACCCGTGTGTGTGTGGTGTGCAAAGAACGCGTCCGATATCGGAAGTGGAACTCGCGCTCAGTGACGGGGTATCCAAACAATGTCAATTTCTCTCGTTGCTTGTCTACTCTTGCACTTTCCCAGTATATTTATATAAGAATAATAAAAATATAAAATAATAAAGCGTAACGTCGATTGGACAAAAAGTAGCCAGTCTCGGTGTGTGTGTTAAATTATTTTGATTATTCGTGTTGAGGAGACTTGGGTCGACTTGAATTTTTTTTTAAATATCGATGTTTGTTTTTCAGCTCATTCTCGAAATATAAAATTTCAAAAAAATTCTCCGACTATTTCACGTCGATACGCTTTTCGTGGCCCTTTTCATGCCACCTTACATCGACGCCAAAAAAAAAAAACGATTGTATCAAACGTGCGGGAGATAGAATTCTTCAAATTTCACCCCCCTATAAGGGTTGGTCCGGATGGTCGAAAATATTTTAAATTCATTTTACCATGTTTTTTTTAGTCACTAGAGCCGAACTGAGCAAGAAATTGTAGGAAATTAAAAAGTTAAAAAAAAAATGAAATCGTTGGATAGCAACGATGCAAACTTCAGGCACATCAATACATATGTTTCAATACAAAATCTGTCAATGATACTCGAAACCATACGCTTTGATGTACAAAGAGAAAAATATTTGAAAACCTGCCCACGTTTTTTCCTCAAAAATTCCGTGGATGCTAATTTTTCATAAAATATATAATTAGAGGGCAAAATGATACATTTTTATATTTTTGCTAGCTATATCCGACGTGGGAAGTGCTTTTGGATACACGATATTTTTAGTTTCTCCGTTTGGTGCATACATGAATAAATCAAAAGGTTCTCCGACGCGTGTGCAGGCCGCATACAGCTGTCCAGAAGCACGAATTGTTCAAATTTAGTCCACACACTTTTAGCGAGTGTGTGTATTTTTGATGGTCATTGCAAATGCGAGCTTTGACTAGGCCCCGATTATTTGTCCCTTACTCTGCAAGGGCCCTAACATGGCACCCCACTTTGGTGGACACACTTTGGTCATTGCAAATGCGAGCTTTGACTAGGCCCCGATTATTTGTCCCTTACTCTGCAAGGGCCCTAACATGGCACCCCACTTTGGTGGACACACTTTGGTCATTGCAAATGCGAGCTTTGACTAGGCCCCGATTATTTGTCCCTTACTCTGCAAGGGCCCTGACATGGCACCCGACCAGGTCCCTTGGAGGCCGGTCACACTCTGTCGACCAGGGCCTATAGAGGCTTATGAATGAGGGCCCGACTGGTCGCCTCAACGGAACCCGATCGAAGCCACGAAGCAACCCTATTACTGCCCTATAATTATCAGCTTTATCAGTGGATACATATCAAGCGAGGAGTTTCGCAATAATGAAAAGTATTTTCTTCGAATAAAGGATTATTTATTATTCACCTCGAAATTAGAAAATAAAAAACAAGTTCAGTTTTACAGGTTATATTGTATGCCCTGGAACAACCACTGCCCTGATTGTACGCCCTGATTGTATATTGTATGCCCTGTAACAACCACTGCCCTTTTTATGGCTGTCCTCCTAATTTCTTTCACGGGAACACGTTTGAATTCGAATGGCATATCTGTCGGAATCATTGGGATGCGTGGCAACAGTACATCGTCTCCTTTAAATGTTCTATTCGCAATAATTTTTGTGGAAATTACTTTTACATTTTATCGAAATTGCCTTGCATTACTTTTTCTGAAAATTACTTTTACATTTTGTCGAAATTGCCTTGCATTACTTTTTGTGGCAATTACTTTTATTTTAACTAATAAAATACTTTTTCGTGGGAATTACTTTTAATTTACATAATAAAAGAATTTTATGTTGACAGTACTTTTCCACATAATAAAATAATTTTTGTGGAAATTACTTTTTCACGTAATAAAATAATTTTTTGCGGAAATTACTTTTTCACATAATACAATAATTTTTTGTGGAAATGTGAAAAACTTTTACACATCAGAGTATATTTTTGTCGAAACGTAAAAAGTTTTCACGTAGTTTCGATGGTATTGTTCACTATCTTTTTCACTGAAAACCTGGTATCGTTGCAAAGTCGTGGTGCATTGATGTTTCGGAAAAGAATGATAGGCACGCCAACTTTCAATGTTAAAACGTGCGGCGGCATGCCTGGGAAATCAAGTGAATTCAAGAATGCAGTTGGATAATTAATAACTTCGTCTTGAATCATTACAGTATCGATGGACTTATACGTTGTTGCTTCGGCTGGTATTTCGTTTTGGATGCTGAAATTGATGGCATTGACGTCGTTGTTTTTGGCTGCTAATATAGCACGTGCACTGAGCCATTGATGATTTTTTGGTAACTCCGTGCGATATTTGAGAACACTTTGTCAATCAATTCGTCTGTGGCTGCTGTGATTCTACAGAAGTTTATTGGCAATGTGAAACATTGTGTGGATTCCTCAATTGTCATTTTCCCATTCCCAATGTCGAACGATTGTTTCGTGAAGAGTTGAGCGGATGCCTCATGTTGTAGTTGTACACGCATAATGGTCATGGTATTGAAATTCCCAATTTTTTTTTTTTTGAATTTTTAGGCTACGTGGGTCATCGAAAGATTTTTGAAAATCTTTATGAAAAATGTATAACCAAAAGCTACAAAAAAAGATTCAAAATAATAATAAAAATGAAGGAATTAAGGGGAGGGGTTCGCACTTTTGAAAAATTGATTTTTCTGTTGTATTTTCTTATAGTTAAACATTTCAAGAATATAAGCCTAAAATTTCAAGTCAATCAGAGCAAAATTCTCGAAGTTATTGACTATTTAGTCCCGCTCCTCTAACACTGTAGCTCGCGTTTCAAACTGTAGCTAACACTTCAAACGCGTTTTTCTCGAACCCACTTTTTCAAAGTGTTTCAATAAATTTACTCTATCCATATAGATGAAAAAAAATCGCAAAAAAGTGTTTTTTTTCACGTGTTTTTTTTTTTTACTTTACATACAAACTTTGCCACCCCTTTTCTCCCCTTAGAGTTTGAATTTCGAAAAAATCCTTATTAGTGAAATGTCAGCCTCATTTTTTCAATTCGTGTCATTGCAATTGCGACAATTCAGCGAATATAATAATTTCCGTCATCTTACGATGCATTCTCCGTAACCTCCTTACGAGTAGTCAATCCGCGTCTCCCCCCCCCCCTCTCTGGCTCCAACTCTCTCCCTTCTCCATTTCGTAATGGTATTGCATTACAAAAACGTTTTTTTTTTCGTCCCCTCCTATTCGGGTCGTGTTCGCCTCCCAGTGGCGATGCGCGTTATCGTCAGCTGGGACGTTTACCGCTGTCTAATTGAGCCTCGCGAATTATAGAGGCACGCGAGAGCAAATAACACAGAGCGATATCGTATGACAAGGGAAAAAAGAGAATACATGCACACGAGAAATGCGGTGCCACTGTCGATTGCATGGCGCGATCTCGTCAATTGAGAATCAAACACTGCCACGAAATGTCGCAAGCGAATTCGTGATCTCGAGCTTCGAAATATTCTTAAGGGGTTACCCCCACTTGCGATTTTGAAAAAATCGATTTTTTTTTATTGCATCTTTTTGAAGTATAAGTATCTGAGAATATGTCCTGAAAATTTCAAGTCGATCCGAACAAAATTGACTGAGATATGAGCGTTGAAAGAGAAGAATCCGTGAATTGAAGAACTGAAATTGAAACTTTAAACGCGTTTTTCTCAAAATGGCATTTCTGAAGTCGGTGACCAAGATTACTCGAACACTAATGAACCGATCTTCTTGAAATTTTGCAGGCTTATTTAATACATAAAAATGTAGTCTTTGATCGTTCGATTTTTTTTTCGAAAAAAAATGGCCGTTTTATAGCCAAAAAACAGCCGTTTTTTTCGTTAAAATCGAACCATTAACTTTGACTGTCCGCCATTTTGTGAAAAATGAATATTTTTTAAAATCCTTCGATTAAAGACTAGTTTATACTTATATTTGACTAAATCCATCCGCATTTTTTTTTCAGATGATCCACTTCGCCGCAATGTTGGTCACCGCAAACCGTGTATATAAAAACATTATTTCATTGACGGCCATTTGCCACTAAACAATGTAATATTTTTCAATAAAAAAATTACTGAAAGTTCTTCAGGATGTGTTCTTTAAGATGGTATATTGATCGATTAAAAAAGTTTTGTAGTTTTCTTCAAAAAAAATAATGAAAAAGGCCTTTTTTGCGCTACAAGTGGGGGTAACGCGTTAAGAATATTTCGAAGCTCGAGATGTTCGGCGAGTAAAGATTCGTGTCGCGCTCGCGTAGGCGACATTGCGAAGTAATGTCAAGAGTTTAAATGCCCGAAACGAGTAAACACAGTATGTTACGTGCTTCGAGAGTTTTTTATTGTCTATAAACACTTGGCCTCGAAAGCACACAGTGGAAGCGAATTGAGAGAGAGAAAAAAATAAAAATTGAAGCAAGGCTTTAAAAAAATCAGCTTTTGTCTATTATTTGTTTGTTGTGGTATTAAAAAAAAGATTATTTATGTTATGTTAGGTTATGTTGCGTTAAAAGAGCTTTTTTGTTTGTAACAAAAATACATATTAAAATTTTATTATAAGAAAATTTAATAAAAATTTATAAATATATAAAAAGCGTATAGTTCCGAAAAGCCGACGATTAATTTGGGATTTCGTCTACCAATGTATCGTGACTCGCCGATCACGAATGTGACAGTGAAAATTCCCGCAAATTTGATTTTCAAGGTCAAAACTCGCGAAAACCGATTTTTTAAAAGTTTTTCTATTTTATTTTGATAAATGTTGATCTTAGAGAAAAAAGATTCCTACAAAAGTTGTAGCCCATAGAAAGATTGATATTTTATCTTTTATACAGTTTTCGTCTAAAACCATTATGTTCCAAGAAAAATAGGATAATGCTCAAATAATAAGTACATTTAGCTAAACTCCATTAGTTTCGATATTATCTACTTAAGCACTCTACCGCGGGAAGGTCGGAGTTTAGTACTCGAAGTGCATGTTTATTTTTTGCATTTTTGTATTTTATTTGATTTTTTGCTTTATTTTGTTTAGGTTTGTTTGAGTTTAAACACTGTACTGCTCTTTAAAGACTAAACTCCAACCTTCCCGCACTGAGTGCGTAAGTAGATAATATCGAAACTAATGGAATGTAGCTAAATGTACTTATTGGAGCATTATCCCATTTTTCTCGAAACAGACTGGTTTTAGGCAAAACCTGTATGGAACATAAAAGATCGATCTGTTTATAGGCTACAACTTTTCTAGGAAACGTTTTTCTCTAAGATCGACATTTATCGAAATAAAATAGAAAAACTTTCGAAGAATCAGTTTTTGTAAGTTTCGACCTTGAAAATCAAATTTGCGGGTACTTTCACTATCGTATTCGTGAGCAGCGAGTGAAAATACGTGGGTATACGAAATTCCAAATTAATCGGCGGCTTTTTGAAACTTTATCCAAAAATATATTCTCAATCGAAAACTATCATGAAAATTGTTTATTCATTTTCTATTTTTCACTTTTTCCACAACCCTTTATGGCACCGTGCGAAAGTTCTGTAAAAAATTATCCATGTCCTCACAAAATCCCATACTGACAAAGGTTTTCTAGTGCAAAGTAGATGGCATTAGTTGGATCAAAATTTATTCGAAGTTCACTTATCGCGAGATAGCAAGATTCGAATGTGCCGTAAAGTTTTCGAAAAATGAAGAAAAAATTCAAAACGACAAACGGTGTGTGAAAAACGTGACGTGGCTTTGTGCTGCAACAAGCAAAACAACTGCTTCGAAGCATTCCATACATCACAAAGAAATGTTACGGCACAATGTAACATATCTGTCACGCTCCCTTTATTGCTTCATAACTAGCTCGCTGATGAAATTTCTCAAAAAATATATGCGTGTTTTTAAATTTATTAAAACCTACCATAAAGTCAACTATTTTTTTATTTTTACGTTGTTGAGTTATGAAGAGTTAATTAGATTTACCGTTTGTCTATTAAAAAATGATTTTTTATTTATGTCAAAACATTTCCCCAATCAAAAACAAAATATGTGTAATATTTACTATTTTCAAACTCCTTTTAGTCATCCAAAATATATGATATTCATCCACTGACAAAATATATTAAATTTCGCATTAAAAAACATATATTATACTCGTTTATTTTTTTAAAAAACCAAATTATATGATTTTTTATTTTCATTCGCCCGCTCGGCCAACCCAACACTCTTATTTTTCTTATTTATTATTAGATCGTTATTATTATATTCTTTAAATAGATTATTTATGTATTAAAAAAACATTACTGAACTCTTTTATGACCAAAAACAATATTGATATATTTTTCTCTCGAAACGTGACGATGTTTTCATAAAAAAATGCACGCTGTTTTTTAATATATCAAAAATTCAATGAACTCGAATTTTGCGATCTTTTTTAGAAGAAAAAAAAACGATGTTCCAACATTATAAACGGTTCAGCGTTTGCAAAAAAACACGGTAAATATCCGTGTGTTTATTTATCTCTCTCGAGGACTTTCGCCGCCATTTCATTCCTGTCCGAATCCCGCGCTCCCCAACTACAAATTATCGTCGTTACAACGGCGATCTCTCGATCTCCGAAAGTGTCACACAGCCAGAGCAAAAACATGCCCGCGAAAAACTTTTTTCCCACACGTTCTACCACCGTGACCTTCCGCTGACGGACGAAATTCCCCCGCGCGGTAGCGGAAAAAAACATTCGCACGAGTTTCCCACGCGACACTGATCTATTTCCGGTGTCGTGCGCACTACGCGGCGCGAGATCGAGCAAAATGCGATTAAACCGGAGAGCTGTACAAAATTCGCATTCCGGTCGATTCTCATCGACAGATATCGGAAGAGAACAAAAAACAAATACGATTCCGGCCGGAAACGAGTCTCGTTGGAAAACAGGTGTGCCGTCATTTTCATTTTCAAGCTTCGGCAGTGCGCGAAACGAAGAGTAACAGAAGTTACATGACTCGAGGAGAGGAAGTGTCTAAATTACTCACGAGTGTACACGGAGAATCTCTCAATTGCGCCTGCACGCTCCCTCTTCCGACCACACTGAACGAAGCGAAAAAATCCTTTCTGCTCTCCACGATGCACCGATCGCAAAAATCGTTTGCACTGCACGATTCGTCGCTTTGCATTTGCAGTGAGAGCTTGCGACCTTCTCGTTTAATTTTTTTTTCTTTCTCGCTGCACTACACACGCACTCACGAGTCCAGAGCGGCGGAGCGATCGGCAAACTCAACGGAAGTAGCGAGCCTTGCGCAAAAACGTTCGCGCACTACTAACGTGAAGCGCCTGCACGAGTTGACGGCTCGGCGTGTACTGTGCCCGTGGTGTATGGTCACGCGGGCCTACCTCAGCCTTCCGCTCGCCCAAGACCGATCGTCCGAGTTTGCGGGGGGGAGCACAGTGGACGCGCGCACGAGATGTCCCGCTAAGCGCGTTTCATTTTCTCCCCAACTCGCGCGGACGAGGATCGGCCGATTTTCGACCGCTGAATCATCCGGCCCAAATTCACCGCGAACCCCTTTAGATTCGTTTATCACAACTTTCTTCGACACCGTTAATCGCTTCGGCCATTTTTTCCGCGTTTTTCGAAACATCTTTTTTTCTCGCCTCCCCGTTGGTACTACGCGCGTGCGCATAGAACAATCGACCGGCAGAAGAGCGGAGGATAACTTTTTGTTTGTTTTTAAGTGCAACGCGGTCGATAATTTTCGCAAACTGTTGGAAGCTTGTCTACTGGCCAGTTTCGAACGTCCGGAAGTGTGGGCGTGCGCGTTTTATTTTTTTTTCGACGCTCGCCTGTTAGCGAGCAGGAGAATTCAAACACGCAAATCCCGTTATTGAATGTAATTGGCTTCGCTTGATGGCTTCCAGTAGTATGTTTGGTCGAAATATCTTTTGGCTTCGGCGTTGCGAGATCACGTGTCGTGTGATATTGAAGACGTGAGAATGCGTGTGCGAAGTAATTGGTCGCCCGTAAATTTGTTTTCCTTCGACTATTGAACAATAAACGAAAGTTATTGAACGTTATCGATTCGCAGTGAGAGATTTAGCGAAAAAAATAATTTCAAGGGAGGAGATTTTTTATAACGCGAAAACGAGCTTACCGAAAAGAAAGGCCACGGGGAAGCTGAGGGACTACTTCACGGCCGCGGAATCGTAGAGGGAGACAGTTGCTACATTGTTTGTTAAGGGTGGGGGGAGAAACGTGTGCGAAAGACGTCTGCGAATGTATATCGCAAAAATGTTCAAGTGTACGGTAGATTATTGTGATTATTATTTACATATATGTTAATTTTGAAAAATCAGAATTATCAGAAAACTAATTTTCGATTTGGAAAAATCTTGTTGAAATAGAGACGAGCTTTAGCAACGTCACACGGTTCTCTCGTAATTCGAGGCTGTTGCGTTGACTGCAGTGACTGTCACGGGTCACAACTGTGTTACGCGCGGTTTGTGCCGGTCGTCGTTTTCAGAGGTTATGTCAGAGCAAAAAGAGGCAACGAATGATTCGGAAAAGAAGATTAGTAGATTAGATCGTACTATGCTCACCGAAGCTAGAAAAAAGGAAGCGAAGCATCATAATAAATAAATGAATAAGTTCCCCTTGCTCGCATTTGGCTTTAACGTATTTGAAATTGGCGCGCTAGGTCTTCGATTGGTTCTGCTATTCCCATAGTTCCGACGTTGCCACTTTTCAATACATACGTCTCACCAAGCCTCACTTTTTTGTAAACTGGATGCATATTTTTCACACATTCTCATTAATTAGATCGATAACCGGTTTTTTCGGTAATATTGTCCTGTGCACTATTCTGCACACAATATTCGTTTTTCGGGTCACTTTCTTCGCATATGCGGAGGCTATACGCGAGAAACTGAAATGGTAACGACGTTGCCCCATACAACCAATGCGATCGAGCGGAAATTGACGTAAACTTAAAAAATTAATATCGATAAACGAGTGCGGAAACTCCGTTCTCCTTTTACTGGTGAATAATATACCACAACGACGCGTAAAAAATTGATTAATATCCATTCACCCTGATATTTAAACTTGAAACGTTAAACGCGTTTATCTGAAAACCACTTTTTCATGCACCTCGTACGAGACGACGCGAAAACTATCCAATCGATCATGTTGACATTTTTCACACTTTTAGATAACATAAGTTCCATTTATGTGAACCTTAAGTGCCTTAAAAAATATCTTTAAAAACTGCTATTTTAACAAATACTATAGTAAGAATTTCATGAAAAATATAACTTCTTTTCAAACACGTACCTTTTTCGAATTTGCACTTTTCCTTGGATTTTTTAGGTTCACATAGAGCGTGTGGGTCTTAGAAATGTAAAGCTTCTTAGCTCTGATGTTTCAGATCAATGTGCCAGACGCTAGGCTGCACGCCGTGAAACAACTCCGGCGGCGAACGTTTGTGAAGCAAGTGTCGTACAGTCACCGTCTACAAGTATTAAAAAAAATCTTTTGGATGATTAAAAGATGTAATAATATGGACGTAACATCCTTATTATGTAGAATAAATAATTTCGACACCAAAAATCTTGAAAATTTGCTTATTTTCGGCTGTCTCAAAGGACCCTTTCCCCCATGGAGAAACAAAATTCTAAGCAGCTGATGTGCCATTCTTTACTACTTGGACTTCGAACGCGAATATCTCGGAACGTTTTGGTCTCGCGACATATATCAATAAGCGTTATGCTCGCAATGACAAACCCTATTTGCTTACGAAAGGAGACCTAATATAGGATGTCTCAAATTTACATGACATCTTAATTTATTAGCAAAACGTATTATTTTATTTGAAAACTACAAATATTTCTATATTAACATAACACACAAACATGGAGGTTATGTGTGGAACATAATATCCGACAAATGGCCGCCTCGTCCCTGTTAGCAAACGTTCACTCGTTTGACGAAATTTTCAATAACATTTTGGCATGAGTGCGGACTAATTTTATTAATGCTGCGTCCAATTGCTTCTTTGAGTTTCGGAATGGTCTGTGGATCATTGGCATACACTTTTCCTGTCAGAAAACCCCAAAGAAAGAAGTCCAATGGCGTCAAATCGCACGATCTTGATGGCCAATTCACATCGCCGCGGCGCAAGGTAACGCGACCTGGAACTTCGTCCGCACTAACTGCATTGTTTCGCCCTCCGTGTGGCAGGTTGCGCCATCTTGTTGAAAAAATATGTCTTCCAAGCCGTTTATGCAATTCATTGGATATTGTATTCCACACATAACCTACATGTTTGTATCTTATATAAAAGTTAAAATATTCGTACTCTTCAAATAAATAATACGTTTTATTAATAAAAAAGAAGGTCACGTCATTTTGATCCACCCTTTAGGTGTGAATCACCCTGTATCTCTTCTCTCATCCGTTTTACTGACGAAAAGTCCAACCTCGGCGAGCTAACTCATCGGCTTTGTTTGCATCTCGCACGTCCTTCAATATCCATAACCCCCCCCCCTCCCCGCGGACCGCGCCACTCAACATTTTCTGCCGATCAGGTCATCGATCGCGCCAACTGCTGTTCATTTTTCCAACCACGACCAACGATGCTCCCTGCTCGGACAGCGGAAATATATGCTGTCGGTAACGGCACTCTTACTTACCGACCGTAGGTAACATACCGACCGTCGGTAACCAACGGATCGCCCTTATTCGTTAAAGCAGTTTCGCAATCACATTCGCACACTTCATAGCTTCGGTCGTTCACCGCGCGTCTCGAGTACGAAAAGTTGCCGCAGACCGCGAGAAGCTCGTGCGACACCTCGCGCGACACGCACGAGCGAGAGAGCGTTCGATGTTTCGGCGGGTTCGCGATCGCGACAAGGGCGAGATTCGAACGCGAGTGGGCCAATCGGCGCGTGGCTGCACGAAGCCTCGATCCCGATTGGTCGCGCCCCGTCTTGTGTACATGACAACCGGGCCGATGCCGGCGCCCTGTGTATCATCGCGTAACACACCACCGCACGGTATACTCACTCTATGCCCGCACGGAACAATCATTCGTTCGGCGTGCGATCACGAGTGCGTGAGATACGCGCGTTCCCGACACGCGCCTATCCCCAAAAAATTCAACGCGTTCTCCCCATCTTGCACAACAGCAACGACAAACGTCAATCTCTCCATAGCGAACACGTGATTTCTTTGTTTGCTGTTTTTTTCGATCTTTCTTTTATCCTCATTTTTAAACGTCACGTTGTCGCATTCGCGCACGTGGACTTGCCCGCGTTCCAACATCGCGGAAGTGTTTCGTTTGTTTTTTTTTGTGCTTCCACATGTACGCGACAGTTTTCCGCGAGGAATCGCAAACAAGCGGGAATATGCAGTGCCAATGATCTTTTGAAGAATCGAGGTGAGAATTAGCGCTCCCTGTGAAATACTTCGAGGCCCTGGCCATTAGGAATTTATCATTAATTTTGTGTATATATATAAGGTGTATGTGAGTTTTAACGTCACCCAATAAATCTATTCATCATTTCTTTCATGATACATTATCACCATTTTCTAGTCAACGTCAATGGAAAGGAGGAGAATAAAATTTCGTTCGTTGAAAAGAAAAAAATATCCTTACAATTGTAATTCTTATTCAATTAAAACTATATATATATATATATATATAGATATATATATTAATAGAAAAAAATGAAAATCGCGACAAAAAAATATATTTTTAAAATAATTTAATGAGATTAAAGTTGTGTAATAAAAACAAACCAAAACGGCATCGTACGCTGAAGTTTACGTCGTTGGAATGCCACGAAAATTCATTTTTATTTCCTTTTTCTCCATTTTTGTAGGGATCCGATATTTTTTTCGACATGTTTCTCGTAGCTTTGATGTGGCGAAAAAAAGTATTCTATTAGGAAAAAAAAAAAAGAAATTCGTCGCATTCCAACGATGCAAACTTCACGTCGTCTTCTTACGTGCGATTCAGCGTCATCCACCAAAATTATTTATTATTTCTTCCGTGACAGATAATCATAATCTCCTCCACGTCAATACATTTTTTAATTGTTCAATTTGAAAAAAAAAAAACACATTTTTAATTGAAAAAGAAGTGAACTTTCTCCTCACTTGAAAAAAAAAACTCATAAAAATAAGAAAAGCATCGTACGAGATTCAACTTGTCCGAAGTATTGGATGACATTTTTGAAACATGACCGGGCGTCACGAGAACGCGAAAGTCGCTCGAAGAAACGAAAAAAAAAACATCTATCGCGAAGAATATTTTTTTTTTCATTCCGATAAACGATCAACACCCGCAATCCAACGTGTGCAAAAATTGAACGAAATCACTTGGCCGCATTAATAATAATAATAATAATAATAATAATAATAATAATAATAATAATAGCAACAATAATTAAATATAATAATAATACCAGTAGTAAATATGAATAATAAATAAAAGCAATAGTCATAAATCCTAATAATATGAATAAAAATGATAGCCATAAATATTAATAATAGAAATTAAAATAATAATAATCAATAATAATCATAATAATAAATAAAAACAACGAGGTAGTGGCTAAAATTTGAGGAGCTTCGTGTCGCACAGCGTTAAAGCCTCGTTTTATTATACATAACCTCTTTTCAATCCCAAATGCAGTTCTTTCTGCTCACGCTTTGGCCGAAGTGTTTTATTTTTTAAATTTTAATTTCTACACGAACGAAGCCGGGCAAACGCACGGGTTAACGAATAAACATTGTCTACGACAAAAATCGCAACGAGAAAAGCACAGTGAGCATGAAAGATGACGGAATCGTTAGGGCCAGGAAGGGCGATCGAAATGGGCGAAAAATTAAGTGAAGATTGACACCGGAGAGTCGCGCGTGATTAACCGTGTGCAGACCGACCGAGGCAAGAACTGCCTCCGTCAGTCTGGACGCAGCGATTGTCGCGTTGAAAACAAAAAGCGCGGAAAGAAAATTCGAAGAAAAACGTTCGAAACTAAAGTCATTCAGTTGCATTTTGCTTCCACCTTGGCTGCAACTCCCAAGCTCGTGTATGAAATTCAACTTCCTTTTTTTTCTCACTTCAAGCCTCACAGCACGGCAATACTTCGATAACAAAAAGTACTCGATCGTAGTGTTTTGAAAAGCTCCCGACCTAAGCGACGTGAATACGCGATGAAAAATGTGGCTTCGAAATTTCGAGTTGACCCCTCGCACGACCTTCACAGTCGAGCTCAAGGTCAAACTGACGAGGCCATCTTTCTCCCGTCTCACAACCGAGCAACTTTCGTACGAAACTTTTTTCACCGCGACCCGTACTTTCCGAGATAGGGGCTTGTGACACTTCGAGTTGGACACCCGGTATATGTGTCTATTCTCACGGAGTCGCAGCGATGAGCGGACGGGCTCGGGGGCGCCGCGCGTTGCGGGAGCAAAACTAAAGGGAAAAAAAAAGAAACGCGAGCGTCAGGTGGTAGGTTTACACGCAACCTGCAACTATGACGATTTCCGGTACTTCCGGACGCGCGGCTGACGCGATTATTACGTGCGTATACCCGACACGCTCCAACGTCGCATTATCACCATCATTATTGTTATTATTATTATTATATGTATTTTTAAATTATATATATATATATATATATTCGAATTCAGCGACCTACAACACAAGGTCTTAAAATCGGTAATAATGTTATCGAAAAAAATACACGGTTCCGTTTAAAAAAGTTGAGTTGACCTCGACGTAACTTCAGCGCCTCCGGCGACCAAAAAATAGGGTGGTCCAGTATTGCGGCCTTCTCGAACACTGAAGCTTATGTCTGAAACATTTTTGGATATTATGAATAAGTTGAGTGCTATTGCTCTGTAACACTTTATGTGCCTCACCCTGTATATAATGATGATGATTATGATAATGATAACGATAATAATTTTTAAACGAGTTTTCCTTCCCGTTGGTTCATGAAGCGCGTGCCTACAAGGACAATATTTTGACAATGGGACACGCAGTCCAATCGCGATCTGTTCTTTGGACAGCATCGCGAAATGGCGTGCTAAAGCAGGACAGAAGATTAGACGGCGGGCGTGAGGTATTTTTTGTATTTTCTCCTAGCATCTGTCGATTTCCGAAAGTTTTGTTATTGTTTCCCTCGCGTACGGGTAGATGGCGTGCGATATCATTCTCGTGTAGAACTTTCACCGGGTGACGAGAGGTAGCGCGTGAAATACAGTTTAGGTAAGATCGTCGCGATCTTATCGCTGCGAGGACTGCGGTGCGAAAGGGAACTATAAGGAAAAGAAAATACGCAGAAAAAAAACATTGACGAAGTTGACGAAGTTGACGAAGATAAAGCCGCGTTATTGGAGAGGTTTTCTGGGAATAACTAGGGGAATTATTTAATTGAGTAAATGAGGGACAGTTATATTGGGGTATTATTGTGATTGAGAAATTGATTACTGTTAGGTTAGAGTTAGGCTACTGTGACGACCCAAGAATTAGGGTTATTTAAAAAAAAATAATTTTGAAGGAAGAAGCAAGATGATGGAAAAATCGTTGGGGCACTTATTTGTATGTACATTAACAAAGTTATTTACGGAATTTCATTACAAAATATTAATTATTATACAAGTTGTAGACAATCTCGTGAAGGGTCCTTGAACGTGCGGGGCTTAATGGCAAGGGCGTCGCCAAGAGGATGCAGGGGGGGGGCAGGTGCCCCCCCTAAATATTTGAAAGCATGTATATGAGGGTCTAGAATGTCTAAAATTCGTATTTCCTCCACCCTCCCTTCCCTATCTTGCCCCCTCTGGCCCATTAGTTGGCGACGTTCTTGCTTAATGGTGTACTCGATTTTGGTCATCCAGTTAATCTGACACAAAAAAATCGAGTTTCTTTTTAAAATAGATAATATTGGCTAAGACTTGACCGACCTTTTTTTCGTTATCATGTTCCAATCATCAAAAAAACAGAATTTGAAATTTTGTTTCGGTTCTTCGAGGAAAACGACATTATTATTATTAATAAGTAATGAAAAACATATGTTAGGAAGCAAAACGTCGGTCAAGCCTAAACTACTGTTACACTGAATTAGTATACCAAACTTCAAGTCAGTCCGTTTGTTAGATGTCGAGAAATCGTGTACACCGTTTTGAAAAATATAGTTTCGAGGAAAACCCTTTTAAAGCTTTAGCAGTTTTAGTTTAAGAAATATTGTTTTATTCCAATGTTGTAGTTATTTGAACTTAAGAAATGATATTCGTTACAACTGCTCATAAACTGCTCATAAAATGGAAAGTTTTCCATTAATCAGAAATTCCGTACGTACTTCTCTGCGAAATGCAATTAGGAACATAACTTTTAAATTTGAAGTAAATCGAGTGAAAATTGTTGAAGTTATTTGTCACGCCAGTTGGAAAAAAGCTGTTTCGAGAAGTTTCGAGTAGTCGGCCATTTTGTATATCGAGAAAAAATATATATTTTTTCTAACAGCTTGATATTCATACTAAATAGATGTGTAATTAATTTTATGAGTAAATCACTTTTACATACGAAAAAAAATTGTTAAATTCGCACATGATTTTATACCCGTTACTGTGGCCTAAAGAGGAATCGAATGCATCAGCAGGCAACGATGCATCGGGCAAACAATATATATATGATGATGATGATGATGATGATGATGATAATGATGACGATAATGATGATATTGAAGTTTGCATCGTTGGAACGGAACGAAACTTTCGTAGGCCAACTTTTTTTTGCACATCTAGCCTTTCGCAATCACCCAAATGTTTTTCAATGTTCTCATGACATATTATTAGCCTAAATATGTAAGAAGGGACTCTGGATGATGATGAAAATGAAGGAGTGAAAAAATAAAAAACGAATTTTCGTTGCATTCCAACTATGCAAACTTCAACATCGTTGATGATGATGATGATGATGATGATGATGATGATGATGATGATGAATCGCAAATCCGCAAGATCATCTCTCGCACCGAGGACACTTCGCTCGATTCTCGCAATCGATTTGTTATTCGACGCGCGCCACATCGTTCCTCATCATCTCTATCATTATTTTTCCGTATTTTTTCTCGTTTTTTTATTTATTTATTTTTTTTCATTTTTATATTCAATTTTTTAAGATCGACCCGTCGCGCATCGCTCGTTACAGGCGGCTGCAACGAAACGAGTTTTTCGTATCCTAGGCGCGCGAGCATTTCTCACGCGCGCGCACTATGCGGTGAAGCGAAATGACTTCGCGATAGCCACTTATACTTCACTCAATTAAGAAAGGGAGAGAGAGAGAGAGAGAGAGAGAGAGAGAGAGAGAGAGAGAGAGAGAGAGAGAGAGAGACAGACAGATTTTCGATCGTGATTCGTCATCGATGATGCCATCACGTTAGCCATCCGCCTCATCGAGTGCATTTTCACACACACACACAGGAATTAATGAAGAAATGAAAAATTGACGAGAAAACCGAGAAAACATAGAAATTGGTTTTTTAAACTCCTTTTCTTTATTTTTTTCACTTATTTGCTTTGAATTGAATTTTTTTTGTCATCTCATTTATTTATTTATTTATTTTGGATTTGTCGCCGAAGATTGAAAAATAATTAGCATGTCGAAAAATTGCACAGATTTTTTAATCCGTTTTTCTTGAATTTTTTACTTCCCTGCGTATTTTTAATATTTGTTTTTCTGATTTTCGTCCCGTATCGACGATTCGGATCGTATCCACTCGGGCATAGAACATCGCGTATGAGATCGCGAATAAAAAGTGACAGGATGGGGTCTGGGAGGGGGGAGACAGACAGAGAGAAAGAGAGAGAGAGAGAGAGAGACGAAGAAAAAGAAAAGTGCAAATCTTCCTTGCACTTTCCGAAATTACTTTGACAGCCCGCCCCCCTCTCCGCGATGTAATCGCGACCTATCAATCCGATTGGGCCGGGAGAACACTCGAAATCGATTGCTATGATATACCAAAGACAACATTGCCCGCGGAGATTCGCGGCTCGAAAACTTGTCCGGGAATATGAGAAAGGACAAGAGAAAAAACAGAGACAAAGAGAGAAATGCCATGAAAAAATTGACGGTAAAAAATTTCTACTCGACTCTTATTCGTCCGACGAATAATCGGATAACTTGTTCTTGCGTACTTTTTAATAATCATTTTTTCTTCCTTTCACTGCTGACCAGGAAAATACTGCAAATTTGATTGCCGTGTTGCGATTTTTTCTGTCGCTCCAGCTCGAACTTTTCGGGCTGCAAATTCAATGAAAAAAAATCGTGCTCGAGTAGAAGAGTAAATAAAATACGCAACAGGATAATAAAATTTGCAATATTTTCTGGGTCAGCTATAAAGAGAGAAAAAACCGATATATATATATCGTGGATTACGTGGCCTGAAATAATCGTGCCTCGAGTGGAAAAAATATTTTTATGGAACAAATATATAAAACGACAAAATTTACGAGGAAGAAACGCGCCGCAAGCCTATACTCACCGTAAAAAAAAATCCCCAGCAGAAAGTCACAAAAGATGCGCCAGCTTGCAAAAATTTGTCGCCGTTGAGCGAATTTTTTTTTATTCCTCTTTTCCCGAGCCCAATAAAAAATTGAACGTATATCCGTTTTTTATTGTGTTCTTTACTATCGTACATCGCTCGAACAGATTGCACAAAAAATTCAATCCTTTTTTACGACTGGTCGAATATGACATCGAGTACGAACAAAAAAGACATGGTAATTTCAAAACGTGCTTTTTCTTTCGTGAAGCAATTTTTTACATTTTTTTTTATTTCTCCTTCCTCGTGATTCCAGTATTCGTCGATGATTTTTTCACGTACGTTTTTTTCGTCGCTGTTCTGCCTAGCGATGTATATTCGTCGGCACGAGCGCTCACTCGTTGGAGGTCCACCCTTCGCTCACCTCCTCGCGATTTCTGCGCGCCGGCCGTCCTCTTACACAATATTGCCAAGTCCCAAGCTCGTATACACGTATATACGGATTGTCGAATCGAAACACTCTATCATCGATTAAACAAAACGTAAAACTTCGTTTCATCAGGAAAGTGAAGATTTTTTTTTTCACGACGCTGATAATTACTTCGTAAATATCTCTATAAATTTAAGGTAGTCCTTTGGACAGGCTTCAATTCATAGGATTTTCATCATTTTTTTTTAGCTTCACTAAATATATTAATAATTGTTCCTGTAAAATTTCAGGGTCGGTTATCGATTTTATTACAGGGAAAAAATAAAATAAAAATTTCGTACTTTTGTGAAGGAATCCCGAGACGACGTACAAAAACCCAATTTCCGGTCGCTACAAAAGTGTATACAGTAGTGAGAATCCGTCAGATTCTTAAAAATAATCAGATTTACATACTTAACACTTGTAGTGATCCAATGATCACAAAAAAAAAATACGCTCGTTGACCTAATTTTCATGTAACATCAAGTTTAATTTGAACTTCCGGTATTGGATTTATTACCACTTATTATCAATCCTAGTCATCATTAGTCATAATCTTACTATCAACCCAAATATCAATCCTAGAAATATTACGCGAATCGTTGGAATAGCTATTTTTTCATTTTTCTAATTAAATGTGAACATTCATTAAACAGTTTACAATTGGAAAATTTTAGTTATTACGAATTATTTTTTTTTGCACATGTTAACAATATAAATTGTACAGGTCTCAAGTATGATGAGTGGTATGGCTAGTGTGAAGCGATTGGAATACCCTAAGCTCGAATATAAATAATTAAAAGTTTTTTTACTTTATTTAAAAAAATGTTGATCTTAGAGGAAATTGTGTCCCACAAAAGTTGTAGCCTATAAAAAGATTGATCTTTTATGTTCCAAACAGTTTTTGTCTAGAACCATTGCGTTTCGAGAAAAACGGGATATAGCTCCAATAAGTACATTCTGCTAAACTCCATTAGTTTCGATCTTATCTACTCACGCACTTTACCGCGGGAAAGTTGCAGTTTAGTCCTCAAAGTGCATGTTTATTTTTTGCTTTCTTTTTTGTATTTTATTTTATTTTTTACTTTATTTTGTTTGGGTTGGAAGACTAAACTGCACTTTAATGACTAAACCCCAATCTCCCTGCGCTAATGCGCGTGAGTAGATGATATCGAAACTAATGGGGTTTAGCTAAATGTACTTATTGGAGTATTATCCCATTTTTCTCTGAACACATTGATTTTAGACAAAACTTATACGAAACATAAAAAATCAATATTTTCATAGGCTACAACTTTCGAAGGAAACATTTTTCTCTAAGATCAATTTTTATTACAATAAAATGGAAAAAACTTTTAAAAAATCAGTTTTTGTGAATTTTTATCTTGAAAATCGAATTTGCGGGTATTTTCACTATCGTGTTCGTGATCAGCTAGTCAAAATACATGGGCACACAAAATTCAAAATTAATCAGAGGTATGTTCTTTTCGGAACTTTATCCGAAAATAATAACATTGATATTAAGAATATTAATAACAGCAACTACGACACGATTATTATAATGACTATACATAATGATAATAATTATCGATTAAAGATATCGAAAGTAATACTAACAATATATTAGCAAAAAACTAACATTATTACGATTATTCTGAATAATGATAATAATGATAAGAGTATTTTTAGTTGTTTAATTTCCTTTTCTGTAGAAAATATATGTTTCCCCTTACAATATTCTCTTATTTTCAAATTGACACTCTACTGTCGTTTTGCTTTTCGTTCCCTCATGACGTGGAAGTTTGTACCGTTGGAATGCAACGATCTTTTAATTAATTTTCCATTTCTTTATTTTTACGCTTATCTAAAGCCTGTTTTTTTGCATATTGAGGTCGTAAATCCCCAATAAAAATACGTAAAAACGTTTGAGTGATTTCCACAGGCAATAAAAAATTAAGCGAATAAAAAGAAATCATTTTCCTTGCATTCCAACGATGCAAATTTTAATATCATGTTTCCTCACGCATTAGTTTCCTCATTTATACTTTTTCGAATTAGTTTCTCGAAGTGCTTAATAAATATAAACAATTCAGGCCCAGGCTCTTTTTTCTGCACCTTCCTGTTGATTTGTTCTCCCCATTTCTCTCCTATCCTTTCTTTCACGTTTCCCACTATTTAATTTTTTTATTTTTCTTGGCTTTTTTGCACGTACGTATGTGCACTAGGTTTTCTACTTCTTTTCTCCAAACCCTGCACTCGTTATCACTATACGTCTTATTTCCTTCTTTCCCCACATTCCCACACCTGAGTCTCGCCCAAGTTTCTTTTGTTTCTCCTGATATATTTAAAGCCTCCCAACACTTTTCCGCCTCTATGCTATTCTTCCTGCTTTCCTATCGAGGGCAGTACGTCGATTTTTCAACATTGTCCCAGTCCTGTCGCATTTCCCGATCGACTTCTATTTTCGTACTTCTTTCCATTGTTCCTTCCTTTTCCCCACCATCGTCACTTCTCATCGCTAATAGCAATAATGATACCCATCAAGTAACAATAACAACACCAATACTAAAATTATTAATATTAGCAGTTAGCATTCATAACACCCTCATTATAATAATATCATTACTCATCGATAATGACAACAAGTCAATGTAAATAATATTTTTTGACAATGACTTTGAAATAATAATAATCGCAGTAATACCAGCAATATTAATTCGATAATAATAATCATCATAAAAAGGCAATAATTTAGTTCAAACGAAGCATAAATTTTGGTGTTATTTATTTATGAATTGTCAAAGATTATTTTCCGTCTGGATTTTTGTAAATTTAATTTTTTTTTCCAAGTTGAGTATCCATTTCAATCGAACAGGAAGCAATATAATTCTTTTCGATGTATTTATTGCATAACGTCACGTCTCGCCGAGCTCTCGTTATTGGCAAATAATAGAAAGAAAAAAAAATAGAGGAAAGGCCATTACGATCAGACTTCCTTGAAGACGTGAACGATCATAGCACACAGGAATGGAGTTCTTTAATATATATATATATATATATATATATATATATATATATATATATATATATATATATATATAATGGAGGAAAAAATACCGAGGATACCGAATAAGGCTTTGATTCGCGTTTCTTTCAATTGAAATAAAACGCGTGCCTATGTCTCTGGTATTTGTTTTCCAAATTCCCCACGAACTTTTTGTCATTCGATGAATCAGTCCTTAATTATAGTGAAATAATGGACAAAAAAAAAGTGCGAAACGCGGGTTGCCCGAAAACGTGACGTCGCTTTCACTCGACCGTGCGTCGCGTCGCAGTGATAACGTAAATACAAAGTCACTGCAACGACAATAATGGGTGCAGTCAAACTAATGGACGGGGCGAGTGGGGCAGGGGGGGTATTGAACCGGCAGAATTTCAATTCAGGTGGCCGGATCGTGACTAACGCGCCGATAATCCGAGAGAAAGAAATTCCTGGAATTGTAAAATCCGATTGTAGAAAAAGAGCGCGTGGGAGAGAGAGAGAGAGGGAAACAAATAGATCGAGTTCATTTAAATCGAAGGGAAATAGGGTAGAGTGTGTGGAGGGAGGTATATGAGAAAGGAGAGAGGAGAGTCTTTCATGGAGAACGTGTCCATGTACTGTACATTGTAGTCATCGTAATATAAGCGAATCGCCAGGTGTATGTACACGTCTTCTCTCTCTCTCTCTCTCTCGGCCTTTGTTTCGGGTTTTTACAATGATCGAGAATAGTGTGTGAAAAATTTTAAATGCACGTCCAATGCAAACATGTAGACACACCATGTATATGGTGGCTCAAAATGACCTGACATTTTTATTTATCAACAAAACGTATTATTTAACTGAATAGTACGATAAATGGCCGCGTTGTTCCTGTTTGCAACGTTCACTCTTTTGACGAAATTATCAATAACATTTTGGCACAATTGCGGACTAATTTCATTAATGGTGCGTCCAATTGCTTCCTTGAGCTCGGGAATGATCTGTGGATCATTGGCATACACTTTTCATTTTAGAAAAGCCCAAAGAAAAACGTCCAATGGGGTCAAATCGGGGCCGGGTTGAAATTCCGAACTTCGGATGATCATAACGCTCAAAACTCCGAAAGAATTTTGCGCGAAACGTCAAAAGTCCGAAAATCTGAACACCGTCAAAATAATACGGCTATGGGGGTTTTAAAAGCTTCAAAATTTTCAACAAATCGACGGGGCCGGGTTGAAGTTCCAAACTTTGAATGCTTTGACGGTTTAAAATTCCGAATTTTAGTGTGCCGAAATTCAAGTTGGGTTCGAGTTGGAATTCCGAACTTTGAATGATCAGAACGCTCAAAACTCCGAAAGAAATTTACACGAAAGACGAAAAAGATAATATAATTGAGCTATGGAAGTTTTAAAAATGTCAAAATTTTCAATAAATCGACGATTTATTTCTAGTATTTTTTATTTATCGAGAAGTGCTTTTACCTCAATTTTGAAATTTGTCTAGACAAATTTCAACTATGATGTAGGACGTATAACATTGTCTACATTGTCGAATAAAAGTATTTTTTCGAAAATGTTGACCCACCTAGGTAGATGTAGCCTGTTAATATGTATACAAATCGCTCGCTCTATACTATTTCGTATGCTGTTCCTTCAGAGAATTCTTTTTTCGAATGCTGCTTCGCGATCTTGTTTTCTTAATTTTTTTCTGCCCATACTGCGCTAGGGCATCGTGTATCTATCCGACTGTGTGGCTCTCTGCTTCTCCGTCTTGTTGCCACTTTTGTCCTCCGGCTGCGATGTTTTTATGTATTTCGCTCCCTCCTTTCTTTCTCTCTGCGTAGTTTCGCCCTCTCGTCGAAGGCGAGCAACGAAGCGTAAAGGTTCGGCTGCCGCACCGCGAGTCCGAGGAACTCTTTTCTCTTTTTCGTGGCGTACACAACAGTCGCAGCGACGCCGCGCAGATCTGTCGAATGTAAATAGGCATATACGAGCTGACCACAGAACGTACAGCGTACAATGTCTCTTTCGTCCTGTATACAATTCTTTTCGTTCTTCTTTTTCTCTCTCCTTTTTTCCCTTTCTTTTCACCTTTTCAAACGATTTTTTTCATACCTTTCGCTCTTATATATATATATACATATACACATGAGCGAAAGGTATTAAAAACATCGGTTTCGAGATACAAATCATCTGCTTTTGGTTTTTTGCACGCCATTTCTACAATTGATAATAATTTTGTTTACCCGGTTTAAAAAAAATGCTCTTGGTTTGTTGTTTCATCTAGAAAAGTCTTCTTTTTAACCTTAAATATTAAGGAAACTGAAAAAAGATCGTATGCAGTATTTTCATACAAACCAATTCGAACATCTGACTTTGATAGCCTGCGGTGCAAAAAAAAGTGCTTCGTGTATCGTGCCAATTTAAAAAGCTGCTTAGTTATTGTCGATACATATCATTTGCAGAAATGGCGCGTGAGAAACCAAAGTAGATGACTTTTTTTCCCAACAAATAACCTAAAACCCAAAATCTCGAAAACCGTGGGACATTGTCTAAACTGAAAATCCAGCATACGTAGGACATGACCTGACCTATCGACAGTTGCGGGATTATCTGTTCATAACAGGACACCCTGTGTATATATAGTCGAAGGAAAATCTGAGCGAAAGGCGTGGCGGTTGCAAGACAGTGTGAGAAACATCGCCTCCTCGCTCTTTATCGCAGAGCGAGGAAAAATAACGCACATCCTAAGCGTCTTTATTTGTGTAACGAAGCTGTCGTTTAACATCTCGCGCGCCCTCTGCGTCCTCTTCATTACTGACCAACCACCAACGCCTCGCTGCCGAAATATGCTGCGGCCATTATACATATATAACTGTCAACATTCATGTATACAAATATTTGCATACGTACGTGGAAGCATATACATGTATGTATATAAACATAAAATCGTCGAGACAAGAAGCGAGAATGCGTCTCTCAAGTGAATAAAAACATAATTAAAGTTCTGATTATCTCGAGAGAGCACTCGGTCGCATATATATATATATACATAGAGGAAGGAGAAATAAGAGACCGAGCACAATGATGCTTAGAGGGGCACGCATATATAAACGCGCGTGCGTGCCTCTGTGCGCGCGCATGTATGCGTGTGTGGGTGGGTGTGTGCAGTAGCAGTAGATCAGTTGTGGTCGTTCTCGCGATCTTGTCGCAAAAAACTTGCGCCTCATATACCCGCTTCGTTACGAAGCTTATTATGTTTGAATTTTTCTTTCTCACTGCGCTCTCGAACGATTATTATTTTTATCATCATTCGTATTTATTATTCTCGTTGTGTGTTTTTCGTGATCTGTTCAACGATTATTACTTTTTTAAAAATGTTTCTTTTACACATACTGAATTCTTGTTATCATTGGTATTATTTATTGTGTTGCATGTTTTCCATGACTAGTGGCGATTGTGTATTCGTTCATAGGCGAATCGTCCAATACGGTTGGGCACGTGAGAAGAAGAAAATATACTTGTTATGTCAGAAGAATAAGTCGCCCGGTACGCGCAGTCGCGAAACTCTTTCTCTCTCTCTCTCCCCCCCCTCTCGCTTCGTCTACCCATCCCTGTCGCGGGCCTTTTGAATCTTCGAATTTCCAAATTCGGATTCGCGCCTTTGACAATTTGTGCGCATCAGCGGTGGCCCGATTCACACGCGGTGTATACGTCGCCGTGAGAGTCGTGTACTTCCTGACACATTTACTCGTTAGTCATCGACAAACTCGTATCCGAGAGAGCGAGAGTGTGTGTGTGTGTGAGAGAGAGAGAGAGGCTCGTCTAATTTGTCTCGGGGTATAGTAGCCCAATGGAGTATGCGGAGAAAGGAGCGAAAAGTTTCGTCCTGTTATTTTCTATGAGCCATCCGAGGACACCGAGGACAACGCGTAGAGAGTAAAGGCCCTGCTAAGCTTATTTGCGATTTCAACCTTTTTTCTACTTCAACTATGTATGTATGTATATATATGTGTGTGTGTTTGTGTGTGTGCGTGTATATATATATATATAAGATATACATATATCTATATACATATATATGCTCGTGTCAAGAGGAAGGAAAGAACAGCCACGTTAGCTGATCAACCCCGCGCACTTGACTTCCCACGCGTTTCGCCATCTTTTATTATTCGAGATTAACGAGCTCGCATACCCGACAAGAGAAAGATAGGGAGACACTTGAGGACGTGGTACCGCTCTGCTTTGCGCGTGTGATACTGAAATCTTTATATATATATATATAAATTATTATATATATAAATTTTAATATATAAATTATTATATATATAAATTTTAATATATAAATTATTATATATATATATGACCATCAATATGTGACGACCATCAATATCAACGCGTACGTTATTATGTACGTTTACACATTTCTTAGGCAAGTATAGAAAGTACAGAAGGCGATTTTGCCCTTACAGAATTTTGTTTGCATATTCGCCATAAATAAGAAGCATATCGACTTGCTCTTCGAACGGATACATTGTAATCGATTGACCGATTTATCGATTCTGATCTTATCATGTTTATCGTATCCTGCAAGCTTATTTTAATGTCCTTGAAACAGTGTTTATTTTCAGTGAAGGAAACCGTAAGTATTATCGAGTAAAACGCGTTTAAAGTTTTGAGTACACTTCACACCTGCGCCCCAACCGTTAGTTATTGCTCACCCGGTCGGTTACAAAACGCTATAACTTCGCCATTAATGCGAATTTCTTTATGAAATTTTCAGGGCAGACACTCGAAGGATAGTACTTTCGGATGAGCACCTTTTTGAACAATCGATCTTTTTCACCTACCTAGGTGTACGTCAGCTCTTAATGAAACACCCTTAAGTCTCAGAAATAGTGAAGAAATGTTACCTTAAAAAAAATCACGAAAATCAGCTAACTTTTTTCTCGCCTAAAGATCGCGTATCGCTCCCTTCGACTTGTCATAAAAATGTGTGCCATCGACGTTAGTGGGCAATTAGTCATTTATTCATTACTCGACAATGCACTTTATAACGATATCACAAGTACAAAAAATCGCGAGGAAAGTACATGGAAAATAAAAAAAGTATAAAAATGGCGTAAAAAAAGTACAAAGTACTTTTTACTTAAAAAGTACTTTTTAACTTTATAATTTTATTAAGTGCTTTTATACTTTTACTTTACTTTATACTAAGTACTTTTATACTTTTATTAAGTATTTTAATACTTTTTACCTTAAAAGTACTTTTTAAGTAAACTTTTTTTTACTTAAAAGTACTTAAAAAGTACTTTTGAGTAAACTTTTTTTTACTTAAAAGTACTTAAAAAGTACGTTTAAGTACAAGTACTTTAGAAGTACTTTTTTACTTAAAAGTATAAAAGTATAAAGTAAAGTATAATATAAAAAAAGTATAAAAAAAGAACGATAAGTATACCATTTTTATACTTTTCTCTTTTCCATGTACTTTCCTCGCGAGAGAGAGAGAGAGAGAGAGAGAGAGAGAGAGAGAGAGAGAGAGAGAGAGACCGTTTTGAACCCGCCATATCCATGTAACGTTGACTATCAGCACACCTGGCTATTTTGAGGACGGTATCAATTTTTTTTCAAATGCTTCGTTGATTGTTTCTCCAGGACGGTCCTTCAAATTTACATGAATACGCTTACATTTATTCAAAAGTGATTTTGAAGACACCGGGGTTTACATATCGTTGAATATGGGGACAATTTGCTACTGTGAGGCCGGTCCTCGATGTCCAACGTCTTCAAAATCGTCCACCCTCATAAATATCGAGCGTGCGTCTCACGTAGTCCATACAGCACTCTCGTCCGAGGCACTCACTCGTCGAGAGTCGTTAGCGTTCAGAGCGTGGCCACTTGTCCGAACGCAAGCACAATTTCCCATGCAAGCAGACGAGTGGCACTGGTCGTTGATTCCCCGATGCAGCAGCAGCGACTGAAACTTCAAGATGAGCTACTATTTTTAACCCCGTAAAGACGTATAAAAATAATATTCTCAGAAACTACTGGCGTCTGTGTCTTTTGCTCCCTTTCGGCATGTGTCTGGCCTCTTCGTCCACTTACCCCACTCCCTCTCCTTTGCTCGCTCGCTCGCTCTATTTCTCTCTCTATGGTGTCGTTGGAATCCCATTTTCCTGTAGAGAAAGATTTTATGGAGGCGTCAAATTTATTTTATTTCTTGTGCTTTTTTCTCTCTGTCTCTCTGTCTCTCTCTCTCTCTCTCTCTCTCTCTCTCTCTCTCTCTCTCTCTCTCTCTCTCTCTCTCTCTCTCTCTCTCTCTCTCTCTCTCTCTCTCGCATTTATTTGCTTTGATTTATTCATTTTCCGTCATCATATATTAATCTACACGAAAATATCGCTGCCACCCACGCACGTGATTTTTATTATCGAGATAGAAAGGTTTCCGGAATTTTCCGGCAGATTCGGATCATTTATTTATTTATTTTTTATCATGAAAGACGCAGAGATAAGGGCTGTGTGATTAGGACCGTACTGCCCGGCTTTATTTCGTTCCTATGGTAACAGGGACAACAGACTTCCACAGTTTTTTTATTATTTACTTTCAGCTATGGAGAGGGCGCAATGAGTCCTCTCTTGTTCCGGAAGTCGCGGGATCAAAGGAGCCACGGTTTGGTTTTCTGGCGAGTTTCAAACGTCGTATCGCTGAGGAGAGATTTGAGGGGGGGGGGGGAAGTTGTGGCTCGAGCGAGACGCTGGAGTGTTTGATTAGGGAGGGGACGTAATATTCCTCGTCAACTATATATATATATATATATATATGTGTGTGTGTGTGTGGAGAGACTTATGCCGGGACCATTTCGGAGCTGAAGCGGTTCATAAGGGGACTTTTGGCACATACGGGGACGGTCCCGGTATTTTTTTATATGCAACGGTTAATAGTGGTACCGGTCCCAATTTGTTAGACCGGTTAAAATGAGGACCATCCGAATTACTCGTTGAAAGGTATTTACGGGGACCAGAAAATATGACGGACGTGTATGAAAATGTGCACTCGACTCGAAATGATGCCCATGTGGGATTTGCATTATGATCCGCAAGTCTTCGCATACTTCGCAAACATTGCGCACTAGAATCAATTATGAGTCGATCATAGTGGGAGATAATTAATTATCTCGGAAGGAACCATAACCATTCAGATTTAAAACGAGAAAAAAAGTAATTACCGTTTACAGAATTCTAAATTGTAGACACATTATAAATCCAGAGCACCACGTCTATAGGTATCGCTGACATCCGTTTTTTTATACCAACGACATTGTTCTCCAAATCCTAATTTTGATTTCATATTTTATACAGTCCGCCCTCTCAATAAGCACGGAAGAGCCTCTAAGGAGAAGAGTATTTCCGAGAATTCGGGTACCCCCACAAGGCGCGCGCTCTACGCTCACTGGCTCTCTTTGTCTCTCTCGCTCTTTATAGCATGCGAACCTCCCAATAAGCACGCTCGAACGAATGTGAACTTTTTCACGTTAAGTAACTATGTATTCATCCCATTTTACTCATCTGAGCTCTCCTCGGTTGGGCGTGCTTATTTAGAGGTCCGCGCGCAAGTTCACTCGAGCGTGACTCGAGCTCGGAGTTCGAGTCGGAGTAGAGGAAAGTGCTCGAGCGAGAAACTGGGGAAGCGTGCTTATTGCGGGCTTGCTTATTGAGAGGTCGGACTGTAATTATAAATTATTGGTATAATCAAAATATCGATACAGAAGTGATATGCTGGGGTATAACTGAGAGGTTTGGGTCGTGACAAGACGTTAAACGATCATTAGAACTCCCTCACACAAAATCCAAAAGAGTTCTGGTCTTTCAAACATCTTCAATAATGATAAATTGTTGGTATAAAGAGAATATCGATACAGAAGTGATATGCTGAGGTATAACTGAGAGGTTTGGGTCGTGACAAGACGTTAAACGATCATTAGAACTCCCTCACACAAAATCCAAAAGAGTTCTGGTCTTTCAAACATCTTCAATAATGATAAATTGTTGGTATAAAGAGAATATCGATACAGAAGTGATATGCTGGGGTATAACTGAGAGGTTTGGGTCGTGATAAAACGTTAAACGATCATTAGAACTCCCTCACACAAAATCCAAAAGAGTTCTGGTCTTTCAAACATCTTCAATAATGATAAATTGTTGGTATAAAGAGAATATCGATACAGAAGTGATATGCTGAGGTATAACTGAGAGGTTTGGGTCGTGGCAAGACGTTAAACGATCATTAGAACTCCCTCAATTGGGGGCTGGATTGAAATTCCGAACTTTGAATCCGCCGACGGTTTAAAATTCCTACCTCTGATTTTCCGAAATTACAAGGTTCGTCGAGATCATGCCAGCGAAAGTCTACACAGTTGACTGTAAATGATGCTTAACGTATAACATTGTCTGGACAAATTTCAAAATTGACGTAAAATCACTTGTTAATTTAAAAAAAGGCTTGAAATAATTCGTTGATTAATTGAAAGTTTGAAACTTTTAAAACTTCCATAGCCGAGTTATTTTGGCGGTGTTCAGATTTTCGGAATTTTGGTCTTTTCCGTAATGTGTGTGTGTGTGTGTGGGTGTGTGTGTGTGTGTGTGTGTGTGTGTGTGTGTGTGTGTGTGTCTGTTTGGGTTTTTTTTCTCAACGGAAAATGGAAGTATGTTAAGAAAAAGAAAGTTTTGCAAATTTTGTGGGTTCTAAACAATTTTTTAGTTAGTGCTCAAATGCTTTTTTCGTGTTTTTTTTTTCATGATGATCCGAGTATTAATTTTTTTTATCTCGATGCAGGAAATGTTAGCGCGTAATCCAATGTAAGTCTTGATTAAATTCTTTCTGTAACAATACATAATTTTTATTTTAATATTTTTTTTACCATAAACAATTTGTATTGTTGTGGAGTAAGAAAACAAACGAAGACAAAAAATTGACGAAAAAAACGAAGAAAAAAAAATTATAAGAAAAACATGTTTAGACCTCTCAAATTTTGTATGAATTACTTTTTCATAACGTAGCAACATTTTACGTTGAGTACCGCGAAAAAAAAATTAATTTTTCTTTGTACCACCCTAATTGACACACACTAGTGGAATTAATTCTGGACACTTTTAATCGAAGTTATTTTAAAAAATACTTACGTATAAAATGTATATTCTGCTGCGCCGAAATGATACCGTAATGTTCGTATTTTGATTTATAATGTTTCTACTTAATATTTGCCTTAATAAGTCTACTGTGATAATAATACGAGAGATAAGAGGTAATAACGTAAAAATGGTCAATAAATGAAAGATTCGAAAAATTTTGACAAGTGCCCAGAATTAATTCCACTAGTGTTCGTATGCCCGTGTATAGCGGGTGTCCCATTTTAATCTTACACTTGATTTGTCTCAATAAATACGGCTCCGATCAAGTATTGAGTATAATAAAACTTCTAGGGTTCGAGGAGGGCGTTAAAAAAATCTTTTTTGGTCCAAAACTCAAAATAGGGGCGCTAAGATGGCCGACGGGAGGGTTTTTTTAAATGGGATCAAGAATTTTGTTCACCAAAACATTTATCAGGTCGAAACTAACTTTTGTCGAAAAGGTTTTTGCATAACGTTCATAATTTTTTGGTTGGAATATCATTTTTTACTATTTCAGCGTTATCCAGAACATACCACGAAGAGGTAGTCTTCAAAATCCCTAGTGTAAGTGCGCGTGTGCGGGTGTCAGTTTGGGTTTGTTCAATAACGCAAACAAATCCGATAACGATCAGGTCTCTGCAGCTCGTCACTGCAGCTAAAAATGGCATTCTAACCTAAACATTATGAACGTTATCAACAAACTTTTCCGAAAAAAGTTTCTAGTTTTGGCCTGATGACTGTTTTGATGAAAAAATGATGATCGCATTTTAAAAAATCATGTCGGCCATCTTAACGCCGCCGTTTGGAATTTTGAACCAAAAAAGTTTGTTTTTCCGAACGTCCCCCTTTAAACCTTAAAAGTTTTATTATACTCAATATTTGATCGTTGCACACATATTTATTTTATGTTGATCTTTTTAAAATATTTTTTTTGAGATAAATCAGGTGTAAGATTAAAATGGGACACCCGGTATCTAACATCTATCAGACAATTTGGATGTTTCGAGAACTGTCATTATATTGTGCTCCTTGTGCTCTCGCTTGATGTTTACAGATGATGCCATTAATGAACTTTGAAGCGTGAGGATTTTTTTTAAATCCTAAATAATTGTCATTCTCGCTATAGGATCAGTAGTAAGAAAAAAAGGAATCATTTTCCAATCATATTGCTGTTTAAAACATTATTCATTCCGGAAAATCTGCACCATTGCACAGCCGTTCGGACCTGCTTTTGATTGGCTGAACCCAATAGAGCTGTAGCAGCGCTTCAGGTGGCAGAAATGAGAACTACCACTTAGCCTCATTGCCTGACAAGGAACATCACTTTGGTGTCCTCCTACGATATTGTTGAAACTTTTTTATGTGGAAGAGTATCAAAAACTAAGAGACACGTATTTTTTTTTATCGGTGGAAAAACTGCTTTAACGGGTGAAACGCACCCTCCAAATTAGGGGTGTTTTTCGTCGATAAAGTTATCGTTCTCATCTCCAATGTATAGTACACGAAAAAATAAACATTGTTGCAATTTGATATTTTTTTACATCTTGTACCGTTAAAACTTTATTGACGAAAAACGAAAAACGTCCCCATTCTTGAGGGCGCGTTTCACCTCTTAAAACCGTTTTTCCGCCGATAAAAAAAAATACGTGTCTCTTAGTTTTAGATACTCTTCCACATAAAAAAGTTTCAACAAAATCGGAGGAAGACACCAAAGTGATGTTCCTTGTGAGTCACTCCCCACCCTACAAGTTTCCAGACCTATATGTAAGACCATGTTTTGGCCTTGCGCTAGGGCCTAGCGCTTCTCCCACCATGCGCTACACTTATCGATACTCGGCACATGGTGGGGGGCTGCATCTGTGCAAGTTCCGACTGTAGAGGTCGCAGTGTCGTTGGACTTTGAAAGCAAATATCTCGGCCAATTTTTGTCGCACGGCGGTTAAAAAAAAACGGTTTTGCTGGCAACGACATACCCTATATGTTTACCAAGGGAACCCTAATGGTTGTTGTCCTGTTACGAATGGATAATACTGCAACTGTCGATAGGTCAATTAATTCTTAACTCATTTTTTTTTCTAATTTCTTATTTATTTTTTGTCCTGAAATTTTTGTGGTAATTCAAAAATGATTGTATCTAGCTTTTTACCCTCTTAGTAGTTTTACGAAAACCCCGTAGTTTCAGAGTTAGGCTATATTTTATAACGATGGCAATTTTTTGCAATAAGTCGAATGTTTATGCGAAAAAAAATCGTACGAAACTTTTTGAAAAACGTAATTGAAGCTTGTACTCCCCCGCTTAAGTTTTCCACGAGGAAGAGGGTCAAATTTTTCACGAGTCGTGCGCTAAAATTTCAGCCCCCCAAAAAGCCCAAAAACGACCATCTTTCAAAGTGTGTACCGGGTTAAAAAAAATCGTAAATTAAAAAAAAACGCTAAATGAAGGTGAATATGTCTCTTTTGAAACGCCGCTTGGTAAATTAAGATATCGTTATTTTTAAAAGAGCGATGAAACTTCTTGTTTAGCTCGGAACCGGGGCAAGTGTTTCCAAACTTTTGGACGGTAGTGTATATAATCTTTCGTCCCTCTTTTCTTTCTCCCCTCTTCATTCTGTCCGAAAGAACGTGTAGCGAGACGGCCTGCTCTCTCTCTCTATATCTCTCTTCCCCGAGTGGATATCCGTCTCGCAGTTCCTGCGCAAAACTCTTTGCAAATTTCCGTCAGTTCAGAGAGCGCCTATTACTCAAGAGTAACGGTTTCGTATATGCGCTACGTTCTCGAATAGAGACCGAGGAGGAGACAAAGAGAAAGGGGGGGGAGAGAGAGAGAGAGAGAGAGAGAGAGAGTCCAGCAATATTTAGCGTTCCAGTCATACACATGTGTGTGTGCACAATTTTACGAGCTGGGACCACGTCTCGCTCGTAACGCCACGTAGAACAAATAACCGTTAAAGTTTTGGCGCGCATGCACACACAGGCCGTACTTGTCTTAGGGGACGGATTCATCTGGCGAAGTTGCCCGGGCCGGGGAGGATTAGCGCAGAGGGCGCGAGTGCGAACGCCCTCGGGGATTATTTTTAGGCACTTTGCTGCGTTATTGCAATGCATCACCCACAGGGGAACTAATCCTAAGACCACGGATTGCGAAATTGAATCCTGGCATTCTATCCTAATCAAAGAACATCAATTGACTTTTCGGCTTTACGATACCGCTACTATATTTGGGTGAAGTCTTGATAAGTTCTGGATATATATCTCTCTTTATGGACATATACAAGGTGAGTGAATTTATATGAAACCAACGGCTGCCAATAGATGGCGTTACGTAAACTAGTTTCTCGAATAGATAGCTGGCAGCCCGTGCAGAACTGTAACTGGGATTTCCCCACTTTGTGTCGGGCCCTGAACAGACTTGCCGTGTCTGATTTACCTGAGCAGGCTCTCTCATGGAACAAACCGGGAAGATCGCAAAATCGGTTTTTACGGCTTTCCCTCTATGTTTGGAAATTACAATCTTCTGGCTGGGGTACATTCCGAGCAAGTATATCTTCATGTCCTGCAAAGTGGAGCCTGTCTTTAAGGACTGTGTAAAGCTGCTTTGCTTTGAACTTTATCAGATATAATTGATAAACAATGATAATCAACGAGAATAAACATGCTTATCATAAATAGCGGAATTATAATAACTAATGATTTAAGAATAACGAACAACCAAATTATTTAATGAGGCAAATAAGTAAAGCTGCATGGTCATTCGTGGCTTTCGAACGCCTTGTCAGAAACCACCAATGTTCTGGCCGGGAAGAATGTGAAGGCATTACCTGATGAATGTATTTCGCCAACAAGCCGCCAGGTGGCTACAAGCGAAGAGCTTCGCGTAAGCAAGGTACCATCGTACGAGGATCAAAGGACGAGGTGTTGTACCACGCACAGAAGTCCAATGCTTACAGCGTGCACTTACGCTTATGATTTTGTGATACTTGTGGAAAATAAGTATCAGTAACACCCAATACTATCTATTTTGCTCGGGTAGATCGCCAAATACCCTTCCAGCACTTGACCATTTTTCTTGTCCAGTTCCCAATCAGTTGCCGAAAAAGGGAACGGCCGATCGGGACCTGGCCTAAGACCTGTTACATGGAAAATTTGATCCACCGGAAAATGGCCGGCTTTGAATGCAGGCAACTTCGTATCTGTGTAACGTAAAAGTCGTGCATACGAGCGATTGAGGGAAAGAGAGAGACAGAGAGAGATGGAGGAGCTTATACCCGTGACAATGTTATGAATCAATGATTTATTTGCGTTTGCCTCAGGAACGTACATAAATGCATACGAACGAGGATGCACCAAAGCTCGGACCAGAGAGAGAGAGAGAGAGAGAGAGAGAGAGAGGCGGAGGGGTAAGAGCGTGAAGAGTACACAGACAGTCGGCTATATAAATTACGACGGATGGCCCTCTCTCTCTTGCTCTCTCTGCTCGTGACGCGGTGAGCTAATCGCGCCATTGGCGGACAGAGCGCCCTCTACACCGCCTTGTTCTTCCCATACACCCTTCCCTCGATACAACAGAATACGCAACCCTATACTTAGCGGGTAATCGCCGGCGATATACCATACTTATTAGCGGATATAATGATCGCGGCAAGAGGGGGGAGGCGCTGCAGCAAGCGGGACCGACGAAAATCTCTGCACGGACCAAGATCCGTTTCGGCAGACTCAACTTCTTTTCTCCGTCTTGTGCCTATTTCTCGGCGTAACGGCGTCTCCGTTTTGTTGTTGCCTCTCTCGATCTCTCTCTCTCTCTCTCCCTCTCTCCCTCTCTCTCGCTCTCTCTCACTCTGTTTCTGTCTCTTCGAGAAACTCTGTCTGGTATCGCGAGGAGCAAACATCGAAGTGAAGATTCATCATCTTTCCTCGTCTAACCTCCCTGCGAGTTTCGAGAGACCTTCGTGCGCATCGTATATCATTACCTGCTTATCCGGGCGTGTATATGTACACACGTGTGCCCTCTGTGACTCCTAAGAACGTTCTCTCTCTCTCTCTCTCCCTCCCTCCCTCTCCCTCCCCCCTCTCGCGCACTCTCGCTTTCGATTCTGAACTACGTTACGGAATCCCAATTCCCTATCGTTATACGCCTCCGACAACCCTCTATCCATACGATATTCAATTATTCTCGTCGGCGAAGCATCATTCCTCTGCTCCTTCCCGAAGATGCAACAAGCGTCCGCGAGACTGCGACTTTCCGCGACGTTGAAATTCGCCACTGGTATCGATGAAGCTTAAACTTCATGACTTATTTATGGCCAACGATGAACGGAAAGACGTCAGATATCGTCGAGATGATTTATCGAGGAAAAACGAGGAAAAAAAATTTGGAGATGCCGGGGATCGAACCCGGGGCCTTTCACATGCAAAGCGAACGCTCTACCACTGAGCTACATCCCCGCACGTTCTTTTGTTGCTTCGCTCGCCTCATGTACACACCGCTCGACGCTCTTTCTCGACCTCGACAATTGGCACGGAAAATACCTCTCAAATTACATAAAATATTGTTATGAATTATTGATTTGAAAAACACGAATAAATACGCGCAATTTTTTCTGGAAAAAATCGTTAATAGTTTCGCAGGCACGGAAGCCCGGGTGAAAAAAGAAACTGACGTACAAATTTAGCAAGGAGGAAGCGGGAAAAAAAATTCGTTCGTTATGGAAGCGTGAATTTCTCGCAAGGAAAATAAACGAGACGACTGCGCTCGAGTAAGGTCCGAGAAAAACGTTCGAGGCTTTTGTTTGTTTGTACAATCCTCCTCTCAATTTACATTTTTTTTTCTCGTCTTCTCGTCGTCTCCGCGTGGCTCGTTCGTTGTGAGCGATCTGCACACTGGATGACTCCCGAGGCTCATTTCCGGTGGACGCAACAGTGCGCGGGGCCTCTCGCGTTGACGTCTTGTTAATAAAATCTCTACCGCGCGTTCAACTAAAGGCTGTATTTAGTGTGCACTAAAAATCCTTAAGCGAAATGAGATACCGAATGAGCACATACGCGCGCGCACGGGACCACTTTTAACACGCGGCCTTGAAACGTTCCGGCGCGTCATTTCGTGTTTCCCACGGAGACCATACGGTTAGCTACGAAAATTTGTTATCCCTTTCCATTCAATTTTAATTCTTCATAATTGATAATAATAATTATCGTAATCATGATGCTGATAGTATTGATAATAATGAAGATCATAGTGAAGAAAAATCACTTGGGTACAGAAATTAAATTGTGTACGAAAAATGTATTAGGTAATTCTTTGGATATGTGACTTTTCCGAAAAATTGTTTCCAAACAAATCCAAGCAAACAAACTCAATATAGGTTTGGAAATATTCAAAAATGCCCGGTTTTATCACGTGTTCCCGTGAACTTAAAAACCCCATAACTTTTCGAGGGGGAGGGTGAAAAAAAAGCCAAAAAAATTTTGAGCTTATTTTTGGAAAAGTCACTTATCAAAAAAATTACCATAAACTGCCCTAAGCAACAACAAAGGGAGACTGATAACGATAACATTGATAATAATGATAATAATGATAATAATGATAATAATTACAATAATGACAATAATGATAATAATGATAATAACGATGATAATGATAATGATAATAATAATATTCAACAAACAATTGTAATATTGTAATAATTATAATAAATAATGTACTCAAGCAATTCAGGGTTGAAACCCGTTTGCAAACAGGGACGAAGCGGCCATATATCGGATAATGTCTTCCATACATACCCTCCATGTTTGTACGTTATATTAAAATAAAAATATTCGTACTTTTCAAATAAACAAAACGTTTTCTTACTAAAGTAAAATGCCAAGTCACTTTGAGACACCCTTCATAAGAAACCCAATGCAATATAATTGATGTAAATGGGAAGGGAGGGGCATTTAGGTAAACGCCTTTGAAAAGGGCATACAAAGGATGAAATACTACGGCTCATTAAGAATAATAGTAAAATATAAAACAATAATAATAAGCTTGCATAATAACATTGTGTAAATAATTATAATAATAAAATAATGATTTGATTATGCAAACTCGAAAAAAATCGTATAAAAAAAATTGACTTCGCGAACTTCGTGAAAAAAATGTTATTCGTGAAAGCTGACTTTTCCGAATGGGAAAAAATCGCCCTGAGCCCCTAATCAATGAATTACGAGGAATCAACGATAGCTGCAAATCGTAAGAAATATGAATTAGAAAGCCAAGACTAAACAAGACCTTGGCCACGGTTAAGGATGTTGAGTCCCTATGAAACACGTTAATGTTAATTGTTCAATAAATAGCTTCTTAACCGTCATGAAATTTTTACACGACCTCCTGAATACTTCATGTAAAAACATACCAAATTTTCAGAATTCTATCATCATTACTTCAACCTCCTCAAGGGTTGAAATAAAAAATGATAAGAAAATTCTGAAAATTTGGTATGTTTTTGTATAAAGTATTTAAGAGGTCGTGTTAAAATTTCACGACGATTAGGAAGCTCGTTATTAAAAAATTAACATTTTGTTAAGAACAATTTTTAAAAGAAATAATAAAAAATTTATCAATAAACTCCGTTTTGTTTCCGTTGCTTTCAGTATATTGTAGATATTATAAAATTGAGACGTCAAAAAAAAAACTTATCGCAAAGTTACATCAGTTTCCATAAAACAACATTTTATTTGTGAATGTTAATTGTTCAATAACGAGCTTCCTAATTGTCGTGAAATTTTTACACGACCTCTGAAATACTTCATACAAAAACATACCAAATTTTCAGAATTTTATCATCATTTGCGATTCGGGACTCAACATCCTTAAGATATTTATGTTTGTGCAATATTTGCGCGTTCCTTCGAGTCGCGGCTTTGCCTTCAAGATCCAACGAATTCCCCGGGGGCGCGCGCACAGAGAGCGTACCCGAATTACCTTTTGTCTCGTTGACCCTTATTGGAAGCTTGCCAAGCTGTCACGGTACATCAGTATACGACTGCCCGCGGCGTCTCGGAGTTAAACGGACGATGGCACTTGCTTCTGCTGTATCTATACACTTGAGGAACGGTGATTTTCGAGACAATTGACTTCGAGGACTGTCCTCACAGTAGCCCGTAGTCCCCATAGTCAACATTGCGTAAATCCCAATGTCTCCGCAATCACCTTTTGTCGAATGGAAGCACTTTCATACGAAGGTCATTTCAAGGACAGTCCTGGACCCAAAATCAACGATTTGTGTGAAGAATTCAAGGACCGTCCCCGAAGCAGCCAGGTGTCCCGATAGTCAACGTTACATAGGTATAACGGATTCGAAATGGCCTTTTTGTTTCTCTTAATAAACCCGGGCGCAAAAGGGCCCGGGAGACTGGCGCCTCCGTACTTTTACTTTGCGGTATGGCTAGGCGCGCAACGGAATTTCCTGAGCAACGTCCTTTTTACTTTATTTATCGCGCGCGGACGAGATTCGGGAATAATTGGACGAAAATGGTGAATTGCGCCCTCGGATCGGGTAACTTGCCGGTTGCAACTGTGTCTGGCACGCTGCCAGTATCATGGCTCGATAAGTAGACATTTTTAACGACCGTTCCCACTTTGACTATAAACACCACCAACTGTGTACGCGGTTGCCCACCCCCCCCCCCACTCTCTCTCCTATCGTGGCTCTTTATTTTGCGCGATAATAATCGCTTCTGAAACCCTTCGCCATTATTTTCTGATAAAGTTTGATCGCGATGCAAGCCGGTGGAGCGTCAGTCAAGTTGATAGATGGACATTCGTTCCGGCCTCGCCAGCGTTGAAATCCTATCGATGGCCAAACTAGCCCCTCAATTCTATTTTTTTAAATCCGGTTACACCTTGCTTGTGGCCGAGAAAAAAAGGAATTTTCGTAACGTTTTCTGGAAAAACAGGTGCAGGTTTACATTTTTTTTCTTCTTTTTTACGTTGAAGAGTATAGTTTTGAGCATCTATTACGATTTTTGTATTAAACGATGTTTATAAATGTGGTAGATACAATGGTTTGTGTAGAGTGCTTTGAAAACCGCTCTTCGCCGGTGCACTGGAAAGACTGGTCATGTTTGACGTGCGTTCAAAGTATGTAGAAGTTCAAAGTAGTAGAAGTAGATGTAGATGTAGAAGTAAAGTAAAGTAGTAAAGTACTAAAGTAAAGTAGTAAAGCACTAAAGTAAAGTAGTAAAGTACTAAAGTACTAAAGTAAAGTAGTAAAGCCCTAAAGCACTAAAGTAAAGTACTAAAGTAGTAAAGTACTTAAGTACTAAAGTAGTAAAGTACTTAAGTAAAGTAGTAAAGTACTAAAGTACTAAAGTAAAGTAGCAAAGTACTAAAGTAGTAAAGTACTAAAGTAGTAAAGTACTAAAGTACTAAAGTAAAGTAGTAAAGTAGTAAAGTAGTAAAGTACTTAAGTAAAGTACTAAAGTACTAAAGTACTAAAGTACTAAAGTACTAAAGTACTAAAGAACTAAAGAACTAAAGTAAAGTACTAAAGTACTAAATAACTAAAGTAAAGTACTAAAGCGCTAAAGAACTAAAGTAAAGTACTAAAGTACTAAAGTACTAAAGTACTAAAGTACTAAAGTGCTAAAGTACTAAAGTACTAAAGTACTAAAGTAGTAAAGTACTAAAGTACTAAAGTAGTAAAGTACTAAAGTAAAGTAGTAAAGTACTAAAGTAGACGTAAAGTAAAGTAGTAAAGTACTAAAGTAAAGCAGTAAAGTACTAAAGTAAAGTAGTAAAGTACTAAAGTAGACGTAAAGTAAAGTAGGAAGTAGAAGTAGATAGTAGACGTAAAAGTTCAAAGTATGTACATGACACAAGGCTAGACAGGCGTTGCCATGTTGAATCTACGCACTTATGCATTTGGTACCACGTAATGCGTTAAAATTACACACGTGAGTGTGCAATTTTTACGCATTATATTATTACACAGCTTCGTGGCTATATCCCCATCAATAACACGCTAACGCGAACACACATCAAGCGTGTGGAATCAACACACAAGACGCATTTTTACACACATTGGACTAAACGACACACGTTGATAGCAACCCGTGAAAGAATCCAGCCAGGGCTTTGACTAGGACCCGATTATTTTTCCCTTACTCTGCATGGGTCCTAACATGGCACCCGACCAGGTCCCTTGGAGGCCGGTCACACTTTGTCGACCAGGGCCTAAGGAGGCTTATGAATCAGGGCCCGACTGGTCGCCTCAACAGAACCCCATGGAAGCCACGAAGCAAGCCTATTACTGCCCTATCATTATCAGCTTTATTAGTGGATACATATCAAGCGAGATTGGTCAGAAGTGTCACGAAAATGGAAAAGTAACTGTAAAAAATATTGTTTTTAATCAGTCGCGAAGATTAACAAAATTTTCCGGCGTAATGAGATTGAAGAATGTTTGTACGTTAAAGCAAAAGTGTGGAAAAAGAAACTAATGTATTCATCTATCCAACAAAGTCATCTAAAGTTTACGAATGGCGAATTATCTCAAAAAAATTTGGTGGATGTTGTTTATCCCGTCACGAGCATTGAACGGAAATTAGTTCAATTGAAAATGTCGAAGCAACCAAACGGTCCTGTACGTACATATTCGCTGTCATTGCTGCACGCATGAATTATTTTTAAAACAACTATTTTTGTATTGCGAAATTTATTTTCCAAACATTCTGAATGTTTATAGAATACAAATTATTTATAGTAAAATCCCACGTGTATGTTTATTTTAAGTGACCTAACCTTGTGTTTTATCGATACCTTAAACTTTAAATATATGACACCTATGGAAGTAAGTCTAAAAACTAGAAATTCTTAAAAATAACTTTGCAAATATATTGTATGCCCTGTAACAACCACTGCCCTGATGAATCCCGTCTGGGCCCTTTATCATTTTCCGCACTACGACCTTTTTCGAACAAATTACCCAACCCTGTTATTTTCCTGTCGGGGCCTAGTCCGATTGTGTTGTGAAAAGCCCTAGTAGGAAATCCATATTCAAACCCTCATGGGCCCCGATTTTTTTAATGCCTGCCCTCGTAATTTCGTTCACGGGAACACACGAGCAAAAAGCAATACAGTTTAAGTGTGTTGATTGCTAGTTGTTGATCATATGTTTCAAAAATCATCTTGGTCACGGGCTTACGCGAAACTCATTAGTTGATTTGACATCGATTGATTAACCGGTTAATTGAAGAGCACATTTGGTCTTGACTTTTTGTTTAATTTATAAATCATTGAGTTGTTCACGTGGGAGAACCTGAAATTGGAATCTATTTTCTAAAACCTCGACATCTGCATTGAATCTTTAACGACGTATTTTTGTTTCGAGGCCATCACCGACAAGCAAAAAGCTGCCGTCATCGTGAAGCTGTATGAGAACATAGCCTATGCAAAGACAAGAAAAACAGTCACACCACTCATACATACTACAGAGTAATATACAAGTACTGTTGAGTTCAGTTTGATAAATGCATATATTCTGACGATAAAAAAGCTTTTGTTATTCAATTGATTATTTTTCAACGCGTCCCATGTATGTACAGTACTGCAAAAATAAGTGTGTTGTTTTTACACACTTTAAGTGTGTAAATGGCTGCAGACACTTTTCACACGTTTTAACGAAACAAAACAATCAAACGCATTTAGCTTTGGCATCGAATTACCTAGTGCTTGGACTAAGGATTGAGGATTTAATTAAGTTTAAGTTTAAGGATTAAGGATTTAGGATTTAATCAATGATTAAGGATTTAGGATTTAATCAAGAGAAGAAGAAGCCATTAGAGAAAAAAAAACTAATCGCACTGTTCTTTTTTAAGTGCCTTAATTTGAGAACAGCAGAAAATAAAATATCTACAAAAAAAAAACAATCGCACAGAAAAGATAGAAAAACAAAAATAAAAAAACCGTATTTTAAAAAGCAGTAAATTTTGTTTTTTTTTCGTCACCCTTCCGAAAAACTGCCATTAGACAAAAATATAATAATCGCACCGTATCTTTGCTCAACGCCAGCAGTCGAGAACTGTCAAGAAAGGAAATATGTCCAAAAAAGATCGCACCGAAACGGTAGAATATAAACAGGCCGTATATAAACAAAAAAACGAAAAATTTAATTTTTTTCGTCACCGTTTCGAGGAACGACCACATGAAATAATTTTTTTTTAAAAACGTCCGAACGTGCCCAGTAATTTAGCGTTACTCATCGCAGCTATTTATCTCGGGCGGTTGAAGCAGCGCGTACGTATAGAGATTTTATAGCAGTGGGGTCGATAAATTTCGAGCGTGCTGGTGCAATTCGCCGATTGAGCCAATCAGCTCCGACCCAACCGCAGCATCAGCGCGAGGCTACAAATTCCTCGGGCGTTTGTTTTCCGACGATAAACCACACCGCGATATATTATAGTGAACTTGCGCGGAACGCGAAGCGTTTAATAGTACAAGAGCACAAAGCAAACACGTGTAGCGGAGCAGTAGAGTTTAACGCATACGAGCGTATGGGGCCCCCGAGCAAATAATGCGCGTTCTACGCTCGCGTTAAGTACTTTGACGTAGCTTATGGGCTCGAGTCATCATTATTGTGTGTGCATACGCACAGTGTACGTGCGCCCTCTTTGTCTTTCTTTGCTTTGCATGTATGGGGATCGTGCAGAAAGAGAGGAAGAGAGAGAGAGAGAGAGAGAGAGAGAGAGAGAGAGAGAGAGAGAGAGAGAGAGAGAGAGAGAGATTCATATGACGAAGGGTCGTAGTGCATTGCTGAAACAAATTACATCGTTCTCTTTCTGTATATGCACACAGGGTTGGTCGGAAAGTGACGTCCAACGGGAAAACTCACATACCTCGTATCAGTACCTATTCGAATCACCCCCATCTATGTTCTACGATATTTTTTACTCTCCGAGAGAGAAAGAAGGATTTCTTAAAGTTTTTCCTCAAGTCTTTGTGTAGCATAGGCTTTCATTAATTTTTGTTCCATTATACATTCGTACATTTTGTTCCATAAACAAATATCTATATATATATATACACTACCGGCGGAAAGTTTCCGGACAAGAGTTGGAAAAAGTGCCCGAACGGTTCTTTATGCCATTTCGCCGGTAGTTGGGCTAGGCCAATTTGACCAACGGCATTTTAAACAGGGGCGATTTACCTACATTTTGGCTTATCAAATAAATTTTTACGATTTTTTTTACACTTGGCACCCAGTTTTGAAAACGACAATTTTGTGTCGTTTTTTTTGTTGTTTTGTGAGTGGACCCCGTTTACAGTAAAAGTCTTTTTTATACATTTCTCCTATTAAAATCATAAAAGGGGAAGCCTAAGCTTCTATTTCGTTTTGTAGAAAAATTTTTGCGATTTTTTTTTCCCAAAAATATTTCGTTTTTTCGATAAAAATATACAATATGAAAATTGCTCCGGAGTACGAAAACGACGAGGTTTACGACAAAACCTCAAGACGGTAAAAAGTTGCGTTACTTTTTGTTGAGTTCATGAGAATTTTTTCAGATTTTTTTTGCGAAATTTTTTAAAAATTTATTTCCGGTCGGAACTCGATTGATCTCAACACCATGATAATAATATAATTAATTTTTTTATTTACATATTATACTTTGGTCTCGTCGAAAAAACCTCCTCTCGCTGACAGCACGCTCTTAATCGTCGTAATTGAAATGTTTTTTCCACGACTTTCGACAAACTGGGCTTTCCGCTGAGCGGACAACTTTTTGACCGTTCGAAATGGTATGGAACCCCTCACATATATATATATATTTGTTTATTGGCGAAATGAAAGACTCCCCCGTGGCTATTTATTGTTGTCTCATTAAGGATGTAGTGTCCAAAATTGAAGATGGTAATAAAATTTTCAAAATTTGATAGGTCGAAATTCAAAATTTGATGTAAAACATTCTTTTCGATATATTTGAAATAAAAAAACGATCATTCATAAATGTTTCTTCTATTTCTTAATAGCAAAGTTTGCTATTTGCTAATAGAATTGCAAAGTTACTTCAGCTTCCATAAGGCTGCGTGTAATTTGTCAATTCTAATTTCTCAGTAGCCAGCTTCCTAATCGTCGTGAAATTTTTACACAACCTTTCCAATGTTTTACACAATGACCTATCAAATTTGAAAATTTTTATCACCAGTTTCAATTTTGGACACAACACCCTTAATTTCATTCGTGATTTCATGGACAACGTAAAGTCTAATCCCTCTCTCTCTCTCTCTCTCTCTCTTTTTCTTTGCCCCCCCCCCTTCGCTCGCTCGCCCTCCCTTGTCCAGTGCTGATAAAAATTCATTGTTAAGGGAGCTTTCCAGTGTGAAATTTTCAAAAAATCGATTTTTTTTTTTTTGCTTTATCGAATAGTATACACTCTTCGGAATATTCCCTGAAATTTTCATGCCGAAATTCAGATTATTTCGGTTACTGTACAGCATTTCTTGGAAGAAGGCAACGGAGCGCTACAGCTACAGCGAAACTTTGAACGCGTTTTTCTCGAAACAGCATTTTTCAAAACGGTGTCCAACTTGGAGGGCAGAGTTTTAAAGCTATCGAGTTGAATTTTTTACACAATATTCTTAACGTCATTGTTTATCTTGCTATGGAAGCTTTTTTTTTTTTTGACATCTTCCTATTTTTTTGTAAAAAAAACTGCCAAAAAAAATGCTAAAATCGATACTTTTTGTTCAAACCGGCGCCATTTTTGCAAAAAAAAAAAAAAAAAAGCCTCCATAGCACGAAAGCCAATTATATACCGATCAATAATCTTTTTGTGTTTTTTGTTTCAGATCAAAATTGTGACCCCCAACGTGGACACCACATCCAAGTGCATTTTCTGCAACAATTGTTTCATCATTTTTATAGATATTAATTAATAAATAAATCGATCTTTAAAAAATTGTTTTGTATTCTTCAATACCCAATTAATATACAAAAAAAAACCAGACCGATTAGATTATTTTTTCTTTAAAAAAAAAAATCGCGAAAAACAGCGATTTTTCGGGCTGTCACACTGGAAAGCTTCCTTAACGATAAAAGCGCCGTTTTGCGGGACGAATTTTACGAGAGCGCAAAAATTCCCGGGGTGCAAAACGCATCGAGGGGGATCGCGAGGAGAAATAATCGCCAAGGGTTCAGGTCCGCGCGAACTGACCGAACACACTCGATACTCACAACACACACACACACACATGCTCGCACGATTCCCCCATATAAGCGAGCTCGCGCGATTCCCCCATATAAGCGAACTCGCGCTTCCTGAACGGAAAGAAAGAGAAAAAAAAAACGTCGAAGAAAAAACAAACAAACAAGTGCGCATAATACTACTTTATATAGGAGTTCCCCGGTTTGGACGGGATCGTCCACGCGTTACGCGCGAGACGGTCGTTCACCCGCGCTCCCCGCACTGTGCTACTCCAAAGGCATCCACGGAGATAAAATAAAAAAGGAAAAAAAAACCGACACGAGTGTGCGTCGTGTCGCTTTAGTTATGTGCGAATTACTCAATTGCAACGTGTGCTCCGATGAATTTTCGAGGTCTTCGTTTACTCGGCTAATTCCTACGGGGATTAATTGGTAATTCGTCGCCGGAGCCGTCGAAATTGCGAGATGGAGTGACACGTGCGAGGAGAAACGTGTCGCGGATCGCGCCTTTCGTGGGATATTGAAACCGACAGGCTTGGCCCTGTCCAGATATCAATTTTTTTAATTCGACGAACTGCAGGCTTGGTCCGGTTCAGATTTTAATTATTCTTTGTCCAAAAGGCTTGGTCCGGTTTAGATTGTTTTTTGTCTTTCCCCGAATGGATAGGCTTGGGCTGTCCAGATTTGAATTTTTCTTGCTGGATAAACGACAGGCTTGGTCTAGTCCAGATATCAATTTCTTTTCGCGACAACGATGGGCTCGGCCCGGTCCAGACTTTAATTTTACTTTCTCGAAGATGATGGGCTTGGTCCTGTCGAGATTTCAATTTTTTTCGCGACAACGATCGGCTTGGTCCTGGCGAGATTTCAACTTTTTTCGCGACAACGATCGGCTTGGTCCTGTCCAGACTTTAAAACGATTGGCTTGGTCCGGTTTAGATTTTATTTTTTCTTTCCCTGGAATGATAGGCTTGGGCTGTCCAGATTTTAATCTTTCTTGCTCGATAAACGACAGGCTTGGTCTAGTCCAGCTTTCAATTTCTTCTCGCGACAGCGATGGGCTTGGTCCGGTGCAGACTTTAATTTTTCTTTCTTGAAAATGATAGGCTTGGTCCTGCCAAGATTTAAATTTTTCTTTCTCGTCGAACTACAGGCTTGGTCCTGCCAATATTTCAATTTTTCTTTCTCGACGAACTACAGGCTTGGTCCTGTCCAGATTTCAATTCTTTTCCGCATCAACGAACGGCTTGGTCCTGTCCAGACTTTAAAACGATAGGCTTGGTCCGGTTTAGATTTCATTTTTTCTTTCCCTGTAACGATAGGCTTGGGCTGTCCAGATTAAAAAAATTCTTGCTCGACAAACGGCAGGCTTGGTCTTGTCCGGACTTCAATGTTTTTTCGCGACAACGATGGGCTCGGTCCGGTCCAGAGTTTAATTTTACTTTCTCGAAAATGATGGACTTGGTCCTGCTCAGATTCAAATTTTTCTCGCGACAACGCTCGGCTTGGCCCGGTGCAGACTTTAATTTTTCTTTCTCGAAAATAGTAGGCTTGGTCCTGTCCGGATGTGAAATTTTCTCTCGCGATAAACTATAGGCTTGGTCCGGTTCACATTTCAATTTTTCTTTCCACAAAACGATAGGCTTGGGTCCTGCCCAGCCTCAAATTTTGCTTCTCCAAAACGATAGGCTTGGTCCCGTCCCGTTTTAAAGATCTCTTTCTTGAAAACGATAGGCTTGGTCCCGTCCAGATTTAAAGATTTCTTTCTTGAAAACGATAGGCTTGGTCGCGTCCAGATTTAAATATTTCTTTCTTGAAAACGATAGGCTTGGTCATGTCCAGCCCTCAATTTTCTTGCTTCAAAACGATAGGCTTGATCCCGTCCAATCTTCAATCTTTCCTTCTCTAAACCGATGCAGTGGAACTATTGAAAACTTTTGGGCTCGACATTTACTGGATCTTGTGCCCCTGATAAAAAAAACAATAAAAAAAATGAGTGTCATCCAACATTCATCAAGGAAACGCTCGAGCCTCCTTAATCCCGAGGCACTGTGGGCGATTGCCCAATTATTAGTTTTCCGTTGCAACAACACGAATCCAATCGACGTCGGGATGCTCATGTCAAATTGGCCAAAGGGATCCAAATTATATATATATACACATGCAGGGCCACTTTGAGATTCGCGGTTGCAAGTTTCTAGTACATAGACATATATCGACAGGGCTCCATTCGACTCGAAGTACGTACATGTATATAGCTACGCGGTACGGCGTGAATCCGGCGACCGGATGAAGGTACGAAAGAGGGTGTACATGGAGGGTACATGGGCGCGTAGAGACGGAGAAGAGGGACTTGACGTCGAACGTAACGATCACACACACACACACACACACACACACACACACACACACACACACACACACACACACACACACACACACACACACACACACACACACACACGCGCGCGCGCGCGCGCGCGCGCACACACACACACACACACACACACACACACACACACACACACACACACACACACACACCCGCCCACACACACACACGCGCGCGCGCGCACACACACACACACACACACACACACACACACACCTGTGTTACGTCACCAGCGCGGGACACCAAGTATCGGCGTAGTCTCTTCTGTGCACTAACGGATAGATTGGAAATCCGCACGGCATGGCATATGGGCCGCGTGACACGTGCACCATCGAGGACCATCATCCCTCTCGTACGACTCGTGCAACGTGTATGGCTCCGTGCCCGCTGACCCCCTACCGTCCCCCCACCCTTCTGCCTTTACCACGTTCTTGCTTCGACATAAAAGCTCGCCTATCATTTCCTCGCCCGTATTGCGACCGACAACGTGACCGAGCCTCGTACGTCGACGTTCGTAACGGCGCCCCCCCGGACAAAGGGCGACAAACACTCAGTATATATGCATATACATGGTGATCCGAAAAGTGACGGCCAAGAGGAACATCCAGATACTTCATACCGATAACTATCGGAATGACCCCCTTCTACGGTTTTTTTCTTTTCGATAAAATTAAGTTTCTTTTTTTTATTTTTCTCTTCTGCGTATGTTCTTTGCCGGCAATTTTTCTTTTTTACTTGTGTCGTCGCTATGAAGTGCACTGTTGAGCAGTGTGTGACTGAAGACTGATAAGAAGTTGATACCGCAGATTTTCATGGAAAGTTGTGGGAGGGTTTGGCGAGGAAAAAATTGCTAATTTTCAAGATTTTTTTTAGGGAAAAAATTTCTTTGGCATTTTTGAGACTTTGGGTATGTTTTATTACTGCTTTTAGATGTTGCGTATTTTTTAAATATTTTTATTGGTCTTAAAAAATGATAAGACAAGTTGTGGAAATAATAATAATAAATTGTTAAAGTAGAAAATTGATTGAATGCTACGTTTTGAAAGAAAAGGATGACATTTTCGGAGAAAAAATTACTACATTTTGCAATCGAAAAATACTTTCTTTTATTTTCAAAAACATTTAGGTTCATGTTTTAGACAACAATGTTAGAAAGATGTATAGCAAATTTCATCAGAATTGGTCGATTAGTTTATGCACAATATGTCACGCCAGTATAGAAGACCTTGCCATACCTCCGACATTTGGAAGGATCAACAAAAAAATACCATGTAGCAGCCAAAAGTAGTCATCATAAGTACTATTTTATTACTTTTATAATATATATTTATTACATATATATTATAAAATTGACTTTTAGTATATAGATTTATAGATTACTACTTTTATAATATATATTTATGATAACTAATATAATAAGTAAGTAATCATAATAACCTAGTTTTCAAAAGAGGTATTTTCGCCTTTAAACAAAGAAGATTTGAGGGGATCAGTTACTCATGTTCAACTTGAAAAAAATACTTATACTTGTTTAAATGAGTCCCACAATCAGTTGCTTCGAAAAGCTTCTTTAAAGAGAAAAAAAAACACGGTATACAGGGAAACTCGGGTCAACAATGTTTTTAATGCTTTTTTCTCGAAAAGTAAAAAAGACCGTAGAACATACACTCGTGACAGTAAGTTCAGACATTTTTAGTGGCTAACACCACTGTAGAATTTTCAACCAATCGATTTCTTTCAAATTGGCTTAAGAGATACTTTGAACCATCTAGATTAAGGGGGAAAAAAGTTTGGTACCTGTAAAACAGAGGTCTGCACGCCCGTGTGGATCTGCAGTGGCCGTGGCTGGCCCTTGTGCGGGGCGTCGAGCGTTTTTCTCGGCACACAATTTTTCAAAACGTCACGCAGCATAACTCCACCAATTTTCGTTCTTTCCACTCTAAATTTTGAGTACATCTTTAAAATAACATTCCGAAGTGAAATACGTACGGGATTTTTCATTAGTTCATTATAGCATTAGTTATCAACAAATAATTGTCTTTTTTTTCAGTCGAAAATTGAATTTTTACTTCAAATTCTTGCCGATTACACAAAAAATTATTTTTTAAAAATTCCCTACGTATTTCACTAGCTATACTAATGTAAATTAATAGAATTCATTTTTTTTCCAAATTCAATTTTCCGTCACACTGCGTGCCGCAGGGCGTCTCAAATTCAACATGCCTCGCAAGAATGTTTCCAGCGTCACCATATTGTATAATTTTGTAATATAATGTTTTTTTTATTCACTCGAAGATATGACAATGAAATCCTTGAATATTATTATCCTCTTGTCCTTCGATTAAAAAAAAAATCGCGAAATATCACTGTAATGATACTGTAATGTTTTTTTTAAATCTATAATGTTTGTACTCAATATTTGCCTCAATAAGCCTACTCTGATAAGGATGTCGAATATAAGTGATTATAACGTAAAAATGATCAACAAATGCGAAGTTGAAAAAACTTCGAAACGCGTCCGAAATTAATACCGCTATTAAGACGGGAGAAATTTTGGACGTCACTTTTTGGGCCACCCAGTATATATCTAAAGATATTTTTTAAGCCTGCTATGTCGATATAACGTTGGCTCTCAGCATATTTGGCTGTTTTGAGGACGTTCCGCAAATTTTCATTTAAGGGCCATCAAGATGAATTTTTTTTTCAATATCGATTTTTTTTCGACGAACTCGCAGAATATAACATGTCCCAAATATTCTCTAAAAATTTCAAGTCGATCCGTTTCAAAGTGAGGGAGTTATGGGCGTTTATAGTTTCGCAAACCGGCGAACTTTAAATACGCCGTTTTTTCAAAACGAATTTTCTAAACGACGATCAAATTCAAATTTTACCAGTTTCCTTTACAAATCAAAAAGCAGTACTGAAATGAAAGAATTTTTCGCTGATGCTTAGTTTTTTTTCATCAACGAAAATCGATCGTGTTTTCTTTACAACAAAACAAAAATATATGAAAATCTGCACACGTTTTCCAAAAAAAAAAACTCACGAAAACTGCCATTTTTTCCTTTTTTTTGCCTTGAATCCTTGATTTTCGGTCCAGGCGGTCCTTTAAAGAACATTTATATAAATATCCCAACATTTATCAAAAGTCATTTCGAAGACATTTGTTTTTACGTAATGTTGAGTATGGGGACATTTGGCTATGGGGCCAGTCCTCGAAGTCGATTGTCTTCGAAATCACCTCTCCCACTATCTATAGGCTGGGGGAAACGCGACGCGAACCTCATTAATTAATCATCGTGCGAGAGCCAATTAAATTGTTTATATATATATATATATATATATTAGTGTGGGTGTGTGCGTGTATGTATATGTATATATGGCTGGAATCGAATTGATCGCGGTTCAGGGAAACGCCTTCGTTATCGCAACCAAGTTACGATTGATTTAGGGTTATATACGCGGCTTGATCAATAGAGCCCGGACTATAATGTCGTCTAGCGTGCATCGGCGTTGCCTGATGCGTGCGCGTGGCGGACGACGATATTACACCTATGAATTTGCGGGATATTGTACGCACTGTTCGGCTAAACGCGGAATCAAAAGATCGTTGCGTGCTTGTCGAATTAACTGCTGTGAAACACCCGAGCGATCGAAAGCTTCAATTGATTATATATATATATAATCTATTATTAAGATATATATATATATATATATATATATATATATATATTTATTTATATTTATATTTATATTTATATTTATATATATATATACACACACGAATTCATTCTTATAAATACAAAAACTACTCATATATATACAGTGGGTAAAAACGTATTTGTACACGTCGTCTTTTTCAAATTATCCTCCGAAAAAAGGAAATGCTTTATGAAGTTTCTGTGTTCGATAGCTCATCCTAAATATACATGATTTCTGTTTACAAAAATCTTGGGAAAAAACGGAAACAAAAATAAAGCCAAATTAACAACAATATTGTGTGAGATGTACGAATACTTTTTTTACCCACTGCGTATATACACTGCCGGCCAAAAGCAAAAAAATGATTGGAAAAGTCATCGAAATAATTAGGAAAAATAACTCTTGAAAATTCTAATTACAATACGAATAAATGATCGTAAAAATGAGATATAAGAGTTAAAAAAATAGTAATATATTTGCCAACACTAATAATAATAACGACAACATCAACGGCACAACTACTTATCATAAAAATGGTATTTATTAGCCTCAGCCAAATCCCGAGCCTTGTAAATAACCCTCGTAAATAATAACAACAATGATGATGATAAATCATGAGGGTGGGATGGCAAGATTACAAAATAGTAAAAAAATTAATTAAATAACGACAGTTGTGTAAATAACCGTGATACAATCGCGACGATAGTAAAGGCAATAACAATAAAAATGAATAATCGCGAAAATGGGATGGAATGGCGGGAGCGCGATAGTTGGGGGGGAAAAAAATTGCCTCTCCGGCAGCATTCTTCTCTCCTTCCTTTACGTCCCATCTTTTCTCTGTCCATATCGTGTTCGAACGATGACCAACTTTTTCTGCATTCTCTCTCCCCCCCCCTCTCTCTCTCTCTCTCTCTCTCTTTTCTACCGAGTGGAAAACTCGTTTCCGGCGAGGGCATCGACGACCTTATGTCGCGAGCGAAAAGGGCACTCTTCGTCTCGCCCAACATTTTCAGCATTGGTCACTCGACTTCAACGGATTCCCGATACGATGTGCATGACAAATTTATTTTTATGGCCACATGCAATTCTTTCGACCATTCTTGGAAGAATACAGAGAAATTTAAAAAAACAAAAAACGGCATGGCAAACCTCATTTTATCCTTCACGGTTTTTGTCCCGCAACGCGAGTCCTCATGGCTCGAGGTCTAAAAAGAAAAGGAATGATTACGAGTGACGGATACAAACCAACTAGGCATTTTACGGGAGAAATTATATTCGGACGTTGAATAAGTTCTCGCTGTTTTTCAACGGACGGCGGTTCCATGGTAACGCCATCTGTCGGACAACGGCAGGAGAAATTATATTGGGACGTTGAATAAGTTCTCGCTGTTTTTCAACAGATGGTGTTACCATGGTAACGCCATCTGTTGGAGAACTGCAGGAGAAATTATATTGGGACGTTGAATAAGTTCTCGCTGTTTTCCAACAGATGGCGTTACCGTGGTAGCGCCATCATGCGGATTATATTAGGACGTTGGATAAGTTCTCGCTGTTTCCCAACAGATGGCGTTAGCATGGTAACGCCATCATGCGGATTATATTAGGACGTTGAATAAGTTCTTGCTGTTTGATTTTTTCAATGAAGCATTAACTTTCACGAAACAACAGCGAGAACTTATTCAACCTCCCAATGTTTAGTATTATAATTGTATATTATAATGTGTATTTGGTTTAATTGATATATTAGTAATTCAATTAATTAATTATTATATATATAATTGCATTTGGAACAGAAACACAGCTCGAAGTCTGGAATAAGATTCAGGTTGATGGGCATTACGCTGTGTTGTTTATTGCAAACACAATAAATAAACGTTACAACGATCATATTGAAAAAAAAACGCGCACAAACGAATAAACGAACGAACGAACAAATAAATAAAAATCGACGAATAATCGTGAGTTCTGTGTAATTTTTTCACTTTCATAAATCGTCTTTGCAGTTCGGTATTATTCTCAATAAGCGATATGTATCAATAACTTTTAAAAACATTAATTTTAAGATCAAATGAAGTAACTAACGAAAATTGACAAATACCGTCAATGAGTACACGATCAGTTAATATCTCGGGGAAAAAAGTACCATTGATTTTATTTAGAATTATTGGGTAATTGTTTTTCAATTATTATTCATAAATGACCCCTTGAGCCAGATAAGGTCGATCAATTTTAATTGTTATCGTACAATGATATATTTTGATTCGAAAATCTTATTTCGTGCTATTATTTTTATTTAAAAAATTAATTTCGTTGAATTTTCCGAGAAAAATGTGAATTTTTGGGACTGAAATAGTAGTCCTCTTGTGACAGCTGAAACAAGCCTACCAACTAATTATACACACACATATATATATATGTATATATAGGAAAGAGCGAATGATTCGCGAAATAATATTTTCACGGTTTTTTTACCGTTGGCGTAGGACCTTAAATATCGATTCTAGGGAAAAAAGGTATAGCCCAAAATTGTCGAAAATTTAATTCTCTACAAGTGTATTTATGACCGTTTATGCTCTAATGTACAAAATGAACGAGATAATGGATCAGCCGCTTTTTTCAGATTTAATTCGAAAAATATCAATGGTAGAGAAAAAACTGTGAAAACCAAAGTTGTGAAGCACTCGATTTCCTACAAGTTTAGTTCTTACCATTTTTACGTGAAAACGGTAAATCTCCGAGTTATTCAATAAAAACAATTTGCCATTAAATTTAAGAGGACGATATCAACTGAAGGCAAGCTCAGCCCAGAATGAAACTTACACATGTTGTTTTACACTAATAAAAGAAAGTTCAGTGTACATTTCAGCAGGATCAACCTAGTCATTGGGGTTGAAAAATTCAAAAATTAAAGAATTTTGTTTTTTTTAGCGTTGTGGTATTTGGAAAATGTTGAATTTTTTTTTTCAAAATAGTCCATAGAAAAACGCTTCTTTTTTTAGGAGGACATTTTTTCGTACGACGAGAAGATCACTACGAAACTATCATTTGAAATTTCATCACGTGTCAAATCTTGTCTCCGAGTTAACAGAATTAGCGAACCGATAAAAATCTGAAAAAAATGCCACGTACTCAAAGTATATGATACAAAAACATCATCAACTTTGAAAAAGATTGAAGAAAGTCAGGCTTTTAGGCCGTTCGAAAACATTTGGAATATCTCATATATATATATATATATATATATATATATATATATATATATATATGCATGTATAAAAAATATATGTATACATGAACTCCTTAAGGTTGACGACGGCGCTGAGCAGGTTAATTGGCACGTTTAAGTGCGCGCGGCACGGGGGCCCTCGTTGCGTAAGTCGAGACGACGGTAGCCCTACAAGCTTATATGCACACTCGAGAACTAATTAGCCATTAGACGCTCGGGCTAACTCTCGCGTCGATCGGCGTGTCCGTTCGGAAGACGAGACCCTTTTCATTCCTGGTTATTTTTTGCTTCTTTTTTTCCCCTATACTTTTGTTTCTCTTCGAGACTACTGGCCTCTCTCTCTCTCTCTCTCTCTCTCTCGTACGACGGCGAACCCTCGGGGAATCCCCTCAACGCGTAAATTCGGTTTCGGCCCACACTCTCGTAATTTACGCGTTCCACGAACATACGAATGGGATGGGAATTCATTGAGAAAAAGTAAAAACAACGGGTCGAGCGGAGGGGGTGGGGTGCGTATGTCAAGGGTAAGAGTACGAAGGGAGGGGATGGGAGAATCGAAAGGGTCGAAGGTCCGTTCGCTTGTTCCCCAACTTTGTATTTGCAATTGTCGACGAGGGAAAACGCGCCAGGTTGAAGCCTCGGGCTTGTTGTGTGGAGGCCACTTCCGGTTCTTCTCACGTACGCACATAATGAGGCTTTTTTCGAATAGTATTTTTTTTTCCTTTTTTGTTCGCGGATAGTCTGATAAAATGAGCTTTTTGTTCGCACAGTAATTTTCATTTTTTTATCTCAATTTTTATTCAATTTTATTTTCTTACAATTGTTGTCATTCGTTGGCAGGCCTTTTTTGCGACTGTCACAGAACGGCTTTCATTTTTGTTTCGGAAGTTCGTGTACTTTTGGCTAAACTCGATGCAAAGGATTTTCAAAATGGAATATATTTTTCCAATTTTTAGAATGGAAGAAAATGGACGGAATTAATTTTTCCACTATGATATTAATTTTATAAAAACAATTAAAGTTCGTCGAATTTATCTGGCTCGGGCAGTCATTTATCAATAATGATTAAAAAACAGTGACTTCATAATTTCAAATAACACCCATAGTATTATTTTCCTCTGGACACTAACTGAATTTGAAAAGACAATGACGAACCTAATCAAAGAAATTAATTACTTTTTTTATTTCAATTGAATAACAAAGGAATAAACAATTGAAAAATAACGATTCAGTTATCATAACTCAACGACAATATTCCCGTCAACAATATTTAAAATATAGCGACAACCAAACAATAATGAAACAAGAATAAGATTATTTCATACAATGAGAAAAAAATCTACACCCAACTCGCAAAAAAGTGTTACAAAAAAACAATCCGACAACAACAATTTAAATTGCCTTTATCTCCGTACAACAATCACGAGAAGAAAAACCCAACTGCTGCAATAAAAATCAATTGTAATACATAGCGTCCTCGCAATTATAATGGAACAAATTACCAAAAAAAATAATACGATTAATAAAAATAAAGTAAATAAAAGTAGAACGAAAATAAGAGAAATAAAAAATAAAGAATAAAAGCAAATAACAAACCCCAAAATAAATTCGAAGCCTCATCCTTTGGTTCAGCGTTCGAGACGAATTCGCCCCGAAGATAAATCGCGTGTCATAATGAAACTCGGCCAATTTATGCTAATTGCCGATTGAAGACGAATTTCTGCTCCCTCGGTAATAATAAAACATTGACCGAAATAAAAATAAAGATTTGAATGAAATTCAATCTGCCGCGTGCGGAGTGTCTATATGCCTACCCACACATGTATATGTATATATATATATATATATATATATATATATATATATATATATACACACACACATCTGTGAAGAAGAAAAGTTGGTGGCCACCAACGAAGTCTTCGTTCTGGACTCGAAGGGCCCAGGCGCATCCATATCGACACGCCTTCGAGGCCGTATTGAAGGAGATACAATGTTGAGACTTTATTTTACATACATATATATACATACATACATAAACACATAGCATCAATAACAATGCCCATATGTATATAAAAAATAAATGGCAGTTAGAAAGAGGTCGGAGCAACCTTGCCCACTTCCGTCGATCGCTCAGAGATATACGCACGTCTCTCTGTCTCCCTCTCAGTCTCCGCGAATTTTTCATTACGCATATAAACGTGATTTTGAAGACACTCGACTTTGAGGACCGTCCTCAAAGTAGCCAGTTGTCCCCAAACTCGACATTATGTAAACCCCAGTGTCTTCAAAATAACATTTGGCTGAATGTAAACAAATTTATTTAAGGATCATTTCAAAGGCCGTCCTCGTGCCAAAATCGCCGATTCCTTCGAACGCACATTTGAGGATCGTCCTCGAAACAGCCACGTGTCCTGATAGCCAACGTTGCATAGATACAACGGGCTCGAAGTTTATTTTTTTTTCCATACGTGTGTGTATACATGTATCTCCATGTCCGTTACAAGTTCCACAACCCTTTTTAATTTACTTGCCGGTAAGGCGGAGAAAGAGCGAGAGAGAGGAGAATGCGACGAGAGGACATGAAAGGCGTATATTATGTAGCGCACGCGCGCGACCGTATATTTGCTCAACAATAAACCATAAGGGATTATAGGGTGGGCTCCCCCCCCTCTATCTCCCACATACATATATATATATATATATATATATATATATATATACAGGGTGTCCTGTTATGAATGAATAATGCTGCAACTGTCGATAGGTTAGATCATGTCCTACTATATGCTGGAATTTCAGTCTAATAATAGTCCCACCCCTTTTGAGATTTTGGATTTTATGTTATTTTTTGGAAAAAATCATCTGATTTTGGTTTTTCGCATGGGGGGCGTCCATAAATAACGTAACGCAATTGGGGGGGGGGGGGGGGATCGGCCAGGCGTTACGGACTACGTGGGGGGGGGCGGGGGGTCGAGGTTTGTCTTACGTCACGATTTTAGAACTGTCAGAAATAGCAAAATTTCTTCATGTTCAAGTTTTAAAATTTTAAACTCATCGTTCAAAATAGATGAAGTGCGAGCTCTTGTTATTTTCAGAAATATAATGAAAATGAAAAACCGTCATATCGCCCGCGACTTGATACTTTAATGTAAGTATCAATATTCGAGAAAAACAAAACATAACTTTATATCGAGAATAACGAAACGAATACTTTGATCGCGATTTTCTCAAAATTGTTGTCGTTGATCAAATACTCAACGATTTATCAACCGATTTTCAATTTTTTAAAAACATTTTTGTAATCGCAGTGGCTAAGGTTGTACGTGGACGATTTTTTAAATTTTGACCACTACTATTCTGAAAGATTGCTTGAGTACAAAAAAAGGGCCTTGAAGATAGAAAAAAAATGTCGAAACTGTCGGTATTTTGTAAAAAAAACTAAAATGGAAAAACGGCTACGCATAACGATAGCTACATATGTATAGATATCGATAAATTGTTGACTTTTTATTTACAGATAACCTTCAATAAAGATATCGATGGGACAGTGGAAAGAATTTTTTGTCGTCGCCAAATCAGGGTTAATTTTTAAAAAATCATAAAAATTTATATAAAACTATATGAATATATACTTCATAAAATGAGTATAAACCCGATCCTTTTATAATTAGTTATTTCTTTGGAAAAATAACGCAATTACTGACGACAAGGCACCCGTTACGTAACGGAAAAGGGGGGGGGGGTTTAGACCAGGCGTTGCGGTTCTGTTACGTGGAGGGGGGGGGGGGGGGGTGGTAAAAAACTGGGAAATTTTGCGTTACGTAATTTATGGACGCCCCCATGCCATTTCTACAAATTATGTGTATCGACATTAACTAAGCCACTTTTTCAAGTAATTGGCACGATATGCGTACTCCATTTTTTTTAGCCCGCAGGCTATCAAAGTTAGATGTTCGAATTGGTTTGTATGAAAATTCTGCATCAGATCTTTTTTCATAAAGTTTATAAACATTTAAGGTTAAAAAGCAGACTTTTCTTGATAAAACAAATAACCAACAGTATTTTTGAAAAAAACCGGGTCAGCGAGGTTTCCATTTGTGGAAATGGCATGCGAACAATCAAAAGCAGATGATTTTTATCTCGAAAACCGTGGGACTTTTTCTAAACCGAAATTCCAGCTATAGTAGGACATGATCTGACCTATCGACAGTTGCACGATTATCCATTCATAACAGGACACCCTGTGGATATATATTATATATATACAGGGTGTCCCAGAACTGAATGCGTTCGCTGAAACGGGGGATTGGGGGCGAAATTCTGAGTCGATTGATATAAGCAAGTGTGGGTCTCAGATCAAGCCCTGAATTATTATTAATTTTTAAAGGCGGGCCAATCAGGTGCGCCCGCCTTTAAATATCAATAATAATTCAGGGCTTGATCTGAGACCCACACATGCTTATATCAATCGTCTCAGAATTTCACCCCGAAACCCCCATTTCAGGGAACGCGTTCATTTCTGGGACACCCTGTATGTACATATATATCCGCGTCTCTTTTTCTCCCTACCCCTCCTCTTCCTGACCATCCTTCGCCATCCCACCCTCTCTCTCTCTGTCTCGAACAATAAACCTGAGAAACGATAAACGATATTCCGCGAGGCGGGCGTAGTGTGCGCGAACCTCGCGGACGAGGTCCTCTCGCAAATATAAATGCGCAGACGTACCGCTAAAAGAGGACGAAAATAAAATAAATAAAGAAAAAGATAAAATAAAATGAATATAAAAAATTTCTTCGCGCGCCCGAAGACTCTCAATTTTGCGCATATATTTATTACCCCCCGCGCTTTATTAGAAGGGAATACACGTTTCTCAGTCTTTCGACGTGCGTGAGTCATTCGTTTGAGAATTCATTCTTACGAAAGGGGCATGGGCCCGGTGAATTTTGTTTTCTTCAAGTACTCCTTTTTTCCCCTTATCTTTTGAATTTTTTTATGTCGTTTTTTTTGCTTGTTTTTTTTAACACGTTCGCGAGAGGAACACGATCGATAAAAAAAATCTTACGAGGAAGAGTAAGCTGAAAATTCTGAAAGAAATTCAACGAGCCTCTCGCTCTCGCCTCCTGCGTCCTGGAGTGTGTGCATGGCCACAAAGAAGGCAACTTCTTGCTAGACTTTTCTTTTTGCCCTTTCGAGTCCTGCGAGCAAACTTCTTCACGTGGATATACGCCCGTTGGACATTTAATCCATCGTTGCGATAAAACGAGCGGAAAACAGGATTCTGATGATTGTAAAAAAAGAAGGAAAGAAAAAACAAAGAAGCAAGAAAGGTGCACAATTTATACGGGAAACGAGTAAACGAGCTGTGGCGTGTACGCAAGAGTATTTCGAGATCGCGAATGCCCATTATCGTCGGATTCCCCGATGTCATCTCTCGTTCAATATATTCTCGCTTTTTTTCTCTTTCCTTCGTTTTTTTTGTGGTCTTTTTTATTCATCGTGCGAGACATAAATCCAATTATCATAACTATCACGACAGCGACGACAATGGAAAAGAAACAAGAAAATTCAACAAGTAAGTACGGAAAAAATGTCAATCGGAATTCCTGATTAAATTATTGCAACATTTTTGTTACAATTTTAACGCAATAGTAATAATAATAATAATAATAATAATAATAATAATAATAATAATAACAACAACAACAACAACAACAACAACAACAACAACAACAACAACAACAACAACAACAATAATAATAATGAATATAAAATGATACAAATTATTTGATTATTGATAATAATAATTGATAATAATTATCATAAAATTTTATTACGATTATTATGGTCATATTCCAATTTTTTTACATAATGATAATTATAATGATAATAAAATGAAAAATAATCACAAACGACAGTGCTATTATTATTTTTGTTCATTACAACATGTTGCAATTGTCATTATTGTTTTTCTTAAGTAATAATTATTTAATAATTATTAAATAATAATTATTATTTAATAATTATTTATTATTTTAATATTAATAATTATTTATTTATTATTTTATTATTTATTTATTATTAAGTAATAATTATTTAATAATCGATCATTGTAATAGTAATCATTACTATGCGATTTATTATGACGATTATAATATTGTTTTTATCATTGGTATCATAAAAAGGTAATATCGGTAGTATAACGACAACAACGGCGATAAATATTGATAATACTATCGAAATAAACGTCATCGATAATTATGACTAAAATATAATTGATCGGCTCAAATATTAATCTCACAATCAGACACATATATGCAATTGAAGTTTGCATCGTTGGATGCAATATGAATTATTATTTTTCAATTGCGCGAATTTCTTTTGGCAAATCTTCGCTGTGAAAATCCGTCGATTGTTTTTTTTTTCGAGATTTATCATCTGAATCTGCAAAAGACAATTTTTTTTAAGTAATAAAAATGTGGAAATACAAATATAAAAAAGAATTTTCGATGCATTCAAACGATGCAAACCTCGGGACCATAAATATTGCAACTTTTCTACTTGTATTATCGAGTTTTATTTGTACAACTTTTTTGCAAAGCCTTTTACGAAACATCAAGCCCTTCGTTGGCATTGACGCAATGGTGCGTCAACCTTTATTTCCCTATTTAACTTGCTCCGATTTGAAATCGGAGCCTCACTCGGGGGTTTTTGGGCTCGCTGAATCCGAATTTGAAGTCAAAATTTGGCAATTAAAAATGGCGGCGCCAATATGGCGAACAAAAATCAAAAACTTTACTCGATTTAGATGAAAATTAGTACTCCGGAATTTTTGAGTTCGCTTATTACGAATCTGAACTTTTAATTTGAAAATTCAAAATGGCGGATCTAATATGGCGGACGAAAGTGCAAAAAACAGCTCGATTTGGATAAATCTTGGTACTCGGGGGTTTTCGGGGATGCTGAGTGTGATGTTGAACTCAAAATGACGGAATTTTTCATGGTGAATTCAATAACATGGAGCATCACACAATAAAACCGGTGGAAATATATGAACTTTGAGTACCGGGTGTCATCCAAATCAATCTGTATTACTTGTATTTTCATTTGCCATATTTCTTCGTCATTGTGAATTCCTGAATTTTGAGTTCAGATTCGTAATCAGCACCCTAAAAAAAGCCCAGAGTACAAGTTTTCAGGAAAAAAAATTGTCTTGCCATTTTGGGCACTTTTTTGTCGAATTCTCTTTGCCAACGAAGGGGGTAATATTTCACATACATACTTTTCACTTATCATTAACACCCTACATTCCTACACTCCGCATTATTTTCACATCCCCCTTTCTTCATTCATTCGTCCACTCCGTCGATCTTTCCCCCCCCATGCTCCTTACAACTTTTCTATTATTATTATTATTATTATTATTATTATTATTATTATCATCTACTATTATTGTTATTATACAAACATTTTTATAACAACAACAAGTGCGAAAGTATTTGCTCCTATATCTTTTACGAAAAGAAAAAGCGCGGGAAACGTAAAAAAAAAACTTTCGACATCCAGCAGTTTCTTCCGCTAACCACAACCTCCTTTTTCTCAAACAATTTCGCGCGCGAGCGCCGTACGATCGAGCCGTGAACGATATAAATTGGGATTTACGAGTACGAGGTCCAAAGACGAAACACGAAATAAAAATCAAGAATTAAAATAAAAACAACATAAAAAATAAAGAATTAAAATAAAAACGAAATAAAAAACACGAATAACAATAAAAACAAAATAAAAAACACGAATAACAATAAAAATAAAATAAAAAACACGAATAACGATAAAAAAATAAATAAAGAATAACGATGAAAATAACGAAAGAATCAAGTTCACATTCGTTCGGGTATATTTCGCGATCAGTTTTCGTGTCCCCGCTCCGTGTAAAACGAGGGCGCGCGCTCACGCCCGATGAAAAATTCCCGTATTGTAATGCATATCGCGTTCGTCGGGGTTTGCCAAAGGCCGCGAAAGAACACAATTTAAAACTGACTCTGCGCACTAATATGTATGTATATACACATATATACCGGGTGTCCCATTTTAATCCTACACCTGATTTATCTCGCAAAATAAAGCTCCGATCAAGTATCGAGTACAATAAAACTTTTAAGATTCAAAGGGGAACGTTGAAAAGAAACGTTCCGTCCAAAATTCAAAATGGCGACGTTAAGATGGCCGACGATTTTTTTCAAACGGGATCATGAATTTTTTTCACCAAAACATTTATCGGCCCAAAAATAACGACTTTTGCGGGAAAAGTGTTTCGATGAGGTTCATAATTTTGAGGTTTGAGGTTCATAATTTTGAAATAACAAAAGTTGTTCGTTTTAACCG